>OY744540.1:33649466-33764466 GCA_963556195.1 Sepiola atlantica
ATTAAATTAATTTTTATTCATATCATCAAGTATAAATTAGATATTTATTCTCTGTAACAAATTAGTTAAAACAATAAATAGTTTTCATTTGAAACAAATCACCTAATGACGTTAAAAATAGCACCATATTAAGAAATTTAAAGAAAACTTTTACGGTCTACCTGATGAAATATGTAAGAGATTTTTATCTGCATATTTCTATTATATATTTTGTGAAATTGTAGATATTCGGAGATATATATATATATATATATATATATATATATATACACATATATAACAAACACAGAAATAGGGGACAAAGCAAAATAGACAAACAAATATCAACAAAAAGAGATTAACATAAATTATTGACTGTTATGTCATCATGTTTATTCTTGATAAAGATCTAAATGCAAAACATTGAATCAAATCATGACCCTGAGTTAATCTCTTTTTGTTCATATTAGTTCGTCATTTTTGCTTTTAAATATATATAAAAACAAAAGATAACTGAAAATTGCTTCGATGTTTATTGACGTCTTCTTTATTGTTCTTCTTTAGTAAAAATGAAATGTTGATGAGCATCGAAGCAAATTTTGATTTTCCTGTTTTCATTACTTTGGATTATTAATTTCATAACTCTTATCATCTACATATGGATATATATATATATATATATATTTATATAGAATGATTAGTGGTGTCTGAAGCATAAAAACGATGTTGTTTTTGTAGTTTTTTTATTCCATATTTCAAATGTGCCTGCATTTTTCTTCAAGAATAAATATAATAAAAATGTTTTTCTTTCTTCTCTATTTATTCCTGAAGAAAAACGCAGGCACGTTTGAAATATTGAATAAAAAACTACAAAAGTAACATCGTTTTTAGACTTCAAACACCACCAATCATTTTCAAAACACATCTAGAAGCATATATGGAATAACAAACAAATCTAGATATATATAATAGAGAATGGTAGTTTGCTTGAAGCATTGCTGGGAATTGTAATAAATGTATTAAGGCCTAAGGCAATGCAGAGAGCCGGATTGATGAGAAGCTGGAAAGAACAAAGATCTTACATAAATAGCAAGTATGATGTTAGCCGTGTGTGATGTCCTGATGATGATCATAAATGATTTGATATTTCGGGAAAATCTTCCCCATGATATATATATTAGAGAGAGAGAGAGAGGAGATGTTGTTTTTTTTAATTAAAAATGGAAATATAATTATTAATTAAAATAAGCAATGCCTATTAAGCTGTGATGATTCTACCTTTTACCAATGTTAAGCGTTAAAATAAAACCAATCAAATATAAAAGGGTTCTTGTATTTTGTATTGTTTTTCTGCAAGAGCAAGCAGTCAGGGAATAAAACAATTTGCAATAGAAAATCTGTGTTTGTTTGGAAGAGAAAAAAGAAATTACATCATACGTTTTTAATAAAAAGATACTGTCTGAAGCACACACATAAACAGATATACTTAATATATAAAGTAGTGTAGACGTTTTTGTTGATCTATAAACACATTATAGACTAGCTCCTACAACCTCAATATAAAAACTGAAGGTTGTAGCAAGTTTAATTGTACACATGAAACGTGGACAAAACAAGTTGACAAGAAAAGATAAATGGCTGATAGCTAAATCAAAAAGGGGAATACCTCCAAATTTCACCTTTGTTTAAATTTAGTTGGCAATATAATAACGAGACTTATTATTTTGCTATCTTATTTACATACATGTTTATGGTCTGTACACACACACTATGTAAATTAGATGGTAAAATATAGAAATTAAGAAGCAATACTAAAACAAAAAGAGTCACTCCATCTTTAAATGCTTGCAGCAATATTAACACATATTAGAGAGTGGTCGAATTTACATACAGTGAGAAAGGACGAGAGAAATAGATAGAAAGCTAAATCAGAGATGGGTGACTTGTTCACTTAATTACAAAAACGTTCTTTAACTTAAACTTTTCCTTAAAGATATATATATATATATATACATATATATATTCGGGCAGCATGTTTTCATTCAAAAAGGTTAAACTCTAGCCTGTTGATTTTTTCATTCAGGTTTTCAATTCTTTTATCAGAATTAAGATCTTTAATGAAATAACTAAAAATCATTTACAGTTTTAATTGAATACCCTTAAGATGATTCAGAGTGGAATCAAAAGTACTCAGTTTGTAAATGATTTGTTCTTTCAGTAAAGACATTTCAGAAGAATTAAACAACCAATAGGCAAAAGTTATTGATTTTGTATAATCACATTCTATACACACATATATATGAGCGAGTAATAATTGGTTAGTTTCTATGAGCAGAGATTATATAAGAATAGAAGCTTTGAATCAGCACCAATCACCAAGTTGATATATAATAGGGCACTGGATAACGAAAATGGACTGCATGTAAGTCTGTTAGGATTCCACTACGGTTCATCTATCATCTCCTCCTTGTATGTCTCAAGGCCGTTCTTCAGATCCCAGGGTTCCTTATCAGATTTTATGAGCCGAACCTCGATCATATTGTCACCGATCTAAAAAAAAGAAAAGAAAAGATGGGGGATGAATATACAAATAAGCAAACAGTACAAGCCAGCAGAGCATTAACATTGTTGACAAAAGGAAGAGTCTATCGGGCACGTGTGTTAAATGTGATGTTTGAAAGTAAAACCTGATCAGCGAGGGTTGAGGATATGTGTTGCATGGAGAGAAATGATATGAGAATGATATGATGGATGTGTAATGTGAGTCTTAAAGACAGACTTAGAGCTAATAATCACAGAGGTAGGTTAAATCTAGACAGTATAGGGATATGTGTGCAGAACAGGAGACTTTGTTGGATTGGTCACATTGAAACAATGGATGCAGATATAGAACAGTTGAAGTAGTAGGGTCAGTTCGTAGATGACGGCGAAAGAAAACATGGAAGAAAGTGTTAAAGATGGTGTTAAGACTCTTATACTCTGTGAAAGAAATGATTTAAAATTGACATTTGAGAACATTGTGTCTTAATAAGAAAATGTCCTTCAATAAACAGCGCATAGAAGTCATTGTATATTTTTAAAAGATTTTTTTATGAAATTAAAGCAATGAATACATTGCATGTTAAGTGTGAAAGCTTAGTTTCATTTTTTTTTTAAATTGACATTTATTTTTTATTTCCTTGTTCAGCTTGAGTGAACAAATATCTACCCCACTCTTACTAGGAACATACATTTTATTTTATTCTTTTCTTTCTTGCTTTCTTTATTGTAAACAATATAAGAGAACTGTATTTCGAGAGGGGGGAGGGTATTTTTAAACAAGACGTTAAATTATTTTTTAATCAAACTGAAGTCAACGATGAAAACATTACACATTGCTTGTTGCTTGAAATAGATATATCTGAATGGTGATTGATAGAGTCTAGCTGAGAGACCCCCCCACACACACACACACCTCCAGTCAACACTAACATATGTATGACAGAGAGAGTAAGAGAGAGAGAGGGGGGGGGGGTTCTTACACTAACAGAAACCAATGTTAAACTATAGGTCTAAGGGAGGTAACTCCTTTTACAATTTAAATATCTCTGTTCAAATGGGTATATTTTTAAGGATACACATTTTTTATTTTCATTACAGTCTATTTACTTCTAAAACTCTTACGATTGTGCTTGCTTGTCACCGAGCACACTTATTTGTACATTAGTGTTTTAGATGGTGGAAGGAAGGCTGAATGATGAAAATAAAGGGAGACTTATGAGAGAAGTAGTGGGAAGAGGGAAATAAGTAAAGGAAAGGAAAGAGATGACAGAGAGGGGAAGAAAGAGAGAGGAGAGAGAGATGGGGAAGAGCAGCTAAGAAATGATTGATTATTATCAAGGAAACAAAAATAAAATATTTACTTGAAAATGGATGACGTCACAAACTGAGCTTTATTTTTTTTCAAAAGTCGCACAAAAGCTGCCATTCATCCTTAGGTAAATACTTTCTAGTAAAAACATGAATTATTAACCAAAATTAAGAAATTATATATTTAATAATATATTAGACCATATGCGATCAGTTGGGTCAGTATTTGCTATATATATATATATATATATATATATATAATTTATGAACTTTGACAATGGTTGATAATCATGTTTTTACAAAAAAGTATTTACGTGAAAATGATTAACATCATAATGGCTGAAAGGTAGTTTTTAGCATCTTTTGAAAAAAATAAAACTATTTTTTGACATTTGTCCTTTATTTATGTTATTCACCTTTTGTAACGTCATCTAGTGTGCACGGTGACAAGATACAAACAAAATATCCATAGAGTTTTAGTAATATATAGATATAACAAATACTGACCCAACGGGTCACGAGTGGTGTAATCTGTTGTTTATTTTCCTTGTTTCAATCTCATTAAAATCAAAAGTGAACACATTTTCACAACATTTTGCCTGATGTAACCTCTGACCTTCTTCTTGTACATCTTTCCAAACCTGAGAAATTTTTAGTAAAACTCTGAAACTTATCTGGAATTTCGAACTGAATCCGTTATTTAATTCAACAGGGTAAATTGTTCTTGTTCCGTCAGTCAAAATTCATACTAGAACTGTCCATATTGACCCATGGCGCAATGGTTAAAAGTGTTGATTAATAATCAGTTCTAAATGACAGTCTTACTACAGACGATAATTACTAAGAATAACATAATAAACACTTCTATCTGGACATGGCTGATGGAATGAGAACAATATACCTTGTGGATTTAATAATGGTTTCAGTAAAAATTTCCATATAGGTTTGCGAGTTCGGCATAAATATTTCCAAATTTGAAAAGATGCACCTGAAGAAGGTCGAAGGTTACATCGACTAAAATGTAAAAATAACACCAAAGATGAGAATAGAAGTCTGAATAATCTAAACTGAACTACCATGTTGAAAAATATAGCTTAGTGATTTCTTTTTTTTAAACTTCAGCATATTACTATTGATTAAAGACGACATTTTCAGAGCACCACCCCCCAACAAATAATATTTCCATGTGAGATTAATTTTGTCAAATTTTTATGGAATGAAAAAAAAGAAGAAAATATTACATAAATAACATTTTATTATTTACTAATTCATTCTTTGTAATAAACAGGATTCAAACAAGCATCAGATTTTGTCCTTCATTATTTCATACGAGCAGGCTGCCACATCTGAGGAGGTGTCGCTAAGAGCACTCTTTCTTGCCTTGACAGAGTAGAAAATCGACTTCACAATCTTGTCTTATTTTTCATACAGTCACTTTCTCACACAAGAGACATTTCTAGTCTCTCTCTACTCTATCGTTATTCTCATGGTAGGTACTCCAATCTCTGGTTCCCCCCCCCCCCCATAAAACATTCACAGCAATAACTTGTCTAGTTAAAACCACAGCAAAGAACTTTTCTTTCTCCCTCTCTCTGTACCTAAAACCAAATGGAACTTCCATGAGCAAAGGTTCTGGCGCTCTTGTATAAGCAGTAACCCATCTGAGGGTGATAACTCTATTTTACTTAGCCGCCGCTATTCCGAATTCGCTTATAATTTGGCAAGGGATATAACTTTGCCACAAAGTTTATAAACTTTATAACAATTAATAAAAAACATATTACAGTTTTGAAATGCGTTAAAAATAACTTTTAAATGCGTTCAAAATAACTTTTAAGCACTTTTAATTACATGCCACTAATTGTATACACTTTATAACAATTAATAACAAACATGTTACTCAAAGAAAGAAAGAAAATGCGATGATAGTTGCAGATAAATTGTAATTTTTATTTAAGACAGATTTTAAAAAAAAATGTTATAAATTATATACTGTATTGTTCTCTGATGCAGATTATAATTCTAGGGAATACTTGGCCAGTTCCCCTTCTCCTGCACAAAAACTCCATTTATTGGTAAAAATTTAAAAACAAACACCTAAATTTAAACAGGATACAAATTGTTAATTTTATTTACTAATGCAGTAATTTTATTTACTAATGCAGTAAAAACTTCTCCGTGTTCTGTTATCTCCCTTGCCAAAGTATAAGCGAATTCGGAATAGCGGCGGCTAAGTAAAATAGAGTTATCCCCCTCAGATGGGTTACTACTTATACAAGAGCGACAAGTTTCTTTCCTAAACTTCCCATCTGTGGGGCTAAATACCATGGGGTTGCTCTCCAACTGACTACAACAGTACAATGTTAACAAATACTTGTTGAGGAGTCATCTTAAATCATCAAATTCTGTGCATTCCATCCATTGTTTCCAATCATCTCATAGTGTTCATTGTCAAACTGACAATCTCTCTTCAATCCTTTATCTTGAGTGGCTTTCAAGACTTGATAAACGATGAACCATTAATACAAATATTTTTAAAAAGATCCAGTGGAAATTCTATGGTTGCTTTTTTCATCTATTTATATAATTTACCATTAATGACAATAGATTTCTTGAAATATTATATGCGTCCAAAGTTTAACAATATTAACAAACAAATTCTCTTTCTTCTTACAATAAAAATAATTATCTTTTGTCCGTCCATCAGTCAGAATTTTTTGTTTAAATGTAATAAATACATTGTGGAATTTGTCTCCTTTCCAAATATTAGAGATCTTAACTACTTTTAGAAATGGAAAATATTGCATTAATAGTAAATAATAAATTCCCAACAAATAAAGCAGATGCCATGACTGGAAATTGAAACCGGAACCTTGAGATCTTCAGTCTTAGGTTCTACCAACTGAGCTATTTGAATTTTCTTATAGAGCTTAAAACATTACTTTAAAAAATAATTATAGCCTTGGCATAACGTCATAGATTTATAATTTACGTCATGTTTCAAAACATGAATTCAAACATAAGCAATAATAAAAAAAATAAATAAATTAATGTGTAAATATTATAAATAGCATTGGAAATTATTTTAATAGTCCAAAACAATTTATTTTGCTTTAACTACGTATTGGTGTAAAACACAATTTAATATATAATAGAATTGGGGCTCGTCGAGACCATAATTCTAGTTCTTTAAATAAATAAAACGAATGTCTCTTTATGCATTCATTAAAAGCTGTGACAAGTTGAATTTTTTTTAAAATATTTTTTTCTTACCATAAAAATGATTGTCAGCTAAATCTTTTTTTTTTAAATAAATGAATTTAATTTTTAATTATTGTAACAATTTAAATCATTTTAAAAGTAGTCTATTTGTTAGTGTAATAAAAATTATTAGCTAAATATACTTTAAATATATAAAAAAAATGAGCTATCTGTTATTTATTTAAACTTATAACAATTAGATGTGTATTAAAATTATGTTAAAGAAAGAATGCAAAGAGTAGTGTTTTAAAACTGGTTAAATTGATGGAAAGACAATTAGATTTTGGAACAATTTATTCTAAAATGGATAAAGTCAAAATTTTGTTTACCTTAGACACACCAGTTAATTTTCAATTACCTATTGTTTGGTGAGATGATATCCATTCTTTTAGATGAGTGTATATATGTATAAATATGAAGAAGGCCATTATAATACAAATAATAATTTGCAAAAAAATTTATTTATCAAATTTTCTTTTAAATAAGATTTTTAAAGTTAAATTTAATTATTATGATAATATAGTTTTTGCCCTTAAATTAATTGAACCAAATTTTTATAAAACGACAACTAATTTCTATTTATAACATATTGGATGTAATGACTCTTTTCTTTGGATGGCTTGCCTTTGAAATTCTGTTTCCTCAACTGTACCAACATGCAGAAATTTAAATGTAACGTGAACAAATATCTTACTGCTCAACTTCCCACCCAGGGGTGCCCACCTATAAATCTAGCCCCTTATGCTTCAGTGATTATATGCCTTGTTTAAAGTGTACAAAAGTAAAAGAAACATTTTTTTTTAAATAAATAGCTTCCAAAACTATCAATACATGAGGATTTGCTGAGAATTTTTTCCAATAGTTAAAACGATCGATCACATACAAAGATCTTATTCTTCTTTCCATATGAATCAGCATGTTTTTGTTAACCTACTTGATTTTCTGTTTGGCATTGGCTTTCCCAATTCCTTTTTATAATCATGTATTCACAAAAATGGCTACATGAAGGTTGCCAACATCCATGGTGAAAATGGTACTATGGATCTAACAGGATTCGAACATGGCATGTTGAATCATCAGTTTATGCTGATATCCATTTAACAACCACGACCACCAACAACCAATAATAGAAGAGACGTATTCACAGCTAGTAAATGGAAAGAATACACCCAGGTCTGGTTAGCAATAAAAAGGTCCAAAGAAGTAGTAGATCTACCAAATTTTTCCTGTGTTATTTTTTTTACACTTTCCGTTTCCTGTTAAAACAACAAAATAAAATATATTTCTTTCGTTTTCAACATGTATAAACGTCATTAGGAATTTCATATAAATAATAATAATACTTTTTTCAACTGTTATTCGTCCTTTTTTAATCAATTGGTTTCACTGGAGTATTTTACAATAATCGAACTCTTTAAAGATCAAATGTAAAAAATGACACCCCCCCCCCCCCCCCCCAAAAAAAAATAGGATTGCATCCTTTCTGTGAAGCGTTGTTTCTTTGGCAAGATTTAAAAAAAATAATTTCAAATAAAAGATTATATGTATAATATGTCTATTAAGGTTTGTATGCATGAAAAAAAAAACAAGTAACTGAGAATTAACGTGTGTCGTTATAGTAAAAAAATCCGACTTTACTCATTTTAAAATGAATTGTTCCAAAATCGAATTCTGTTATCCTATCAACTTAACGAGTTTTAAAAACGTACTTTTTTGCTAGTTTTTCAAATTTAAATGCACATCTAAATGTTACAAATTTAAGTTTCTACAGAATAAAAAAGAATCGTTTTTTTCTTCACATGTTCAATATTTCAAACTATGAATCACTTGCAGAGTTGATCACACACATAAGGAGCGAAGAGATGAATTCACAACTAGAGCAAACGTTCACTCAGGTCTGCCCGGTAATAAAACTATTCACCTTGATGTGAAGTTGATCTTAATCTGTGGAAACTTATTATCTTTGACAGTTCCGAGAACATCTCCGATAACAAATTGACTACCCTTGTCTGTAATGACATGGAGAAGAACACCACGTTCGTTTGTATTATTTGGATTATTCAAACTACTGTACTCATCTTGGATGTTATTCTCACAACGTTTCGGCTAAGTGACAGTCTTCTGGAGGTTGAAGGTTCAATCTTCAGTGTGGGCAATACTAAAGAATACAATTACAAATTACTTAAGACTTTTACTTGGTCATGGCTGACAGAACGAGAGCAAGTTACCCTTGTGGATTAAATAAAAGGTTCCGTTCGAAATTCCGCACAGATTCCTGAGTCTGACAAAATACACCTAAAGAAGGTTGGAGGTTACATCAGTGGAAACGTTGCGAGAATAACATCCAAGATGAGTACAGTAGTTCAAATAATCCAAACAAATGTGGTGTTGTTCTCTAGTTTGAAAATTCCAAATATTCCATCCTCATCTCAAAAATTCTGAAATCAAATTGTTTGATATCGATTTTGCTGTTACTTCTGTTATTGGACCCGCTTCTATCTATCTCGTATTTCTATCATATCTATAAACTTCAACAAATATTAGTAAGATGAGAAGTATGGATCAGGGTTTTTTTTACTGATGATAAAGAAGCAACAATATCCACATGTACAGCATCTTCTCTTGCACATCACACACAAAATAAACGCTTTTGTTAATGATGCTTCATTGTTTAATCGCTTTTGTTTTCAGAAGAATTTCTTTCAGCTTCTCTCTCAATCTGTATGCTTCTTAGAAATGAGCGGGCAGTCAAAACATTTGTAGTTCAAATAATTACCATATCTGTCCAATGCATGCCAGCATGTAAAACGAATGTTAAACCGAATATGATGATGATATTCAAAAACTACATTACTCAGGGCACAGATGTTTGATTTTGACTGCCCGGTTACACTTCTGATTCACCCTGTATATCACTTTCATTCTCTAAAGTGGAATGATGTCTGCCTACTACTCTATGGCTCCCAGACAGATAAGCAACTATCATCTCATCCTCACAAATGCTGTAGAGAAGTATCATGTCTAAAGGAAAGTTCTTTTGGAATGGTGTTCATTTCTGCCATCGCGTTCGGCATTATCTCTTCTCTAGTCTCAAAATGGGAACCTTTCAGTGGCGTCTTCAATTTTCGAAACAACCAGAAGTCGCAAGGAGCCGTGTCTGGAGAGTAAGGAGGTTGGATACTTTTGCGAATACCAGTTGTTTAACAAACGTAACATATAAAGTAATCTTGCCGGATTTTCAAAGTAAGACACAAAATTGAAATCTGACATATCAATACTTGATTCAAACTAGCCTATATTTTTTTGTTTCTTTCGACTATGTCATTGGCACAAACATATTTTATTTTAGTCAGTTTTTTTTCTGCAAATACCTATCCCAGAAAATAAAACGTTTGGAGTGACACATGTTTCCTTATTCCTCAAATAGATTTAAAAGGAAATAATTTTCTGGGTTATTTCCCTTTAGTTACACATAATTACTTGTTCTTTGCAAATAATCCATTAAAGTCATGTACTAGAGCAAACTTTAAAACATTCAAAGTCACAAAGTCACTTTCCGTTTATTTGTAAAGGCAGTCATTTTTTTTTTTTAATTTCCGTCTAAACAAAATTTAAAGTCACCGAAATTATTTTTTATTTTTTTTGCAAAGAATGTCATTATTTTTTTTTATCCAAATCAAAAGTGTGATTTTCACTTTTTATGTGGCCTTAACCTTTGACTTAGATATCCCAAAATTAAATCAGTTCTAAGTTAAATACTAAGAAAACTTTTACAGTGGGAAATTTTTGCTTACTCCTCAAATATTCAGATACATTAAAGGGAAGTAATTATGTCATGAGTTATTTCCCTTCATCACACATTATTATTTGTTCTTTGCTAATAATCCATTAACGTCATGTACTAAAACGAACTTTAAAAAAAATTCAAAGCCACAAAAATTACTTTACATTTATTTGTAAACAAGGCAGTATTTTTTTTTTTAATTCAATGCTAAGAAAAATTCAAGTCATCAAATTATTGTCTAATTTTTGGCTAACTGAATAAGTACAGCTAACACATCACTCAATAATTAGTGGCGCTATCTATATGTCAGGACTGGGACGGGCCTAACATATAGATGGTGCTACTAATAGAAAATCTGTATCATTTTTTGATAAAGTACTAACCTTCAAATGGCATGTGTCAAAATTTGAGCTTCATTGGATTTTTAATTTACAATTTACACTTATTTAAGTGAAACTACTGTTGCAAATTAAAAAAAAAAAATTAAAAAATCCGAATTCTGTATGTTGATAAAACATTGCTTTCTAATAAGAAAAAAAAAATTGTTCAAGCGAAGAAGTTGCTTGATAAGTGTTAATCAGACTCTGCTCTTTTGGGAACAATGGATAAGAGGTGGTATGCTGACTGTAAACGGGGTCGTACAGACACAAATGATGCTGAACACTTAGGTCGTTGAAATTCGGCAGTTGTCCCGGAAAACATTAAAAAAGTCCACAAACTTGTTTTAATGTATTGTTAATTGAAGTTGCGTGAGAGTGCAAAAGACTTCAAGATATTAGAAGGTAGCATATTCATCATTTTGCAATGAGAAAGCTGTGTTCAAAGTGGCAGTTGATCAAAAACAACACTGTATCGACAATTGAAAGCGTTGTTTGCAACTTTTTCAATGCAATGTAAAGGATTTTTTTTATCAATATGTGACAATGGATAAAATATTGAACCATAGCTCCATTCCAGTCAAATTAGCAGTCAGCTAAGTGCCAGCTGGAAGACATCTACAAATGACTAAAAACACAAACATCAGCAGGCAAGGTTTTTGCCTCCATATTCTGGCATGAGCAAAGTATTTTGTTCATCGATTACCGTGAGAAAGGAAGAACCATCAATAGCGAATATTATATACATTATTGGTGAATTTGAAGGAACAAATCACCAAAAAAAATGACCACAAACGAAGAAAAAAAATTCTCTTTCATCAAGACTATGCACATCCTCAGATATAGACCCCCCCCCCCCCCAGCAATTACTGGTTATTTGCAGACCTCAAAAGAATTCTCCACGGAAAGAGATTTGAATCCAATAAAGTGATATCGGCAACTGGGGTGTATTTTGAGGCCCAAGACAAATCGTTCTACAAAAAAGGCATCAAATTGTTAGAGAAGCGTTGGAATCAGTGTATCATCATTCTAGAAAGAAGACTATGTTGATGAATAAAGTCGAAATTTGCCTAAAAGTTGTTGTTTTATAAGTCTAGGTCCTAACCTAGACTTATTGAGTGATGCGTTAGTATGATATATACATATTACTCAGTTTCATTGAACATTTCAACTTACTACTAAATTTCAGAGAATTAAACTTTGGATATAACTTATGGGATGAGCTGATAAATCGACTCACAATCTTTAGAGTGCATTTATTCGGATCTATCTCCCCTGGCAACTTCCTGGCCATCAACTTGTAGTGCTTGTTCTCCATCTTGCCTTTTGTCCCATCAATTTGGATACACAAGAATCTAAAAATTAAAAAAAATTAAAAAAACAAATCAAAAAGTTTAAATAATATATTTTATAATTGTCATAAAAACAGGATGTTAAATTTGGAGGAGCAGACATGATTACAATTATCATCATTCTCATCATCATATTCGGTTTAATGTTTGTTTTATATGCTGGCATGAAGTCTCTGCTCATGCACACATCTCTCTATAATGTTCAGATTCAATCTGCCTCTGAGTTTATCAGATCTAAGCTTGTCTTTAATACTCACATTACACATCCATTGTATCATGCTCATAGTATTCCTTTCCATGCAACACATATCTTCAACTCTCACTGGCCAGGTTTTACTTCTACACATCATACTGCAGACATCTGCTGGATAGATTCTTCCCTTAGTTGACAGTGGTAACGCTCTGCTGGTTAGTAATGGCATGAGTTTCCTGAAATTTATCCACTTCAAACTCTTGCAATTACACCAGCACCCCCCTGTGCTCCAATGCTATCCCCAAGGTAACAAAACTTCTGAACAACCTCAATAGCATCATACTCTAAGCATACTCTCTTCACATATAAGTTCTCATCCATCTTCACTATCTTACACTTCTCGCATGCAAACTGGTTATCCTCTCTCAACCTATCAGTAATTCCACTGCAATTCTTGTTTACTTAATACGTACGTATATCACAAAAAATTGAGTTGCTCCCACCTCCTGGTGAAAGTTACTCAATTTGCCATAATACACATTTAGATTATGAGACTATATGTGACCCATTTGTTAAGTATTTAAGTATATCATTTTTTAACTTTGACATTGGTTGATAATTATGCTTTTACAAGAAAGTACTGACTTGAAAATGAAAAACCTCATATGGTTGCTTTTGGTAACTTTTGAAAAAATAAAGCTTATTTTGTGATGTCATCCATTTTCAAGTAAATTCTTTCTTACTTGATACTAAGCATTCGTTTGTTATCCACTCTTCCTTTTCCCCCCCATCTTCTCTATTTCTTCCCTCCTCCTCTCTTTTAATTACTTACATCCTTCTCCCCTTCTCACTACTTATCATTCTGCCTTTACGTGATGTCATCCACTGTGCAAAGTGACAAGTAAACAAGCAAGTAAGATCCACAAAGTTTTAGTATCACGAGCCATCTAGATTAAGCGCTATCTTCTATCTGTGTTTTAATAGATAATGTCATCCTTTTGCTTGGTTATTCCCCATCTCCCATGTTTTAATCGTCCTTTATAATGTAATCCTTTTGTGATATCATAATTTATGACATCATCCACTGTGAACGGAGAGAAACAAACAAGATAACAAAATTCCCAACATTTTAGTAGTATATTTTATAGATAGATTATAGGATTTATATATATATATATATAAGGGCACTAGACTTTGTCGTTACTGGCTCGCAAGCCTACCAACCGTGACTAGGATGGCACTGCACAAATCTGCTGGGTACACTACGTGCTTGAGCAGGCGGGACTAGGACCACTAAGTACAGCGAAACAACTCCATGGCCTACGACAACTTGCGCATGACAAGCCAGATGGCCTGGGACTAGCATGGAAGACTGATTGCAGCTATGGGATGTCATCTGACTACCGTAGCAGCAGAACACAGTTTTAAGAAGATATATATATATAGCTGAGGGGAGGTTTAATGTCTCACAAGTCATAATTAATTAAAATACATGAATGTTCATAACATATCTTGCTGTCCGTTTATTTCGGCACATGTCCCTTATGATCTTGCCAAACTGAGGAAACGTCACTTGCAAACAAGTTAGTTCATAGCTCGAAAATAAGGACCAAGACGAGACAAACAGTTGAAGACAAGAATAGGTTTATTCGCTTGTTGTTCCAAACAACTGACAAGTGGAGCTGGGAGGGGACGCAGAGAGGTCAATAATTACTGCTAATCATACCTTATACAGACATCTCTTAAATCACAAATTCACATGTGTATGCTTCCAAGCAAATTGACAAGTTCTCTCCCTCCCATCTCTCTCTTTGGGTGATGTGATGCACACAGGCTATCAAGCTGATATCCAAGTATACTGAGCTGATCCCGCCTGAATCTTATTTCTTATTATTCTCAACTAACAAAATTATACTTACCCAATATAAAATATGAAGAGCCACAACAAAAGTACACAGAAAAAAAGGGTATCAAAACAAGTGTCTGGTTTTACTAACATGGCTACTAAATAAACTGAAATAAAAAGTGCTTTTAACTATCTCAGTTATTTTCTTTCATAAACATTAATCCTTCATTTATGGCTCAGTTAGGTTTCAGAAATCAATGGGCCCCTTATTGGGGCTAACACTTGATTCCTTAATGAGATACATAGATTATTTAAGGTTCTTCTCTACTTGTGAAACTTGAGCTAGTAAAACAGCAAAGAATAATAATTTTCCTCTTCCCAAATGGACCAATTAACTATATAATAGTTTACTTTTCTTGTGATCTTTATTGGGTTTGGCTGAATTCCAGGACAAAGATTCATCTGGTCTGGTGGAGTATCGAACTCATGGTAACATCACTAGGAAAAGGTGCACCATTCCTGATATCGGTCAGTGTATTATCATTCCGAAGGATCTTAATTGAGATTAAATGCTATGTTATTTTGAATATTTGGTCATGGTTCATTTGTAGGTTTTGGTTGTTTGGTTGTTTTGTTTTAAGCCATATCAACCCTTTTCGGGTTATTTAATGCCAAATCCGGTTATTTTAGTGAAAGTTTTTATGCTTTAAGTTCTTTATATGTTCAAGTATTTATTTATTGTGTTTGGTTGAGTGAAAGGAGGGAAGAGAGGGAGAGGGGAAAGGAGGAGGGAAAGAAATGGTTGTTTTTTGTTTTGGATTTTGAAGAACATGATTGAGTTTTGCAAAGAAAAAAAACCAATAAACCGTTAATGTTTGGTGTATTTTGAGGTCAGGAAGAAGATATCTTCAGACAGCCTGATCTGGTAGCAGCAGTTTACTTGTAGGAAAAAGTCACCTCATGCCAGGTAGTCCTGACAAACCCTTGTAGAGAGAGAAACCAAAAACACTCGAGGATGGTGTCTAGTAGGCATTCAAACTCTTTCTTTTTTTTCAATTTTCTTTTCTTTTTGTTTTGCTGGGGATGGGGCATCCTACCGGATTGCAGACATTCACCCACTATTTTAGAGACTCCAATCGAGACATTTTTTTAGAATTCTAACCGTCCTTTTAAGTGCAATTGTTTGTATCTCTCTGGCACTTAGTTCACTGGGTATATTCGCCAGGTAGTTTTTAAAATTATTTTTCATGAGCCTGGTGGCTTCTATTATTACTGGAATGATTGAGATATTCCTAAGATTTCAGTTTCTTTTCATTTCGTACATAAGACCTTGGTATTTAATTATCTTCTCCCTCTCAGCTCTGTTTAAGCTAACCCTAACCGAACACAAGTCAACATGTGTGTTCAAGTGTTCAACGTCGGATCTTCTTGCTAGTACTGAAATCAACATATAACATAAATACAACAAACAAGAAAACTTGTGAATATTGGGTTTTTGTATGCGTTTAAATATATTACTTGTTATGTGTGTGTATATTGATTTACTTCCAAGAGATTCTGCATTAAGTAAATGTTTTGTTTTGTGAATCCCTTTGGGGAGCAAAAATGAGCAAGTCTCTTCTTGCCAATTGTTAGGTTACTACTGGTTTGGGGTGAGGGAAAAGTAACAGAGCCTACTTTTACTATATTAGATAAAAGGAAGAGAGAAAAGCAAGATAGCCTCCCTTTACCATTCTAGACAAAGGAAAGTATGAATTGCGAATTTGCACCAAACCAAAAAGTATTTTTATAATTGTGGAGTATTTATTTGTCTTCAACACTACAGAAATCCCAGTTCGATTTTTGTTTAACGGCATATCACCCCCTCACCACTACAACACCTACACTGAATGGACATCCTGACTGTTTACTTACCTTTCTTTGAATTCTTTGGTGATTATGGCATTTTTTGATTCAGTCTTGGACTTCTTCTGCAAACCTTTGATTTCCATGGTGACCACAATGTCTCCATTTACCTCTTCAGACACTAAAAAAAAACAATTTTTTTTAATAGGGAGAGAGAATAGTTGATTTTAATGTTTTAAGTTGTTCACACAATCTAAAGCAACGTGTGAAAAAGTAACAAATTTTTAACACATTTTAATAAAATTTAATTACTTAAAATTCTGTGATTCTGTGATCACATCCAAATTACTTCTCTTTTGTTTTTTAACGATTCCTGCGTTATTTTGCCGTGACCGGCAATATAACAATTCCTGCGTTATTTTGCCGGTTCATGTATATTTAACTAAATTGTTAAACATACAGTGACGCCCGGCACAATAATGAGTCTTACATTATTTTGCCGGCTCGTGTTTATTTAACTATAAATTACTTTTTTTTTTATTATTTAAATTATTTTTTTTGTATTATTTAAAACTTTATCAAACGAAATTTTATTTATAATTTAAAACTTTGCCTGATTGTTTTTTTGTTTTTTTTATTTAAAACTTTGCCTGATTGATTTTTTTTTGTTTGTTTTTAATTAATCTTTGCCTGATTGATTTTTTGTATAATTTTTAAACTTTATTAAGCGACAATATATTTTAAAATAACGATAAAATTAATTTTTACTTCCGGTTGATTCGATTAGGAGTGAACTCTTTAAAATTACGACTTATTTTATGATTTCATTGAAAGAACATTTTAAAATAGAAACTGTTTAAATCCAGTGATTTTCTGTATATTTTAACATTATCGAAGTTTTTCTTCATAA
This sequence comes from Sepiola atlantica, assembly GCA_963556195.1. NCBI lineage: Eukaryota > Metazoa > Mollusca > Cephalopoda > Sepiida > Sepiolidae > Sepiola > Sepiola atlantica. The sequence goes on from OY744540.1 coordinate 33,666,863, forward strand.
AGAAAATCAGAATTTTACATTAGCATCTTTCCTTTGTAAAGCACATTTTTAACAAGTAAATGTTACCAAAGGCAACATAAATTATTCTTCTACCTGTATAAGTTTATTTGTTTATTTGATTATTTATTTTTATAAAAAAAAATCATTTATCAAAATAAATAATAAAATAAACAAATAAACTTATACAGGTAGGTAGAATAATAATTTATGTTGCCTTTGGTAACATTTATTTGTTGCTTATTTTTTTCTTTATATATAACTTATATATAACTTAAGGAAAATTTCAATTACTTAAATCGAGAGCAGACTTAGTAATGTTGGGAAAATTCATCAACATTAATTCTATTATGAAAAGTAAGCAGATATTTCTTTAACCGACACAATAGGGCAGGTCGATTTTTTTTTATTTCTTTAACCGACACAACTGATGATGAAAACAAATTGTTTTTAAATATTTGCCCTTATTTATTTAATTACCTTTTCTTTCGCAAGGCCATAACAATTAGGTTAAAAAAAAAAATTAACCAGCATAATAACGATCCCTTTACATTAGTAAATAATTATTGTGCCGGGCGTCACTGTATGTTTAACAATTTAGTTAAATAAACATGAACCGGCAAAATAACGCAGGAATCGTTATTTTGCCGGGACCGGCAATATAGCCTCTTCCTTATTTTTAAATTAATTATTTTAAACTTTTCCATTTGTTCTTATGATAATTTTCTCATCTATAATTGTAGGCCGATGATCGCCTTCTTAGTCACATTACGGTAAAAAAAAAAAGACAAGTTGTTAATATAACTCAGTTGTGCTCTGGATGTGGGTGTGATACTGATGTCGTGGAAAAGGACCCACGATCTCCGACAAGCCGCCTTGGCTTCTCCGTCCCCTCAATATATCTACTTTTGACCGGAAATACTAAATGTTTGGATTTTTTTCCCCACTCACTTTCAGCTGGTCACCGAAACTAACTGCATTCGTCCTTCTTTACAGCTCATCACTATCTGACAACCTAGAAACTAACAATTCTTTCTTTCTTTCCTTGCCTCTAGCCATGGTCAACGTAATATAGTTTACGTTACTAGCAAAAAGCTACATGCCTTTCGGGCAGCTATTAATCTAGCTGTAGCCTTATCTACAGAAAAACAAAGAAACAATTTTCTTTTCACATTTGGATAATTTGAAGAAAAACAACAAACAGATAATTTTCATGGTTTTATTTGATATATTCCAATGTTGAGATTTAATTTTGTATAAGCATAAAAATAAATTCCCCATAATGAAAGGAATAAACGAAAGACCAGGGCGATTGTCAAGAATAGCCAACAGAAAAAAGGGCTGAGAAAAAAATCAAATCAAATAATTAACTAATAATTGTTACCAAAGGCAATGAAGTTACTTTTCTACTTACCTGCCTATTTTTGTGTGTTTTAAAGGATTTTAAAAGCGTTTTTATTGTGTTTTAATAATAATTTACAGTTCCATTTTAAAGATGGCATAAGCAAACATCCCCGAAGTTTGTTTAATGAGTTTTTCGTTTTTTGAGTTGAAAAAAACAAAACAAAAAACAAATAACAGTGCCAAGCGCGTTAAAATTCACTTTCTACCTAATTGAAAGAAGAAAAGTACAAAAAAAAAAAATCATCAGACTTCAGTCTAACGTAATATATTTGACCGAACTTTTTAAATGAAATAAAAAATAGTCTAAAATACTTAAAAACAAAAAAAAATAGGCAGGTAGGGAGAACGGTAAGTTTTGTTGCATTAGGTAACAGTTATTTGTTTGATATTTGTTTTTTTAGCCCCTTTTGTTTCTGTTGATTAGGCTTGACAATTATCAAAAGTGAAACGTCAATTGGTCAAATAAAATAATTATATATTATATATGAGTAATTAAAAATAGTTACTTTGTGTTTTTCGCTTTTATTATTAAAGACAGAAAAATAAAATAAAAACTTAATGACGATTTTTTTAAATATTAATATATTTTTATGTTGTTGGAATTTAAACATTAACAACAAACTTTGTTAAATTTTCAAATTAACACCCTCAGTTAAATTATCTATCCCTTTAAAATAATGAAATTCTACATTTTAGGGTAATTGTAACTTTATTAGAGCAGTCAACTAATATATTTTTTAACACTAACCCTAAGTTAGACTGGCAAGGTCGTACAACTACACGTAATCGCCTAAATATAGATCCCCCCCCCCCAAAAAAAGAATAACGCACAGGATTTATTTTCAATAGTAAAAATTTTAAAAAATGGTTCCAGCTGGCTATCGCTTCGAAAAGTAAGTAAATATTAAGTCATAGAGTGAATGCGGTATTTAGGTGAGAGTGTATAGCATAAAGCCCAGAGTATTTTGGACAAAAGTTATGACTATTGACCCCACAAACAAAGATTTGTTGTCAAAATTGTATGACCATCGCCCCCCCCCCCCAAAAAAAAAAAACACTTTCCCCTCAAAACGATCAGGGCTTCATGCCTAAGTTTAAAGAATTTTATTCATAAGTTTCCTGTAAACAAAACTTTTTCATTTATTCATGAAATAGATAAATATTAATATTTTTGTAATTTCGATACCAATTTATTTATCTTTTAAATAAGAAATAAATGGATAGAAATATGAATTCAATTCGCTTGGACGACGATGTGAAGCGCTTAAAAAAACAATAACAAGAAAATTTGGCTTTGGAGTCGAGAGGGGGGAAGGGAGAAGGGTGGAGAAATAGGGGGTAAGGGGGAGAGAGGGTAAGGGGGAGTGGGGGAGCGAAGAGTGAATGAAGGGGGAACTCACCTCCATATATTTTCTATAAAGTAAATAAGTTTCATTTAAATGACCTTGACCTTCTTTGAAAATAAATGAATTTATACTTTTTTTTTTAATTACCGTTAATATCGACGAAACTATTGCATATATATGAGTGAATAGAGACAATATAATTTAAAATCAATAACACCAGCATTAATTTATTATTGTTGGGAAAAATATAAAATATATGCGAAATATTTCAAACATAAAGTATCTTTTCCTGGCTGAAGGGAGCCGAGGCAGCAGTCGGGAGGGGAAAGGTTGCTAAAAAGAAATGCTCTTTAGCGACCCACCCAACAAGGTCCGGTAATAATATGTTCTATGTCAAGAACGGAGTTCTCAGCTGGAGCCAAGATGCACGGTCCGCCATCCACTGAGCTGAAGGACCTGTATGTAATTGCCTCCCCCCTCCCCCGCAGGAATATGTGACACAAGGTTGGGAAGGCAGGGAAGATCAAGCCAACGCCCCATAACAGAGGAGCACTCCGGCCTAGTAAAAATAGCCTGGACAACCCCGTAGGAATTCTCCGGTCAGAGCACCTCAGGCAGTAAGCAATAAACTTACTTCTCTCCAAAGAGGGGAGGCAAGGCCTGGGGGGGGGGGGCACCTCGTAGGATAACCCAGGACAATATACCTCAGCCTAGCAGATAAAAGGCCACCGAAATGGCCCAGTTTTTGCCGGACTGATTGTCGAGAACGAATCCTCTTACAATTAAATACATAAAGAAGAGAGATACTCGTGTTTAACTGTTTAAAGAATATTTAGCTGACATGGACAATTACGATTATTTTTACGGAAGAAGAAAGTATAATTATAAACCATTGTTTGTCTCATGGAAGGGCAGCAAATTATTACACAGTTGATGGAAGCCCAAACATTTTTATCTTTATTTTCTTCTTAGTGTTGGGTAACCCCTTATCAAGGCCAAGAGCCACTCAACGATAAAGGTTGATCAGCTGAAATATGGGGAACAATCAATGGTATGAAACGGTTTGATTATTTACGGGACTGTTTATGACATTGGGTTTGTTGACATTGGACTTGAAGATGACTGTGTCGTCATCTGCAGGGGAGCAGTCCTGCAGTAATGTGTTTCACAGACGGGAAGCCCTTGCAAAGAATCTAAATCCATAGAAATTCCACTGGATGCTGTGCACATGGAGGAAGAAAGGAAAAAAAAATTCCGTTGTGGTAGTAGGATGAGTTCTTGCTACGAATGTGTTACAAGGCGTAAACTCAGTTGAGCACCTTCCATGGAAAAAAAGTGTGTAAAATGTTTCTTTTACAAATTCTCACTCTCTCACTCAACTGGTTTTATATAATAGAAAGAAGAAAGCAAGCTGACTGACGGTTTGACCTATTTTCAATGTTGTTTTCGAAACAACTACCAGTAAGATTGAACAAAAGCAATTTTTCTGACTCACCGCCCCTTCAGATCGGGGTCACATTGAATATCGATGATGTAAGGTTTGTAAGTGTATCTTGTGTACTTTCTGATTTTTAGCTGGAGATACACACATACACGCAGAATACGATTTTCATTTTTATAATTACTAGAATAACAACCCGGCGTTGCCCGGAGGGAGGGAGCATGGGCAACAAAATAGAAGAGTTAAAAACTGTATGTAACATCTTTCTTTAAAATTTTTTTCGCTATCCCTCTTCTTCCCAAACCAAAAGGGGTTTCCCCTCTTCCAACAAAGAACAGAACAGATATTACACTTTGATTCTAACTCGAAGGTCAAGAAAGTGTATTTTAATTTGTTTCAGACTAAAGGTCGATGAAAAAAAAAAATCGCTCTAAATGTCCCCTCCCCTCATTAATTCTGTTCCAGTTGATCCCCAAAATAATGAATGTTACTTCTACAGAATTTGAACCGAACTGGGTTTTTTTTTTCTTTTTCAATCCTAAACTAACCCAAGTTTTAGTTCGGCAAAAGTCGGTTTGGTTCATTTCAAATTCTGTAGAAGCATCGAATCAATATTACAAAAAGACAAACGTGCTCATATTCTGTCTGGGCAATGAATATATTAGCGTCGTGTGTCTTGCGTACTTTTAGCTGGACACACACACACAACACACACACATCTGCTCTTTACATAATAGAAAAAGATAATCTGTTTATGAATTGTTAAGTCGCTCACGTCATCAACAGTGACAGCTGCAATATCAAACTACATGGCTTTTTTGGCGAACAAAACCGGATATTAAGGTTTACAACCATCTAAACCTCAATGGTTTAGATGGTGGTAAACCTTAATATCCGGCTTTGGACAAAATAACATTAGATGGTGGTAAACCTTAATATCCGGCTTTGGACAAAATAACATAGATGAAATACTACATATTTCATTAAAGTGTTTATTTACTCCTTCGCCAGGAGTTAGGCACAAGGCCAGTTTTATCTTACTCCCACAAGTAAGATGTGACCACAGATTGGGTCGAGAAAGTGGGGTTAAAAGCCAGCGCTCGAGAAGTGAGCACTCTGGCCATTTAAAAATTGCCTGGGCAGCCCCGTCGGCATTCCCCGGTAGGGGCGCCTCAGACAGTAAGCAATAAACTTACTCCTCCCCAAAGAGGGGAGGCGAAGCCTGGGAGGGTGGACCTCCTAGAACTGCACAGGACAATCCCATAGACCGGCGTAAATCAAGCCCCGGAGGCCAAGACAATACCAGTCTATGGGGTGCAGTATCCATCGGAACAGATACTACACTTTGATCTTAGCCAAAAGGCCGAGACTATCAAAAAGATATGTATCTTAGATATATATTCGGACACAAGTCAAGCGAAATAGGTTAGATATTGCAACGATCCCTATAGTACAATTGAAACTTTTTTTTTTCTTTCGAAACATGATAATCACTATAAATAAAACTATCAGACAAGATCTCGTGTGCCTGTGTGTTTCTCGCATATACGTAACTTTGGTAAATACTAATTGAATGTTTATTTAATCTTTATTTATTATTAATCGAATATTTATTAAAATCAAAAATAAAATAAGGGAAAACTAAATCAAAATTCTTAAACTCCTATTTAAAAAAATAGGAACGGGGCACAGGTTCTTTGTCCTTTTCGCTCGGAGCAAAGTGTAGTCTATATTTTGATATTTGGCTGCATTTTTTCTATCCTCGATCAGTGAAGGAGAAATCTTTCTAGACTGAGACAAGTTTTATCCCAATCCAGAGTGCCCCTTTATGGGGAGCTGGATTTTTCCCACATTAAAAACTGACCTTGTGCCTAACTTTGCTCGCGTGGGGAGGCAAGTAAATAGGAACATGAATGTTGAATCAAATAGATAAAACATGCTTTTCTTTCACCGAGGACAAAAAGACATAAAGTATAGTATCAGTTTAACGTTAATTCTATTTTGAAAAGTCACAAAAAAATAAAAATTAAAATAAATCTAAAAATATATATATATATATTGTAAATTCGGCAAATATTCAGAGCAGACGTAAAAATAAACACCGGTTTTCATATTTAAAATATTCAAAACAGACGATTTTTCTTTGATTTCAAATGGTTGCCATTGATTGGTTAATTTAAGTCACATGAGACAAATCATTGATTGCGATTAATGGCGGGCATAAAAAGTGCTGTCGGTTTCGGCTGTTTTATCGAATGCGTCTTCCAAGAAAGACTTAATCATTGATAATTTTATAGAATCACTCCCATCTCCAATCGGATGGTGTTATGGGTTTTTTCGAGTGCTCGATATTATCTAACCCTAAATCATTCTCAGGACACTCGAAAAAAAAAAACAAAAACAAAAAAACACTCGATTTGGAGAAGGGGGAGTGGATTCTATAAAATTATCCAATCATCTGTTTTATAACTACCAGGCAAGATCTTGTGTGTACTATGCTTTTCGCCTATACGTAACTTTTATAAATAATCATGGCAAACCAGAAAAATCTAAGACTCAAAGTTGGCCAAGATCAAAGTGTAGTATCTGTTCCGATGGATACTGCACCCCATAAACTGGTATTGTCTTGGCCTTCGGGGCTTGATTTACGCCGGTCTATGGGTCTGTCCTGTGCAGTTCTAGAAGGTCCACCTTCCCAGGCTTTGCCTCCCCTCTTTGGGGAAGAGTAAGTTTATTGCTTATTGCCTGAGGCGTCCCTACCGGGGAATGCCGACGGGGCTGCCCAGGCAATTTTTAATGACAAGAGTGCTCACCTTCTCGGGCGCTGGCTTTTCAAATCCCACTTTCCGACCTAGTATTCCTATTGTGGGTAGGAGTTGTATAACTCTTGTGGTTTGCCAAGTTTTGTACTAATTTTTATTTATTAATTTCTGGATTAAATTGTTGAGTGAAAGTACAGAATAGTTAACAAAGCCTCACATGTTAAGAATAGCTTTCTAAAAAAATCTTCTGCAGTTTATTGACCATGCTGAAATTATAACGTTATTATTTAGTAAGCCATTCTTAACATGAACAGGGGGGGGGGGTCTTTGTTTACTATTCTGTACTTTTACCTAAAAATTTAATAAATTTAAATTTATTAATTTGGGAAACTGAAACTCTCGGGAGAAGTCATATTACGGATGAAGTTTAATATCAGGAACTGAATCTGATCGGTGTCCCGTTTGCTGTGGACTTTGAGTCGGTGATGCTTCTGGTTTGCCATAAACTTGTTCTTGTTTATTTACTATTATAACGAGTTTTATAAAATATTCGGCAAGCGGTAAAAAAGTAGTATAGTATACATATTTTGGGAGGCTCTGCGCATGCGTCAGATTTCATTCATGGAGGGTCGTGGTGAGTGATTCGAGCCGGCGCATGCGTGTTGGGCCATGGCCACCGAGCTCGGTGGCCACGGTTGGGCGCACAATTCAAGTGTAAACGGACGAAAGCGTTTTTATTTCTAAGTAAATATGCAGCTGCTGCTGCTATTATAATAATAATAATAATAATAACAATAATAATAATAAATTTTATTAATAATGTAAGTGTTTGGAATAAAACAAAAAAATATGCTGAATATAAATTAAATACATTTGTTTAATTATTTTTTGTTTTCTTTTACGATTTTCGGGTATCTTTAAGAATGATCAGTACAGTCGCGGACGGGGTCCAAAAAACTAACGAGAACAACGGGGTTATAAAAATAAATATGCAACAAGTGAGTTTAACCTACGTCGAGAAGAGATATTTGTCTACTTAACAATGATATTTGTTTGTATTTTTACGTACTATAAATGGGTTGTTATTAGATGTAAAAAAAAATGTCAGCCTGGCTGAAAACGCTCAAAAAAACAAATATACAACAAATAAAAGTAACTGTCGTCGATAAAAGTTAATTTAAAACTGACCTGTGATATTGTTTGTATTTTTAAACCGTTCCAACTGCTATTTATTAGAAATCAATAGTGTTGTCACACGAACATAGCAAAAGCAAAATGGCGCTTGCTCGTAAGGAAGTGAGCAGAAGACGCCATCTTGTCTAGAAAAAAGTACGAGTAAAAAATGAACAAGAAATTTTTTTTTACATCTAATAACAACCCATTTATAGTACGTAAAAATACAAACAAATATCATAGTTAAGTAGACAAATATCTCTTCTCGACGTAGGTTAAACTCACTTGTTGCATAAGCAGTGTTTATTAAAAATGAAATTAAACATCATAACATTTTAATATTATAATAAAAACACAGTTCACCAAGAAGATGCAGGGATCTGCGGAGAATTCCGCATATAACATGAATACAAATCCGTAAAAAAGAATTTCTGAGTAACTTCGATTATACATTTTTTTTCAGTTATTTACGGCGAGATTTCCATCCCCAATTATAAATAATGGGTGACTTATCTTTTAATATTTACCAGATCTTAAAAGTCAAAATAACAAAACTAAAAAAAAAAAAATAGAAGTTAAACATACCATGAGGTGGTGACTTATAGTGAACCGGGGCATCCATTGTTAGTGTGTGTATTTCTTTTTGTCGCGTCTCGCGTTTCAAAGTGTTTTTCGACGAATAACCGGTGTTCAGGATGTAAAGTGGTCGCTGAAAATAAGTCCGGATGAAAAGGGCGTGTATGTGGATTCACAAATGAAGAAAAATATTAAACAGAGAAAAGCTTATTTTATTTTAACGCACGTTATATTTACCTTCCTCCAATTGCGGGAAGATGTGGCACAAGTCCGAAAGGCAAGAATAAAAGGCCAGCGCGCAAGAGATGGTGCACTGATAATTACTATTGACGACATGAATTATTTTAAAGGCCTCTCGGGCGCTGACTTTTCAACCCCCACTTTCCGACCCGAGCTTGGGTCACATCCTACTTGTGGGAGTAGGATAAAACTGGCCTTGTGCCTAACTCCTGGAGAGGAGTAAATAATATACAGTTGGGAAATTAGTCATAAACTATTTATGTTGGTTTATCTACTCATTTCTTGGCCTTTTGGCTAAGATCAAAGTGTAGTATCTGTTCCGATGGATACTGCACTTCATAGATCGGTACTGTCTTGGCCTTCGGGGCTTGATTTCCGCCGGTCTATGGGTCTGATCTGTCCTGTGCAGTTCTAGGAGGTCCACCCTCCCAGGCTTTACCTTCCCTCTTTGGGGAGGAGTAAGTTAATTGCTTACTGCCTGAGGCGCCCCTACCGGGGAATGCCGACGGGGCTATCCAGGCAATTTTTAATGGCCAGAGCGCTCACCTTCTCGGGCGCTGGCTTTTCAAATCCTACTTTCCGACCTTGTGTCACATATTCCTATTGTGGGTAGGGGTTAAATAACGCCTTTTGGCTAAGATCAAAGTGTAGTATCTGTTCCGATGGATACTGCACCCCATAGACTAGTATTGTCTTGGCCTTCGGGGCTTGATTTATGCCGGTCTATGGGTCTGTCCTGTGCAGTTCTAGGAGGTCCATCCTCCCAGGCTTCGCCTCCCCTCTTTGGGGAGGAGTAAGTTTATTGCTTACTGCCTGAGGCGCCCCTACCGGGGAATGCTGACGGGGCTGCCCAGGCAATTTTTAAACCCCACTTTCCCGACCCGACCTTGGGTCACATCTTACTTGTGGGAGTAAGATAAAAACTGGCCTTGTGCCTAACTCCTGGAGAGGAGTAAATCAATACTCATTTGTCACGCATTTGTATTAAAAAAAAAATTTTTATATAAGATACAGGCATTTTAAGTTCAAGTAAATATCGGTTCTGAGCAAGGTAGCCATTTTTTTAGTCAACTGTTTACGTTACAGACCTTACTTCATGTGACTAAAGAAAATGACTACTTTACTCAGAACCGATATTTACGACAACTTAAGATTTATATGTTGAATATTAAATATTTAATAACAAAATAAAAACAAAAAACTGACCTTAGAAATGGCAAGTTTATCGGTACTTCTTGCTGTGTTATCACCATAGTTTCTATGTGTGACTGTGTGTGTTCATAAGTTTGTGATAGTTTCTTGTCGCGTCTTGGTTGTTGCTGCTGCTTGCCAGGGAACGTTTTAGCCACATGCATTCTTGTAGCAGGTCTGTGAGAAAGTAAAACGCTGATATTTTGGTGCTAGGAGGTTTAGTTTTATATTAATCAGATCGGCTTGCAGCGCTAAGTCCGAAATATTGAAAAATTTCTTTTTTAAATATGTGGCGGCATATATTTCTGTGCTTCTGATTGTCTGAAACAAGATTTTTGCATTAAGATTCTTATCTAATCATGTTGAGATTTCACTCAATTGGATATATAGTTTTAGAAATATATGGGATGAGAGTTTTTTGTTCTTTTTCCATTTGTTGTGGCAGGAGAAAAAGAGCACACACAAAATTAAATTGAAGCACTTTTATATAAGATATGCTGGTGATAAAAGAAGTGCAAGATATATATATATACATATATATATATAATATTCATAAATAAATATTGAATTATTAATACCTACAGACGCTAGCGTTTCAAGCTTATTGCTCTCATCAGTGCAGGAAAGTAACAATTTCAGACGGTCGGGAGATGCGAACCCGGTTCACAGAGTCAGCCTAGAATCTGCAAGCAGTCGCCATATCCACTCGGCCAACGGAAACTATCACTTAATTAAGGGAAATTAAGATCTATATGTACTTAGAAGTGGGCACAGATAGAAGACTAGTCGAGAGTGTTCTACGAACGTATTCGAAACTATATAAATATATATATATATATATATATATATATATATATATAATTATAATAATCCAGTTACAACATCCACAGGGTAGTAATCCAAAGAATTTCAACCGGGTTTATAAAAAGTGCTCAATATCAAATAGAGCTGTTATATATGATTATTTTTATTTACACAAACATGTACAAAATCTGCGACACTGGCATGTCGATGTTATCGATCAACAGAGTTAGAATCCGTTCTTAACCGTAGATCATATTTGGAAAGAAATATGATCTAAGGTTAAGATCGTATTCTAACTCTGTCTGATGAGATCTCAGTTTAGCTGTTGATCGATAACATCGACATGCCAGTGTCGCAGATTTTGTACATGTCTGTGTAAATAAAAATAATCATATATATATATGTATATATATATATATATATATATATATATATATATATATATATATATATAGAGAGAGAGAGAGAGAGAGAGAGAGAGAGAGGGAGAGAGATGTTGTTTTGCAAACAGCTGATATCTGTAAGTTGATGTTATTGTCCACATAGCAGGTTTAGATTTCTTTCTATGAACATAGATGTGTGAGAAGAAAATTTTTTTTACAACACACGCAGCTCATTGACTCATGTGGCTTTGCTAAGCGACCTGTGATTGCTCCTTCCTCAATGTACCACAATCATCATTACAAATGGGTACTATTCAAAGGGGGGTTATTCTGAATGTCTTAATAGTTGTATAATCAAAAGTTGATATTTTCACAAAATATTCACTCGCTGCTGTTGCTGCTTAAAACGAGGTTCTACAAAAATTGTGTTCGTCAGGGAATAAGCTAAAGATGCCAAAAGCAAGAAATAGTTTTAGAATTACTGAAATGTGGAAAGATAATTTGGATTATTCGGACTACATCTTGGTTGTTACTTTCATAATGTTTTGTGTTAGTGTAATCTCCACTGGTATATTGTTCTAGCACCGTTAGCCATGACAAGATAGAAGTGTTAGTTTTTTTGTTATTCTTATCTCTATCTATATAAGGTATAGGTCTAGGTATGTATCTACGTTTATATATTTGTATGTATATGATTTACTCCTAAACTAATTAACAGATCATTATTGTTGTGAATTATATTCTCAACCACTTCTCCCACTAGATGAACTCGTTCATCAGACTTTCTTTCGTTAAGCCCAAGAATATTTAAATGCTTCTTCACAGTATTTTTTGTTGTCGTATTCTTTTGTAATTAAAACCGTTACCAAAGGTATTCTGGTCTTTTAGTATTCTCCTTCACACTACAATTATAGAAATTTACAACACAGCTGCTAGGCGTAATTGGTCGTTATGTGGGCTATATTTAATTTAAGTTAGTGCAAATGGGGTAAAAAGTTATGTGGAATCCCTTCATGAAAATTAAGATACTTTCGATTTTTGTAAAATTTTAACAATAGGTATTGGACATCAATTAAAAACTATTCCCCAAATTCCAGTTTATTTGGAGTATTTTAAAGGGGTTTTAAGGGGCATACTATGGGCACAACCTCACATTTGAAAATTCAAATATTTCAGATTTACATTAAATTTGATCCATAGTCATTAGGCACCAATTAATCAAGATTCTCTAAATTGCAATTTCTTCTTAGAACCATTTTAGACATTTTCTAGAACCAAAATCATGTAATGGATTTTGATCAAAATTGAAATAAGGATTCTAGACATAAGGTTTAGTAGCATTATATCTTGATTTTAATCTTTGTAAGGGACATGAAAATAGTTTAAAACTATTCTATTTTTTCTTCCTTTACTTATGCATTAATCTTAAGCTACAGCAGCGTCCGTAATGGTAGATTTTTGTTTTTAGTTGTCACGATCACAGGCTTGGTCTGAGTGAAGGTTGGTTTTACAGAGAACTTTGTGCAGGGCGTCTGTCATCTCATCATCGGTCTTCCTCTCGGATGCTTGCTGGCGAATTCTAATGCAAAGGCAAGTTTTACAATGGTGTTGTTGTTGGCCTTCAGCACATGTCCAAACCATCTGAGCCACCATTCCCTCATTTGGCCCTCAATCGGTGTGATGCTCTAGCGCCTTCGCATATTCTCATTGGTCGAGCAGTTTAATTCCAGACATTCAGTGGAGCATTTTGCTCATAGTCCAGATAATCCAAATAATAAAAGAAATAGTTTGACTCATTTATTTGATTTTAAATTCCAACATTGCATAAGACGTCTTCTCGATTTCTTTCATTGAAGGATTTTTCCAAAAATAAATATTTTCTTACAAGAAATTAATAAAGAGAAAAGGCATTTCTCATTTAAGGGAAACGGAGCAAAGGTCGAAATAAAAAGGGGACTGAGCTAGAAGTTAAAAGGGGGCTAAGCTCCAAATAAAAAGGAGGCTAAGCTCCAAGTAAAAAGGGGGCTAAGCTCCAAGTAAAAATGAAAATAAAAGTCTCCTGGGCAACGCCGGGTCGATACAGTTTGTAATAACTAAATGCTTGTAGGACCTAAAAAAGAGGACCTTGAATTGAAACTAATTTATTTCCTCTATCTTTTTATCACTTAATTCTAACTTATTTACTTGTTCCCATAACCAGAGTGCCTCGCTTTTGAGGGGAAGCTGGATTTTCTCACATTAAAAATCGACTTTGTCTAATTTGCCCTTTTCAGCTGTTTTCATACTCACCGAGGGTCTGTTCACTCAGCCTGACACGGTCGGAGCTGCCTTGACAATAGCAGACACTACCTTGTTAGGATGAAGTATGATCCTAATCTGTCCAATGAGATGTTCCGACCTAAGCAGTACCTCCTCACTTTGAGGAGGAGTTGGTTTATTGCCAATCACTTGAGGTGTCCCTACTGGGGAATGTGAACGGGTCTGCTTCTGGATACTTTAATATTCAGCTAGAGTACTTCCTCGGGGGAGCTGACTATCTCTATCTTCTGACCTTGTACCACACTTTGCTTTGGCGATAAGTGAGTAAATAAAAGTTAAGCAAGCAAAACTAGACATGAAGTCAGTTTAACATGAGGAGAAAATCTAACTCCCGTGAGGAGGCACTCTGAAGGATACAAAAATAACTGAGAATGGGTGCCTCAGGCGAACAGCAATAACTTTTTGAAGAAGGAGGTAATTCCTGGGATGATGATTTCCTCGGGCCGGACCTAGGTGCTACTTTAGTTGTTGCTGCAAATGTGAGGGAGATAACTTGATTGTATTTTTAACAAAACTTGACCTAACTCAGAGACAGAAGAATTTTATTTCAACAATATAAAAAAAAAAGTAAAACATTTTTTTATTCATTTAAATGTGTAATTTTTTTCAACAATATTAAAAAGAAAAAATTAGTTGTTTTGTTGTACAAACATTGGAACAAAAAAACTGAGAATTTAAAAAAGAATCTTCATTAACAAAAATAAAACAGGCTCAAACCTAGAGTAGAGTAATATTATTTATTTGTGCTCAGTATTCTTCGAGAGCGCCGCTATTCTGGAAAAGAACCAGAAATTTAATTCAATATCAATTTTAATTCACGTATGATTTCATTTTTTTGTACTCAACGCAATAAATTTATTTTTTTCAAATGCTTTTTTGAGCCAATGAGCTTTTGGTGAGTTTGTGATGGTAGAAGTTTACTCTTTCTAGGCACAAAATGAAATTGCTCAAAATCATTTGTGCACACATGGCTCCGTGCTCACATGGCTCCGTGCACACATGGCTCCGTGCACACATCCGCCTTAAATAAGAACAAATAAATATATTTGGAGCCTATCAGAGTTACTTCAGGGAAATTGTCAAATTTGCTCCTTTGATCCACCTCGATCACATATAAGGCCAGATTTTCCCTTAAATAAACTAGTTGAACCAAAATCAAGGACAAAGCTAACATCTATATTACGCTCAGCTTCCCTTGCCTCTTAGTGGGCTTGGGAAAACCAAATTCAATTATCAACTCACACACAGTCATACACATTACCTACTAGACACCATCCTCGAGTGTCTTTGGTCTCTCTGTACAAGGGTTTGTCAGGATAACCTGACATGAGGATACTTCCCCAACAAGTAAACTCTGACCAAATATTCAAAATAATATAGTATTCGAAACCCAAATAAGATCCACTAAACCCGGCTATACACTGGCTCATACAAAGAATGGTGCACCTTTTCCAAGTAATGTTACCTCAAGTAACAACACTTAGCTGGATACTCCACTAGACTAGATTAATTCTTGTCCTGGAATCCGGTAAGACCAAGAGACCACAAAAAAAGATATACTATAACATAGTTAACAGGTCAATTGGTGAGAGGAACATTGATATTCTTAACTTCTTTACTAACTCAACGTTTGACAGGTAAAGGAGAAAATTAATGGAACATTCGAATATCTATGTATCTCATATAGAGATCAAGTGCTATCCCCAGGAAAGGGCCCCTTGATTTCTGAGAACTTCACTGAAGTAAAATGAGTCTGACAAAAAGGCGACACACACACACACAATGCTTAACTATCTCACACTGTTGTATGCAAATTCATGCTGATTGAAAACAAATGTAAGAACACATTCATTTTAATACTTGTAAGATTTCTAACCAAACATTTTCTAATGAAAACAAATGAACATTTACTCTTATTAATCACTTTTAATTGAACGTAAGTTTTGTAATTGAGTATGGAAGTTTTGATGACGATTTTTCAGACCTGTGGATAATTCACAACCCTTAAATTATCGACTCAATCTTTCTCAATATATCAGCTAATGAATTCCCCTTGTTCTGCAATGACTCTCAAACTATGAACAAACATTCTTTATTTTCCTATCTATGTAAATCTTCACATTCGAATACATATAAAATATCTCTTTTGTCAACTTGTGCTTTGTAGTCATTATTTTGTGTGTTTTTGCCATATAACTTATTCACACTCGTGTATCCCCTAAAACTGTTTCCCTAAAGTGATCTTCTAAAAAATGGTTCCGTAAAAAATGGTTTACCAAAAGTTTCATCCCATCTTTCGGCTAGAAACAACATGTCGACATTGTTGTTTAAATTTGTTTTTTATATTGTTGAAAAAAAAATTCCACATGAATATTTTTTAATAAGTACAATAACAATTTTTTTAAGTAAATAATAAAAAAAAAATTGTTGAATAAAAAAATTATTTCATCTCCCTTAGTTTTTTCAGATTAAAAAAAAAATGCAATGAAGTTATCTCCCTCATATTTGTAGCAACACCTTAAGTAGCGTCCGGACCGAACTATACTTATTTCAAATAAAAGGACTCGGTGCTTCTGCTGTTTCACAACGTCATTAAAATATTTTTAAAAATGCATAAACTTTGTTATGTACTTACGTGTTAGCTTAAAATAATATTGTACAGAAAAAATTACGTAAATTCATCCAGTATTTATTGAATTATAAGAAAAAGAACAAAAAAACGATTTTACGTATCCGTAGACAATTTGTAACCAGGTTAGGCAAGGGATATAACTCGATTTTGTTACCACTTTAACCAGAAAAAAATATATCAGTTATCTCCCTTCTCCTTAGTGACCGATGATAAAATCGGGCGATTGAAATATAAAAGATGGCACTGACCAATAAAAATCGTACTTTTTATTTTTAATCTAATAAATACTGGATGATTTTGTGTAATTTTTGGTGTACAGTCTTCTTTTAAGGTATCACGTAAGTGCATAACAAAGTTTATACATTTCTTTAGCTTTTTCAAAATTATTATTTAAGTGAAGCCAAACATGTAATTGTGAAACAACAGAAGAACCAAGGACTTTTAGCGAACCAGACGCCAGAATGAGAATGTGCGAAATTATGAATAAGTGCTGACAATCATTCTGAAAGTGGTTTTGTTGCTCTTGGGCTGAGGTGTGGTTCTGTTCAATCCTAGGAGGTCCACCATCCCAGGCTTTACTTTTTCTCTGAGAAAGGGATTGCTAATCGCCTGAGGCGCTGTTGCCGAGGAATGCCGACGGATATGTTCAGGCATTTTTGTAGGTCAGAGTGCGCTTATCCTAGCGCACTGTCTTTTTAAAACTACACATGACCTCATGTCTAACCTCCTGGCAAGGAGGTAAATAATATGAATAAGCGCTGACATTGCGCCCATGTGAAAATTTCGAACACAAAGGGAAGTAATTTTGTTTACAGTTGAACGAGTAGTTCCCCTTGAACATTTTTTTAAATTCGAATAAGAATGAAATATTTTTCTTATTGAAATAAAAAAAAGTATAACAAGAAAAAAGGATACTATTTCTATGGATGAGTTCAATGTAATTTCATAATACCGATAATAAAAACAAATTACTAGATTAAAAAAAAAGTTTAAATTTAAAAATTGATAAATAAATAGCAAATGATGTTCTTGTTCTGAAAGATGTTTGGGCAGTTTTGACGCAAGGTAAGTTTAAAATGGGGCACTAAGTATGTACGTCTTTCAATAAATAAGTAACAATTATTTTACAATAAAATAAAACTTCCATTCTTTCCTTTATTTTTCAAGTACCTGTGTATACCCGGCGATACCCGGGAGTCTTTCTACATTTTTTCGTCTTTCTTTACAAATCGCATCAATACTTTCAAATTATTTTTTTAAACTCTTAAATTTATAAATAATTAGAAGAATACTCGTCCCAGGACGGGTAAAATTAATTCCCCGAACAGAGCAGCTTTGCACCACTTTTATGCCCCCCTACGAAGATTAAATTAAGATAATGGATCAAATTCAATGAAAATCTGATATAGTTGAACAGTACCGTTATAGTATGTGGCCTATATTTTGAATGTGGCCTACGAAATTATGTCTATGTTATAGTGTGTGGCTTTCCTTAAAACGTGTATTATAAGGAAGTATAATAACTACCTGCTAATATAGACTTCTAGAACTACTGTGATGCTTCTGCTGGTAGACATACGACTGAAATATGGCAGTTAAAAATAAACTAACATGAACACTTTAAGAAATACTTACTTGTGATGGAAAAATAAATAAAAAAAGTTAGAAAAAACGAACAAAAAGTCGATTTGTCTAGTTCAAAAGCTGGACCAGTACCCCAAAAATTACACTTCACTAATTTAACCACTAACCCTAAGTCCGGGGTGGAAATATATGAACCTAGACCGAGGGTTAGTTGTTGCGTTAAGCAGGGTACTTTTTAACTTTTTTTATCGGTTTGTATTTAACTCATTGTTGGCTTATTCTCGGAAAATTTCGTCTTAGTTAGAGTCACGCATTTTTACATAACTCTTCTGAAATAAAGACGACAAATGGCGTAAATCCAGCCTTAAATGAAATATATATGACATATAATTAGTTTTAATACATTGCCTTCTACTTATATTAATAAATACAATCTTACTGAGGTAGGACATATTCAAACCGATAGGCCACATTCTATAACAGAATAAAAAATGTAGGTCACATACTATAACGGCGCCATTTGAATTTTCGAATCACATATCATGCCCCATAAAACCCCTTTAAAATACTACAAAAAACTGAAATTTGTAGGAATATTTATTAAATGATGTCTAATACGTTTTCTTAAAATTTCACAAAAATCGAAGGTATCTGAATTTTCACGAAGGGCGTAAACGCTTTTTCCCCACGTTTGCATGAAACTAAATTAATTAGATCAAATTTTGACCTCTAAGGCCTAGCAGCTGTGTTCCGAAATAAATAATGATACATTAATTAGTTTAAGAGTGAATCCTGTACGTATAAATATATAAACATACAAACACATCTAACTTTATAGAGATAGAGACTAGTGGGATCCGCGCATGCGTGTTGCATGGAGAAATTGAAGAAATAAAAAGATCTATACTCCCACCTCTGAACCCCATATGACAATTTTTACTCGTTTTTTTTTAAAACTATATATGAATATTAGTTCTAGTGTACTGTGAGTATTTAATTCATGAATAATAATGGGCATTTAATTCACTATGATAAAGCATTATCACAGGAACATACTTACATATTTTTGTCCAGAGCGGACAAATGATTTTAAATAATTGCATTTATATACAAATACTGGAAGACATATAATATTTGATGGGTAATATTGGAGCCCTACAATCTATGCTAATTTACCCGAAAAGAAAAATGAGATTCTACTTTTTTAGGCGATAATATGTAAATAGCCTGAAAACTTGGCGTTTAAAATAAATCTAATATATATATATATATATATATATATATATATATATATACATATATCAGACTTTTAAAAGGTGACCCTCACCCTAACATTGCAGCAACATACTTACAAATTTGTTTTGGGAGAACAGGAGTGATTTTAAATAATTGCGTCTCAATCGTGAAATATATTTTCTAGATGCATTAAGGGTGGTCTTCAATGATGAACTGCTTTCACTGCCAATTTCGGGGTTCACATCATATTGGCTCAGACAGCAACACTGACCTGACTTCGGATGCGCCAGCCACCTCTTTGAAAGTGTTTAGCTATGCACGTCAGCATTGCAAATATATTTCCCTTTTTTTAGTGACAATCTTCAAATTTTATTTTAGAGACACGTCAGCACGTCAGCATTGAAAACTATTCCCCCCCCCCCGCTTCCATATAATGACTTCTTTTTCTTTTCCTTGTTTCTACTCTCTTTTTTGATGGGTTCGCATTAGGGTAGGTTGTTTTTATTATATTCTCCATCCCCTTTTAGCTACCTGCGTACTCTAAATTAACTCTATATACAAACACTGGAAGGAAGATAATGTTTGATGAGTAGACTTGGAGCCCAGCAATCTATGCCAATTCACTCCAAAAGAAAAATAAGATTCTACTTTTTTAGGTGATAATATGTAAACTTCCTGAAAAACCTGGCGTTGCAAATGAATTATATATATATATATATATATATATATATATATATATATATATATATATATATATATATATATATATATATATATATATATATATATATATATATATATATATATATATATATATATATATATATATATATAACTTTAGAAAGGGGACAATTTTCCCATATAAATTTAACGTAAAATGATCACCCACCTTAGGACTAGTATAGCTTTGTTCTATGACCTGTGACCAATTTGTGCTTGTTTAAAGATCTTGGCCTTTTTAATTAATTTGTTGGAGATCAATTGTGGGTGGATGTGTTTGGAAGGTATTTTTTCTGAAGGTATATAGGGAAAACAAACATGTTATAAAAAATAAATATTTATTTATTTTCAGCGAATTTGACTGTTCTATGGAGCAGTGAAGTTGACTTTTAACTGTCCCTTTACACTCACGTCGCACTCAGCTTTTCCGTACTTATTTCTTTAAATAAAGAAAGTGGTAAAGTAATTTAAGTGATCTAAAAAAAAAATATATTTAAAAAATAAAATACATACTTTGTATTAACATTCATTTTTCAATTAATAAATACTTAATATTAGCATTCATTTTTTAATTAAAAAATACTTTATATTAACATTCATTTTTAAATTAATAAATACTTTATATTAACATTCATTTTTTAATTAATAAATGCTTTATATTAACATTCATTTTTTAATTAAAAAATACTTTATATTAACATTCATTTTTTAATTAATAAATACTTTATATTAACATTCATTTTTTAATTAAAAAATACTTTATATTAACATTCATTTTTAAATTAATAAATACTTTATATTAACATTCATTTTTTAATTAATAAATGCTTTATATTAACATTCATTTTTAAATTAATAAATACTTTATATTAACATTCATTTTAAAATTAATAAATAATTTATATTAAAATTCATTATTTAATTAATAAATAATTTATATTAACATTCATTTTTAATTAAAAAATACTTTATATTTACATTTATTTTTTAATTAATAAATACTTTATATTTACATTCATTTTTTAATTAATAAATACTTTATATAAACATTCATTTTAAATTAATAAATACTTTATATTAACATTCATTTTTAAATTAATAAATACTTTATATTAACATTCATTTTTAAATTAATAAATACTTTATATTAACATTCATTTTTAAATTAATAAATACTTTATATTAACATTCATTTTTAAATTAATAAATACTTTATATAAACATTCATTTTTAATTAATAAATACTTTATATTAACATTCATTTTTAAATTAATAAATACTTTATATTAACATTCATTTTTAAATTAATAAATACTTTATATTAACATTCATTATTTAATTAATAAATACTTTATATTAACATTCATTTTAAAATAAATAAATACTTTATATTAGCATTCATTTTTCAATTAATAAATACTTTATATTAACATTCATTTTTAATTAAAAATACTCTATATTAACATTCATTTTTTAATTAATAAATACTTTATATTAACATTCATTTTAAAATAAATAAATACTTTATATTAACATTCATTTTAAAATAAATAAATACTTTATATTAACATTCATTTTTTAATTAATAAATACTAAAGATTTCAGGAAGATCGGATAATTTTCTAGAAGGTGATCGTAGTTTAGTGGATAACGACGCTGATTGACGACCTGGTTGTGTACAGTTCGAATCCAGTCGATTCCATAATACCACTTTCGCTTAGGGATGTTGGCAACTATTATGTGGTTCCACCTTCATGAATGCCGACACTAAAATCAAGCCGGTTAATAAAGTTGTATCATATTCCTACGAATTTACTTATTATTCTCTGATTTTTTATGCATTTATTTTAATCAGGAATGTTCATTTTTCTGGTAAAAACTAGTTTCTTTCACCTTCAATGACCGTTCTAAGGCATGTCTTTACCCCACAGATCATTACAGATCGCACAATATCCACTTTAAATGTAGAAAATATTTAGGCTTAACCAAGTACAAAAGAGAAATTCTTTTTTTAAACATTCCAAGGACTCATCTGTAAACTTAAAAAAACATTCTACTTGCTGGTTCACAAGAATCATTGGGAAGAAATTGACTTTTATCATTCGTGTAAGTAATTATTTGCTGCTTTAAAAAAAAAATGTAAAATTCTTATTCAAAACAAAATAATTTTTTTTTTTAAATATAAAGAACATAAGAGAAAACACCCACTTTATGCATTGTCAAAGGGAAATAAGTCTATTTAGATTTTGTCAAAGGAAAATAACTATTTAGTTTATCAAGGGAGAGAACTCTTTGTACTTTCGCAGGTAATGCCATTTCTGCTATATACACAAGTTGTGAAGGCCTTCGTTCATTCTTGAGAAATACCCACTGTAAGGGTGTCTGGGCGGGGAGTCCTTCATAAAGCAAGGGTCGCAAAATCCCAACATGCATGGAGAAGTCTAGAACAATGCCGGGACAAGCAGAGGAAGAGGTGTTGTTTCTGAGTTTTCTTTCTTCTTGACTAGTAGTATTGATTTACTCCTCTCCAGGAGTTAGGCACAAGCCAGTTTTTATCTTACTCCCACAAGTAAGATGTGACCCAAGGTCGGGTCGGGAAAGTGGGGTTTTAAAATTGCCTGGGCAGCCCCGTCGGCATTCCCCGGTAGGGGCGCCTCAGGCAGTAAGCAATAAACTTACTCCTCCCCAAAGAGGGGAGGCGAAGCCTGGGAGGGTGGACCTCCTAGAACTGCAGAGGACAGACCCATAGACCGGCGTAAATCAAGCCCCGAAGGCTAAGACAATACCAGTCTACGGGGTGCAGTATCCATCGGAACAGATACTACACTTTGATCTGAGCCAAAAGACCAAGAACACTTTTGGTTAGTTCTGATACATTCCTGTCCTCAGTCAGTGAATGAATAATCTATGTAGACTGAGACAATTTAAATGTTTGTCCCAATCCAGATTGCTATCTTTGGGGAAGCTGCATTTTCCCCATATTAAAAATCGACATTTATATATATATATATATATATATATATATATATATATATATATATATATATATATATATGAAGCAATCCAACAAAAGATATAAGCGTCAACTAATATCTTATAATTAGTGAAACATCCGGATAAAAAAACTGAAGCTCAATATACTGGATAGAGCATTAATATTATAATATAAAATGAAGTAATAAAATAAGGTGTCAATCAAATTTTATTAGAATTCAAAGTTCATGCAAAGCATCCTTAAGTCCTTAGCTCATGAGTTTTCAAAGATAATTCTTCTCTTCAGAGGACCATTACCGCAGTTATACTACTACAGGCAATAAAATTACGCTTTGAAAATATATAAAATTATATACACAAATATATAAAAATACATAACATCAAACATATCAATCCAAAAACATACTTTTGTTGAATCCATACAGTCCATCCAGGTCATGAGCTAAGGACTTAAGGATGCTTTGCATGAACTTTGAATTCTAATAAAATTTGATTGACACCTTATTTTATTACTTCATTTTATATTATAATATATATATATATATATATATATATATATATATATATATATATAGTACACGTATTAGTTTCTGTAGATGTAAATCCGTTGAAACTCAAGTGTTTATAAAAAGTGCTCAATAACAAATAGAGCTGTTCTTTACTACACATTTTTATTTATACAAACAGTATTGTTACATATGTGCATACATGTTTCGGTTGTACTCTTCACAGAGAGAGAACCTCTTCAGACCAAAGAAGACAGAGAAGTGAGATGAATTTGGAAAACTTTCCCATTAAATCTTTTTTGGGGATGAGATATTTTTTGATAATTTAGTATCGGGTTACATTCTTTACTTGTTAACTCTTTCAATTAGTTTCTATATTTTTTATCATTTTTATGACCTGCCTTCTATTTCTTTCGTTTTTCTATTTTTTTTATTACCCACTTAGCCTGGATTCCTTTCTTCTCTATTTTACACTTCAAAGTTTTAATCTATTTACAAACATATTCAAGCATAAAAATCTGATCTTTATATAAAATACACACGTGCGCACAAATTAATAGATACACAAGTACAAATAATGAACAATCATATATATATATATACATTTATAAAAAAATTAAAAGAACAAACACAAATATATACGCAAATATCCATACACGGATATACACACATATACACATACACGTACAGCTACTCTTGCTACTATATCACCAATTACAGTAACAGCTGCATACCCCAGCTGCCACTCAAAGACAACTGTGAGGGTTAAAATAAATGGATTGACTATCCATGCTCTTATTGATACAGGCAGTTCCGAAAGTTTTATTAATGCCAATATCGTAAAAGCGAATAAACGGGAAATCCTTCCTTGTTCCAACCAAATATCAATGGCAAATTCATCTTTATCGTCCCATGTAATTCGATACTGCATAGTTAATCTGAAACTAAAAGGACACTTCTATCAAGAGATCATATTATCGGTAATGAAAACCTCTGCTGCGAGGTGTTTTGAGGGTCACAATTTCCTAAAACAACATTCATGCGTTCAGATTCCTTTTGGTAGTCCCAAGCCAGTCCTAAGCGTATGTGGACTAGCAGATGTCAGACTGCGGCACCCGCCACTTTTTACAAACTTAACTCCTGATAGCAAACCAGTAGCAGAAAAATGAAGACGCTATTCACAAGAGGACAAACAGTTTATAGCAGCAGAAGTAACAAAACTGCTTAAGGAAGGAATTATAGAGCTAAGTGAATTTCCATGGAGAGCCCAGGTCCTCGTAACAGCCACCGAAAATCACAAGAAAAGGATGGTCATTGACTATTCTCCGACCGTCAACAGATACACATTATTTGATTCCTATACACTGCCTCGTATTGACAAAATGAATTCTAATATTGCTAAATATCACATCTCCAGTACTTTAGACCTCAGAAGTGCCTACCATCATGTACCTATCAAGCCAGTGGATAAGTCCTATACGGCATTCGAGGCCTGCGGTCACCTATAGCAGTTCTGCCGGATTCCTTTTGTGGTAACAAACGGTGTGGCTAGCTTCCAGAGAGTTATAGATTAAATAATATTCAATTAAAAACTGAAGGGTACTGTTGCGTATGTATACAATGTCACAGTTTGCGGCCATAACCAAGCTGAACATGATAACAGCCTTAAACGATTCATGGCTGCCGTCATAATCTGACTTTGAACAGTAAAAAATGTTCCTACAACTTGAAAAGCATCAAGCTATTCGGACACATTGTCAAAAATGGCACCATGACACCGGATTCCGAGCGACTAAAACCCCTAATGGAATTACCAATCCTTGGAAACATGCCCGCCTCACGACGAGTCCTCGGTATTGTCGTCCACTACTCCCAATGGGTTGCGTCTTTTTCAGAAAAAAATACACCGATTCACGCAAGTATCTACTTTTACTTTGTCCTGTTCCGCCATCAAAGTATTTCAAAACATGAACAGGGACATTGTTGAGTTTCACATTTCTGCTGTGCATACATTTCTCCCTCTATTAGTTGAGACTGATGCCTCCGACTGTGCGATATCTGCCTCGCCGAGACAATCCGGTCGTCCTGTAGCTTTTTTTTCAAGAACACTTTCGCGGTCCGAGCGACTAAACTCGGCAATAGAAAAGAGTTAAGACATTACGGAAATGGAGGCATTACCTAATCGGCCAACATTTTAAATTAATCACTGACGAAAAGTCGGTCTCGTTTATGTTTGACCCGCAAACAACGAGCAAAATAAAAAAAAAACGAGAAGATAGCGAGATGGAGAATGGAGCTTTCTTGCTACTCATTCGACGTCACTTACCACCCTGCTAAGGTAATGCCGCGTAAACGTGCTTTCAAGGGTATGTGGCCTGGGAATCGGCTCACATTATCTTCAGAATATACACAGGGAATTGTGTCACCCAGGTATCACTAGAATGACTTACGTAGTCAGAAGCAGAAACTTGCCATATTCTGTGGAAGACGTAAAAAGATTGTCGGATATGAGCAGAAAATAAGCCCAGGTTCTACAACCCCCTTCCAGCAACACTCTTTAATGCCACACAACCTTTGGAAAGGCTTCACCTTGATTTTAAGGATCCTCTACCCTCTAAAACGAAACATAAACACATGCTCACAGTAATAGACGAGTACTCAAGATTTTCGTTCGTCATCTCCTGCCCACATGTAACGGCTGCAACAGTAATTCAAGGTCTCTGTCCCTTTCTATCGTTTTCAGGGTGCCCGCATATATTCACTCTGATCGTGGGTCTTCTTTTATGTCGGACGAACTCAAGCAATTTCTGCATGAACGAAGATTAGCTGTAAGTCGAACAACTCCTTACACTCATCAAGGAAACGAACAGTGCGAAAGATACAATGGCATAATATGGAAGACAGTACAGTTGGCGGCCGCAAATAGCAAGAGTCCGATCTCTATATTCGGAAAGTCTAATCCCCATAGCCTTACACGCTATTAGGACTCTATTATGTACAGCGACAAATGTTACTCCACATGAGAGGTTCTTCTCGTTCACACGACGAAGCTCAGGAGGTAACTCAATTTCTCCGTGGCTCGCACAACCGGGAACAGTTTTACTAAAACGCCATGTTCGTCACAGTAAACATGACCCATTAGTTAGCGAGGTAGAATTAATTGAAGCTAACCCCCAGTATGAATATTCTAATAAAGTCTAATCTGACTCTAGTTCTGACGACCGATGGGTACCACGAAAGCGGCTTCACCCAATATCTGAGACAGATAATAAATCTTCAGACACCAAGCGATCGAAGCGCATAAGAAAACTACAGCGTTTCGGAGCAAGATCTTTTAGCCATAATCCAATTCCATAAGACAGTTAAGAAACGTCGTCAAATTCCGAGAAGCCTAGGTTAGAGATGGATGCCAGGCACGAACAACGAAGACGCCCTCAAAGAACTCGCAGGAGACCAGGTCTATAGGATGGTTTTGTCCCTACAAATAAGTATGTAGGTGGGGGAGAATGTAGTATCAAAGGAAATTGATACCCATCTCACCCCTCTGTTAATAATGGAATATGCTACATTCGTGTAGTATATAAGGAGTGGATATTTTATCCCTATTTGTAACACTAAACAACGGAGGTCTTCTTTGACCGAACACCTTTTTTTTTCTCTCCGGCCGGTAAGTTATATTGTTACGTCGTTATTTTGTTGAATTGTTATTAACTCTTGTTTTATTTATTGTTACCCGTTGTTATTTAAGGCTTTTTTACCTACTTCTCACACCTTTTATTGGAGTTGGATTAGGGTATTTTTTCGGCCATGCAAACTGACAACTGTGTGCCTTCAGAGAACCCGAAAGTAACGAGTGAGAGTCCGTCTCAACCCTCACCCGAGAAGACCGAGTTGAGCAGGCCTCCTGCGATTAAAATTGACGTAAAACAATTTGTGGCAAAGGTAAAGCAATGCACAGATTTTGTAATCGAGACCGGCATTTGAATAGAACTACCGAGACTCGAAGAATTTGCTAAGAGGACCATTCTAAGTTTTGTTGTTGATCGAAAGACGAAAAAACTTATTAGATCCACAAAAGACCAGCTGGCTAAACTACGGGAATGCGAGCAAAAATAATAACCAAATGTAAATGATATAATATCTGGAATACATTATTTAACACAGAAGAAGAATGCATCAGCTTGTCCAAGAAAGAAGTCACTACCAAAGACCACGTCCGAAGAATGGAATATATGGGACGCAGAAGAAGTACCATATCAATTTTAAAGTACCAGGAGTCGTACCAGGCGAGTACCTTTGTGCTTTCCTTCTAAAAGATGGTGATGTATCAAGAATCACCGTTGACATATTCAGTAGCATTTAGTCGTTCGAAGTATTGTAAAATAAGGATGCCTTTGCAAATATTCCATGCTACATAGAAGCTGGAGTGAAAACTCCCTGTTGTGGTGGATCTGTGGATAGGTTGGGCATCTAACGTTCACCTGATTCTCCAGAAATAAGCCGACATAACCCCCCCCCCTAAAAAAAGGGTTCTTGTGCATCTGACTCTAAAAGTTGTGGAGAAAACCAAAGACCAGCCATCTAAGTCACTACCAAAGTCTACACAACCTCCCGCAAAATCGACCATTTCCCCAGACGATTTCGAAGATATACTGAATACCACTTGTGAATCCTCAGAAAAGAAGAACGAGTGGACTTTAGCCACTTCAAAGAAATCCTCTCCAAAGTTCTACGCGAAAGTTCTTTCTGAAGAGGAATTACTAGAAATTGAAACTAGAAAGCATCTGGATGGAGAACAATTTAAAAACTTATGAAAGTTAAAGTGCAATTTGGACGCGAACAGGTTAATTGAGGAAGAGAAAAAGGAAAAAAAACTTGTTACCAGAAACGCTATGTAAGTCAGTTAAACCAAGTTCTCCTCCAAAGAAACGTCGCTCCCCAGCTAAGCCTATTTCACCCCTAGTCAAATCTTCCCTACCGAAAAGAGATAGCAACATGACACCCCTGACATCTTCTCAAAAAATTAAATCCCCTTCCCCCAGAGCTTCCCCATTTTGCACACCTTTTACCACCTCAAACATACACCTTTTCCCCAATGATAATTGAAATGCCGTCTCCGCCCTCACCCATTCCTCCCACCACCCCAAGTTCTCAGAAGAGACAATCATTAGAGAGCGAGACAAGAAAAAAGAAAGCGTATTTTTTCACAGGAAAAGACGTATGCAAAATAACGTCGGACATTGAAACCACAATGAAGAATCACCATAACAAATACTTTAGAATCCTCGCGGCGTTGAAAAGAGAGCATAAAAAGACATCACGAACCCTGAAAAAAGAGTATTCTAGTAAGAACTAGAGACGGGGCAACAGCTGTGTGGAATATGATAGAGGAAGCGAACAACGCGTTTACACTATTGCCTTCCCTTGCATACTTTAACGACAAAGAATTAATCGAATTGAAAAAGTCCCGGTAAGAATGCGCCTATCCCTTTATAGAGCGATAAAACTAACATGCCCCTTAGACATCGACGCTGTGTCCTCAGACGGTCTCATAACTACTGAAATGGGATATGGTTCCTTAGCGACAGCTGTCGGTGTCTTGAAACCGTCGATGTTCGTTTCGGGTGCCCAACTCTAAGGCATTATAATGGCACTCAGATTAGCAAACTTGAATGGCTTAGGGTTGAGGGACACCGCTTGTAAATTTCGAGTTGTACGTGATCTTTAACGGCTCGATGTAGAGATATGTTGTTTGCAGGAGACCCACATTATTCCGAGTGATTATCAAGGTGTGCTGACTTTCAGCTCTATTCAGCATACTTTGATTCTCGCTCAAGAGGACTTTCCTGCCTAGTTAAGCGTACTTTGAATGCATCATGTGACCCTGTTTTTACTGACCCGGAAGGTAGGCTGTGCGTTCTCGATATTACCGTAAAGGATGTGGCATTTCGGCTTATTGCGGTTTATTCGCTAAATGGCTATTCTGAGCGGGTTCCCTTTTTTCAGCGGATCGAGCCCTTTATGGATACGTCTCATCGGATAATTCTAGCGGGATTCTGGAACACGGTACTGGATCCAGATTTCAATCGCTTGGAAAATTCTTCTAGGGGTATTAAGATGAACGGGGAGGTTAAACCATTTTGGGACTTTGTCGATAAGTTCGATCTTGTCGATAAATTTCGGAATAAAAAAACCCATGAAGTAGTATAGACTTGGACTGCTAGTCGTGGCTGCGATTTGGGGCAACTTTTGAGTTACCTCGATCGGTTCTTAATTAGGATAGTCGACGTAGGTGTTCAAGCTTGTCAAACTTTTCATAACAGTTTACTCGGATTATAGGCTTGTCCGGGTGCGGGTAAACTTAGATAATCCTAAGCCTAGAATGAACTCTTTGGACAACAAAGAGGATCAAGGATTCTTAGTTAGGCCTAGGTTAAAAAGAGTGCTCCATGAGGCGATCAACATGGTCGCATTACTGCATGCAGAGGAGCGTTGACAGTCCACTGATGGACACATTGTCAGTGTCACATTATCAGATGAACGTCTTGTGACTACAATCGACGGGATGTTGGAGGGTTTTCGCTCTTATTTTCAGGAACTTTTCACAAGGGAGCCTAGTCTGACAATAGCTCAGTTCGACACCTATTTATCTGACTTTTCTCATTTTGAGGCGATTAAAGTGGCGGGGCACGAAAGGTGTATAAAGTAGGATGAAGTCCTGGAGGCCATGAAACAGGTCTGGCTTGATAAGTCTCCAGGGATCGATGGTTTGCCTTACGAACTGTATTTGAGGTTGTCGCTCATTTTTGTTCCCTTACTGGCTGTGTTGTTTAACTCATTGTTTAGGAACGAATCTACCAGTAATTTACCAGGGGTATCATCAAATTGCTTCGCAAGGACAATATTGGTGGGGATGGTATACGTAATTTCCGACCCTTAACGATATTAAATACAGAGTTAAAGATTTTGGTCAAGATTTTAGATAACCGTCTGCGACCTGTCTTAAATCGTCTAATAATCCCGAACAGACTTGTGCTGTTAAGGGCCGGACAATCCAAGATAATTTGGACATGATATGCTTGATCATAGATAAAGTCAACACTGAAGCCGCGCTGGTCAATTTAGATCAGTCCAAAGCATTTGATAGGGTCAATCATCGTTACTTAGAGGCTGTCTTATTTTCGGCTGAATTAGGTCCCCAGTTTCGCTCCTGGACTTCTCTTTTTTATGGAAACCCCGATGCGTTGGTGGAAGTGAATGGTTTGAGGTTGAAGCCTTTCAATTTGTCCAGATCAGTTTGTCCAGATCAATTCGTCAGGGATGCCCGCTTTTACCGATGCTGTATGTGCTGGCGTTGGAACCTTTCCATCGCAGGCTTAGGATGAATCCAGTCCTTCGGGGGATTACTTTGTCTGATGCGTGCACCATGATAAGTACTCCACCTATGCCGACGACGTCACTGTGCTTGTAACGAGCAGTGCTGGGATTAGGGTCGTCAACATGGAAATAAGACGGTATGAACAAGTGGCACGGGCCAAAATCAACTGCGACAAGTCTGTTGGCTTACGCATGGCTGTCTGGAGATGTCTACCCCTTCAGAAGCCCTTTGGCTGGTCGGATCCTTTTGGCTAAGATCAAAGTGTAGTATCTGTTCCGATGGATATTGCACCTCATAGACTGGTATTGTCTTGGCCTTCGGGGCTTGATTTACGCCAGTCTATGGGTCTGTCCTGTGCAGTTCTAGGAGGTCCACCCTCCCAGGCTTCGCCTCTCCTCTTTGGGGAGGAGTAAGTTTATTGCTTACTGCCTGAGGCGCCCCTAACGGGGAATGCCGACGGGGCTGCCCAGGCAATTTTTAAAACCCACGTTCCCGACCCGACCTTGGGTCACATCTTACTTGTGGGAGTAAGATAAAAACTGGCCTTGTGCCTAACCCCTGGAGAGGAGTAAATCAATACTCAGCGTCTGGTTTGGCCCGGATCTCCAGTTGGAGAAAAAATGGTCGGAAGTGTTGAAAACGGTTAAGGCTGCAGCCCGTTTGTGGTCTTTGAGAAATCTTACTTTAAATTCTGTACCATCTTTCAGTCCTCCCACTTCTGGAAGGTCACACTAATTGATGTAGTGCGGTCCCTTTTCAAGTTCTTATAGCAGGAAAGGCAGCCCATGGTTCGTCGGGAGATATGTTACTTACATCCATCTGAAGGCTGTCTGGGTTTGCCAAGTGTTGATATTCGTCAACATTCGCTTCGCATAAACTACTTAGACCTTGTACGGGAAACGGTGAATTTTGAAAGGAAGATACATAGAAAGCCTTTCCGTTGAAAAGTGTGCATTCGCATTGAGTGAGGCATTTCGATTACATCGAGCCGAGTGCTACTTTTATCGCGAATGTCAACAGTCCTTGAGGTCCCTTCTACGGGTGGCAGAACGCCTCTCTGACACCCAAGTGTTGTCTCGTAGAGCATTATCTCGGGTAATGGTGAGGGGATCTGTTTGAGACGATATGGCTGAGGAGTTCGGTCTTACAGAGAGAGAACTTCGCTTAACTGGCCTTGGGCGGCTGGTTTGAAATGTTTCGATAATTACGAGGTATAACTCACCTGACTGATAATAAGACATGCACTATGGGTCGGCAAACAATTTAGGCAGCGGGATTAACTGAGACACCGAGTTGTGTCCGATGCAGTGACTGGGAGGAAACAACCAGTCATTTTCTTGCATCATCGTTCACCCACTGTGTATGTTAGTTGAAGGCTACACAGTTCGCATGGTGAACGGGCATTTCTTTGTTCTGGAGTCTTTTTTCGAATTGCTGCAATTGGGCGCCGACCATGAAGTGGGAGGAACACTATGTGTTTATTTGCTTACTGGCTGTTATGAAAGGCGTGATTTGGTCGAGATGACAGAAGGAATTTGACGGGGAAGAGACCTTCATTGCTCCCCAGCTTGTCCTCATTTTCAAACATCGCCTGAAAATGC
Organism: Sepiola atlantica; assembly: GCA_963556195.1. Lineage (NCBI taxonomy): Eukaryota > Metazoa > Mollusca > Cephalopoda > Sepiida > Sepiolidae > Sepiola > Sepiola atlantica. The sequence goes on from OY744540.1 coordinate 33,699,150, forward strand.
GTATCAAGCTGGAGAAAGTGAAACTCCATCCGGCAAATTTCAACGAAAGATGGGTGAAGGTGCGTGTTTGTGTTAGGACACCTAACGAAACGGAGTTACCTCCGTTGAACCATTTCGGGAGTTAAGAGTTATCGCCCTTGGAAAAGGGAGTATGCCTGAAGAGAAAGTAAACACAGACTACGGCTTCAGACTGTTAATATGTCAATCGCGTCCAGCGGCAAATTAATTCATTAATTCATTCTGTGTTCAGTTTTAATAAATCTGTTAAACGTTTCTCTTGATAGTTCATCCATTTATTTTGCAAGTTATTATTTATTATAACCTAAATTACGAGGTTATAAAAGTTTGTATCGAGTTAATGGAGCTAATCTTGAGTGGTACTTAGACGTGCCTTAGACTGAATATTGGGTAGTCAAAACGAACAGTGACTCTTTTATTTGACCCGGTCAGACAACAGTAGATTATGTTTTGTCCCCCCTCCTTTTTTTAAAACTTAGCTCGTGTATGTAAGATGTCATTTGGTTCCATTTAATTGTTGCTCTTTCCCATCCCGGTTTTTGTTTCCCACTTTTATTTTATAATTCACATTCCCGACCCCAATTAGGTAACAGATTTGCTGTTTTGTCAGAGATGCAGGTCTGCTTTCGTTATATAAAAAGAAGTGTAAGAAATAAAGCTTTCGGGACCTGCATCTCTTTTTTCTGGCTAACAAAACTACTTATCTGTCACATGCTTTAGTGGGAGGTTGTATATATTTAATTCATATTTATATAACATTTTTGTTCCCCAACTTCCCATTCCATGTTTATATTGTCCTTTTTGGGTTTTACTTCAGGTTAATCATGGAGCGAATTTGTTTAGGTGATTGTGACTAGTTAAGTTAATTAATGTTAGTTAGGTCCGCATTCTCCCCCAGCGCCCTTTTTCAGCCTTGTGCCACATTTTGTAAATATTTAGCAAATAAATATTTACACTAAGCAACGAAAAGTTAAATAAAGTTTATCAGTAATTTATTCCGGCTTCCAGCTTTTATTACAGATAGTGTTCTGTAATTTCCCAACTATATCTGTAGGAAGTGACGAGAATATGTGCTAGAATTTCTGCATGGATTGTTTGATGTTCGTTATGCTGAACTATGCTTCCATAATTGAGAATCATGCTAGCACGTTAGATTCGATAAATGCTGGTGTTATTATCGCTACAGCTTGTACTGGTTGGTTTTGGTCCGCAAAGATGCGTTCCATTTCTTTTTCGTTATCTGCAATTTTTTGCTGTTTTTTTGTTAAAAAGGGATTATTTTGTATTATTATTATTATTATTATTATTATTATTATTATTATTATTATTATTATTATTATTATTATTATTATTATTATGTGAAAAGGGATTTTTTTGTTGTTGAAAAGGAATTCCTTTTTTTTTGTAGAATTATTTTTTTGTTTTGTTTTGTTTCGTAAACAGAAAGTTTTTGTTTAATGAAAGTTGTTTTAGCTGTTCTTGTCAAAGGAATCAAATTTCATGTTTTTTTTCTTTGAGTTTTTTTTTGTATTAAGAAGGAACTGTGTTGATTTTTCGTTGAATTTTTTTTATATCAGGTTGTGTTTTTCTTTCGTGGCGAGATATTTTTATTAGTTGTTTTATTTTCCGTATGTATTTATTTTAAAACAGCCACGCCCAATATATACGGCGTAATATCGTTGACACATCGGTTTTCGTTAAAAAACTAAAGTTAAGAAACATTGAGCCTGGTCAGTACCAGAAGGGTGACCATTTGGGAATACCAGTAGCTGTATGTAGGAGGACGTCGACACCTCCTTGCAAGAACTTCAAAAATCTAACGTCGTTACCTTCCCCGACCGGGATATAAATGCGACTGGGGATTGCTTGTGAATTTGATATTCCCTAGAAACGTCCTTCTTCCGCCTCGGGTGAATGCCGCTTTGTTCGTATCTATGCAAAAAATATCGTTACGCGTATGCAGGCTTCACGTATTTTAGTCCTGTCTGTAATTCTGGATTTTAGAGAGGGTTTTGACTCAAGTAACGAGATTAGCTGACTGATAATTACTTTCTTCTTTTATTGGGTAAGAGTAATAAGAAATAAGGATGAAACGTACCGTTGTTGTTGTCACACCTTCAGAATGCTAGTACGGATTCAACTAGACAGGTAATGAGTAGAGTAGATTAGAATGAGCACATGGTTAAATTTTATGAAAATAACTTCATTAGAAAGGTTCGCCAGTTCTCATACAAGCCACGGTTTGCCGGGGCACTATTCTGTGGACAGGGGATAACGTACAATCAGACTCTTCTTTGTTGGAATCGTTCCTAGGAGGTGCACCTCCCGATGCATTGCCCCTTACTCGTTAGCAAGAGTGGTTTAATGCCCATAGGGGGCGCTCTCACCGGGGAATCTCAATAATACGTTCTCGGGAGTTCTTTGCACCCAACCAGAATGCCCCCTTCGAGAGCGGCTAGCTATACCCTCGTTAAACGACATTGTGTCACATTTTGCTGAAGAGGGTAACTCATTACTACTAGTCTTCGTTGAGCTAAGCATCCCTTTGGCAACGGGTGCGAACTTCAACCACCAGACTTTTCCTTTGTCGGAATTAGGTATGGTTCTGTTCAGTAATAAAAGGTTCACCCTCTTCGGGAGTAGGGATGGCTTATTAATGAGCGGTGGCGCCACGACCGGGGAACGCTCATGGATACGTTCTCAGCTGTTATTGCACCAGATGTAAGTGCCTTCTCGGGGGAGCTAGTTTTCCTCACTTTCCGACCATATCCCACATCTTGCTGTCGTGGGAAGAAAGTGAAGCTTACTTTACGAAAAGTTGTGGAATAATAATCGTGCCGTTGTTGTGTTCGCCTCTGTCACAACTTCACGAAAGGGTTCGCCAGTTGTCATCCCAAACGAGGTTCGCCATGGCATCATTCTGGCAACAGGGGCTCATTTGAACAATCAGACCCTCCTTTGTTGGGATGAAGTATTTTTCGGCTATGTCGTAAGAGGTGCGTCCTCTGAGACATTACCCCCTTCTTCGAGAAGAAGGTGGGTTTATTGCCGATCGGGGGCGCCCCTACACAGGAATGCTCACGGATTTGTTCTCGTTTGTTTTGCATTCAACCAAAGTGCCCCTTCGGGGGAGCTGGTTTTTACTATCATCCGACCTTGTTACACATCTTGCTGCGATAGTGGGAGACAAGTAAACAGCAACTTCACGAAAACTGCTGAAATTATCTCATGAATCAACGACTATTTCTCTCGCTTTTTTGTTAACGGATATGTGAGAAATGTCGCTACATTTTTGGAAACAGAAATTCACATGCCGGAATAAATGGCTGGCTCATCAAGTTTGGAACGCGTGCCAAGAGTTTGCCATCTCTGGTGTAGACCATGTAGTCTCCATGGTATCTTGGAGGATATTAAGCATCCACATATGAAGTGTGTGACGCAGCGTGTTGTGTCTTGGGTGAGCTCTAGGCTGATTATGTTATCTAATCTGGTATATTGGGAGCGTACGACTGTAATCATATTTTTCTGCAATCACTGTCTCTCCTTAACACGCTTTCGTTTGCGGCCCCTCTTCCCAAACATGACTATGCACCTGTTTATGCATGCATTTTTTAAATCTATCTATCTATCTATCTATCTATCTATCTATCTATCTATCTATCTATCTATCTATCTATCTATCTATCTCTACATATATGTATGTGTTGGTGCATGTACTTGGGTAGTACGTATTATGCATTTATCTATCATTATTATTAATCATATTATTCACTTTATTTATCTATTTTTCTAATTATGCCTATACGTATGTAGGAATGTATGTAGCTTATTGTTATGGTGATATGCCCTATTTCTTCAATGTATGGACTCTTCCTGACTCTATGAATAGAGTTGTTATAACCAATGAGTAGAAATGAGAAAAATAGCGAAGCGATTAAGCAGCCTCGTACAACCCATTATTTCGGTACTTTCTGTTAATAAAATCTTTTGTTAATTACATTCTCTTCGTCTTATTTATTCAGGCCGTTTTAGGCCACAGCACTTATTTCAGTCTATTGCTATCTATTTTAATCTATCTATCTATCTATCTATCTATCTATCTATCTATCTATCTATCTATCTATCTATCTATCTATCTATCTATCTATCTATCTATCTATCTATCTATCTATCTATCTGCCCCTCTCCCCCTCTCTCTGTCTCTCTCTGTCTCTGTCTCTCTCTCTGTCTGTCTGTCTGTCTGTCTGTCTCTCTCTCTCTCTCTCTCTCTCTCTCTCTCTCTCTCTCTCTCTATATATATATATATATATATATATATATTAGTATTTCATGTATCCACATAAAAAATTTTAAGGAGATATAATTTTTTATCTATCAATTTTCAGTATTTACTTCAACAGTGCTCGATACGTAAGTAGAGCTAGATAGTAAGCTATGAAAATATATTTATGGCAATTAAGCTACACAGAGGCTCCCGCGTTTCATCCCCGGTGGCAATCATCTAAAATGTTCTTTAGCCTGAAGATTCCCCCCCCGGGGATAAAACGCGGGAGCCTCTGTGTAGCTTAATTGCCATGCATATATTTTCATAGCTTACTATATATATATATATATATATATTGTGCATTTAGGCAGCATTCTTTCATTTAAGCAAACATTGTTAAACATAACACAATTCTTCTGTTTTATTATACCTGTTTTATATTTTCAATTCTTCTAATATATACATATATATATATATATATATATATATATATATATATATATATATATATGTGTGTGTGTGTGTGTGTGTGTGTGTTTGTGTGTGTTTATGTATTAGCTGAAATATCCATAATTTCCGGATTTCTCAACTTTTCTTTAGTTTTATAGCCAGGATTTTAAGTTAAGAATATCGATTAAATGTTTTTCTTGCATTTTTTAATAATTTCTTTTTATTCAGCTTTATAATTATGATCAACATTGGCTAGAAAATAACTGGAATGCCATAGCAAAAAAATACCCATACAATTGTCAAGTGTAAGATTCGAGATTCGAACCCACGATGGCATAAAATATTGAAACTGAAAGTGAACGCTTCATCCACACAGCCACCGATCAAACGAAAACATTTTGTCTTTTTAACCCACTTAAATTATATTTTTGATCTCTCCGAATAGATCTAAATTAGTTCGATTGTCTGAAATAAATAAATAAACATAAAAATAAAATTAATATATAACTATATTAATTAATTTTTCTCATGAAATTTTTATTCATTTTTAATAAAAAAGATGATAAAGGTGTTCCTTTCAAAGTAACAATACGTTAAATACGTACGATGAGTTGACGTGAAAAGTAGTTCTCGGTCATTAAAAATGGAACCCTGAAATGTCGGAACATTTGTTTATAATGTTATTTTTGCGTACTTTTAATGTTAAATAATTAATTTTAAAAAAGTATCAAGAACTTCTGACATCGATAAAGACATCAGATCGAAGGTGCTGATTTTAAATCTGCGATTATTTTGGCTCTTACAACAACCGTTTAACTGTGACACCGCGGCACACCCACATACAGAATACTTTTCTTCATATATATAATTATAAATATTTGATTTTTATTTACATATATACGTTTCATCCTTACAAGAATCGTCAGTGTAGAAAATAATTATTCACACCAGTCGTCAGACGCGAACTCTGGAAGACGAGTTAAATTTCAAACTAAAATTCCAACATCTTTGCCCTCACGGCCAATGTCAACAACTCGGTAAATCAGCGAGAGATTAATGCTATTTAAAGGCATGTGTCGTTAAGAGTTCAACCTTTGAAAGAAACATTGCATTTAAGCCACGGTGACGGCTGTGTTAATACTACTCGCTACAGAGCCCAGCCTAGTTTTGGGGCGATAAATAATTAATTATAAATATTTGCTTTTTATCTACATATATATACGTTTCATCCTTACGACAATCATCAGTGTAGAGAAGAATTATTCACACCGGTCGCCCGACTCGAACCCCGAAATACATATATATATATATATATATATATATATATATATATATATATATACATTTTTTTTTCTTTCTTCCTTTAGTTTCCTCTTTCATCTTGCCTCTCTATAACTTGTATGCATCATCTTCCCCACCTCCTCAAAATCTACATCAATATACGCTCCTTTTTCCTTGGTGTTCCCATTCTTTTTTACAAATCTATGATTATTTGTCTTGATTCGTTCTCTCGTTGATTTCCCGCGCAATATTGCGCGGGTCAGTTTTGTTCGTGCTACTCAAGCCCTCGATAGCAATTTCCAATCAACTGCCGAGGCGTGTTTGCACATCCTTATCAAGATGGCCGCTGCATGCCGTCTGTTACCTTCGACCCGCTCTTCTGTCGCTATACGAAAATTGCAAACGAAAACATGCAAATGGGGTTTGTTCGACATAAGGCAACACGAGTTGTACACTTAGACGAAAATCTAACGTTCAATAGACAGTTTGCAAAACTCACTGACTTTACTTATTAAGACGGACAGCAGATGATTTTTCTGACTAGGCTTTGTATCGAAAGAAACGAATACCACCAGGAGAAGAGGTAGAAATGCTCATTACAAAGAACTACTTAACCTCTCCCCGGATTATCCCGAAAATTAATAGGATAGGCATTCTGAACATTTCTTTTTTACAATTCCGAGTTTTGCGTTCCACACCTGAAATTATATTTACTTACTTGGGACGCTTCGCCGGCCGATAATAAACCCGTTTTCCATGAGTATCAAGAAAGTTTAGTTCTTTGTGCAGTACTGTTTTTTAAAAAAATATTTATTTCTAAATATAAGTCACAATTTTGTAGCAATGGTGGTGCATTTAATTTACTTTTAAAACATATAAAAGAATATATATATATATATGTATATATATATATATATATATATATATATATATATATATATATATATATATATATATATATATATATATATATAAAGTGGAGAACTAAAAGCGAACTTTTAGGAAAGGTAAAACCTATTGTGAAAAGTATACAGCTCAATATACTGGATAGAGCAGATAGATAGGTAGAAGGATGAAAAGGAATTAGAAAAGCGACGGAGGCAGATCTTTTTTTCAATTCAGTTGTTCAATGCAAGGTATATTCCGTAAAAAAGCAATTTATTCAATTAATTTTTTCCTTAAGGGAGACTTTTCAAAGATCAAAATCTTATCATCAGACGAAATTGCTGGGATAGATTAGTTGGCAAAGGCCAAGATTTAAAATTTGAAAAAGTAAAATAAAGATTGTGGAGGGAAAAACAAGGCAAAAAACTGCCCGTATGCAAGCAAGTGTCCGATTGCAAAAAATCCGGTGTCAAAAAGTCCAGCGGAGAAAGTGATTTGTAGGGAGGTCGTTAGAAGGCACGAGAAATGAATTGAGTGGTTTCAAAGTTAAACTCCAGACATCACCATCTTCAGCTGCGGTCAAAATAGATAGAATCCAGAGGGTAAAAGTCCATAGAAGGTTCGTTCGTGGATGCAACAAGGCTCAGTTATTCGTGAGGTCGGGAATATTAGCCATATTAAAAAAGTCTTCCTGGGCTGAAAATCATAAAATAATTTGAAATTGACGAAGAGACAGCGAATTTATGTTTAAAGGCTAGGCCAAAATCCCAATTGTCCGTTGATAAACAGGACTGTCTGAAGAATGGCAAATACTCATATGAGATCAGCAGGCAAAACAGGAAAGTGTGAGGGGGTTTGAGGGAGGAAGAGGGTGCGGGTGTGATGAGTGAATGCGATTTAAACTTAGATTGTGAGTGGGAGGGGATGGGTCGCTTATAGATGAAAGTAGACGCTAGTGTGAATTAGGGTTCAACTAGAAATGGGGTAGGAGAAAGGGGCAGGTCAATGAGTGCGGGAGGGGAGAATTAAAAATACCAAAATGTGTCGGGGGAATATGAACAGGGGTTAGGGGTGGATGTTTAATCAGATGACATTATTTATAATGAGGCAAAATAGTTTTGAAGGATAGAGATAAAAATAAAAATAAATCTTAGGCCACAAGGACAATTAGGGATTAACAGATAAAGAAATACATAATTGAGGGAATAGTCGATAAAATTAGAATCCGGAAGTAAATATTTGAATAAGGAAATGGTAATTTCACGTTGAGTATTGAATCGGAGTGATATTCCCCAAAGTAGGTAAAGATTTGGGTCTTTCTTAAGACTCCTTAAGTTGAATTCATTAAATCCATGGAATAATGGTATTATAGTTTAGTAGAATTATATGTTGATTTTAATCCTATGTATATCTTTTTTTTCTTGGTTGACGGAGACACAGTCTCCCAAAGGACATTTAAACTAATAAACAAGGTTTGTCTTATCCAAAACTCTAATCGAGGGGGAAGAATTATTTGTGATAATAAGGTTAGTGTTTTTTACTTTATTGTAGAAAATGATCAGTTTTACTTTTTTATTTGGGTCATTAGGGATACGTTCTTATTAATAATATTTATTAGAACTTGTTCATCTATTTTATAGTTCTGAAACTAAGATCCTGATTCGGACTATTGAAAGGATCTACCAAAAGATATCTAGACATGAGTTGTCTCTTATATTCAACAATATACATATATATATATATATATATATATATATATATATATATATATATATATATATATATATATATATATATATATGTGTGTGTGAGTGCGTGTGTTAAAATAACGATTACTTTCTTTGTCAGACATTGTTTGATTTCGACCACAATTTCACCGTCTGTGAGCACAAACGGACAGCTTAAGCAATACCTGACAACTTTTGAATGCCTGAAAAGGTATTTATATATATATATTATATGTATATATATGTATGTATGTATTATAGGTATATATATATTTATATATATGTGTATATATATGTATATATATATGTGTATATATATATATTTATATATATATATATGTATATATATATGTATATATATATGTATTTATATATGTGTATATATATGTATATATATATATATATATATATATATGTATATATATATATATATATATATATATATAAATGTAATACATATACCCAAAGATTTCAGCCATTTTAGACGTTCCCAAGTCGCGATCGGGTCCAAGTTTTTAGCAGAATCGAGAACACGAAATAAAGAGAGAGAGAGAGAGAGAGAGAGAGAGAGGCGAAGAGAGAGAGAGACAGCGAACAAACATAAGATAAAGCAAATCAATTTTTAACACAAAGGCAAACCGAATGAAGTTTGCCGCTTGGCAAGTAGTTCGCTGGTTACACACAAAGGCCTTTCTCCTTCTTCTCCCCCTTCTTCTTCTTCTTCTTCTTCTTCTTCTTCTTCTTCTTCTTCTTCTCAATCAGGGAATCGTCAGACGGAAATCTATGAACGTTCATGCTGTTATTTTCATGTCAAGACTACCTTCTCATAAAATATATTCATATCATTATATATATGCTTATTTTTTTAAAATTCCCGAAACAGTTTTTCATGGTAAACAACTGATGATCCCTTAAATAATGTTAGAAGCAAACTAATATAATAACTGTAAAAAATAAATTGACTTACATGAGTGATTTTCCACTGAACGCCTTGGGACTAAAAGTTTAAAAAGAATTTTTTTTTATATAGTTTTAATGGTTGAGAAACTTCCGAGACTATATATATATATATATATATATATATATATATATATATATATATATATATATATATATATATATATATATATATATACAGGTTATAGATCCTTAATATCATAGTAAAACATATTTGGGTCATTTTTTCCAGTATATGATAATGATCAATATATATTGCCCTGACAAGATCTATTTTCGAAACACGTTTGCATTTCTGTCGCCACTCAACACACTTTTGTGAAAATAAGATGGAAATAAAAGATAAAATCAAGACAATCCAACTGAAATGCAATGAATTCAACACAGAGGCATGTATGGATCGATATTTCGACTGCATAAAAATATTGAGGCTTTTTCAAGATAATATGATATAAGAATATCGGAATTCTTGTGATGAAGATTGATAATTTGTATAATTTTGATTTTCGGGCTACCCATATCATCTTGGATGTTATTCTCACAATGTTTTCGCCGATCTAACCTCCGACCTTCTTCAAGTTTATGTGAAACCGTGACGCAACGGATAATATGCTAAGCGTTAATCAGTTCCAAGTGACAGTATTCTAGAGGTTGAAGGTTCAATCCTAAGTACGTGCGATACTAAGAATTAAATTAAGAATTAATTAAGACTTTCACCCGGTCATGGCTGACAGAAGGACAAGAAGTTATCTTCGTAGATTAAATAAAGGGTTCCGTTCGAAATAGCGTACAGATTCCCGAGTTCGACAAGATTCGCCTGAAGAAATTCGGAGCTTACATCGGCTTAAACATTGTGTAAATAATATGCAAGGTGAGGACATTAGTAATCCAACTAATACAAACAGACATGAAGTATTTACATATGCAGCAGTTGGTAATCAGTTCCCAAAATGCGCATGAGCAAGTGAGGGAAGCATGGAAGCAGCAGAGAAGTAATGAACGATACCACATAAAGTATTTAATGAAACGTTTTGGAAGTTGATATATCGTATCTAAGAGGTAGTCTCCCTTTTTATGCAGTAATTCTATGTGCAATGTAAAAAGTTTCTCCTTCAAAATAATCCCACTCAATTATAATACACTTTCTCATCTTTCTCTGTCGCGTTTTTATGCTCCGCTGAAACGATACTGTTGGGATTCCTTTAAAACCTGGCTTTACGACCTCTTTAATGCCCTCCACGCCTTAACAGAAGACCCCTTGTGCAATTGTTAGCCTCATTTATTGCGCAGGCGCCAACAGTATTTTATTATTTTTTATGGCAGTCGCTCCAGACAAGGCATGAAGCTACTTGATGTAAGGAGCTAAAAAAATACTTCAAGGTCAAAAACTAGATATTAGATGGATAGATTCCAATCCAGAAACAGAAATTCTTCCCCCTTTGTCAGAAAAATCGCTCATGGAATGTGAGAACTAAAGGACAAAATAAGGGAAGCGAGAGTTATGAGGCTGACGAAAGTCAACCCAAGGTCCACTTTCTAGGTTAGAGAGTTCTCCTCTAGTTTCTTGAAGTATGATATATTTCTCTCAATTGAAGACTAAAAAAACATAAAATTACTTTTGTAGATGTTTTATATTAGTCAACAGAAAAAAGGTGACCCCCCCCCCCCAAAAAAAACAAATTGCAACAAATAAGTGTTACCAAAGGCAAGAAAAGTTACTTTTCTACTTACCTTTTTATTACTTTTGTTTAAAACTATTTTAAAGCGCTTTTATTTACATTTTTTTATCATTATAGAAGTCTTGTAAACACGCCGGATTGAACATGGCGCCGGTGTTTAGTCTCAGTGGGAAGCCTCGATAATAACCATAACAACCCTAAAATCGAAAATTAAACAAAAATACAGCTAATAACTTTTTTAACCGATTTGTATACTTTTATTACCTGTATTTTTGTTTAATTTTCGATTTTGAGGCGATTATTGAGGCCATTTACTAACGTAATATATTTGACCGTACTTCTTTTATTGAACTAAAAACACTTATATATAATTTTTTATCGAACTAAGTAGAAAAGTAACTATTCATGCCATTCGTAACATTTATTTGTTGCTTATTTGTGTGTTTCACCATTTTATTTCTGTTAACTCTTGTAAAACATCACCGACATTTTTATCACTCGCTTTACTATATTTTAAAATGTATGATGTGGGTTGGTGGGTTGTTGGTCCTAGCCTCCACCACCCTAGTAATGCACAGCACCGTAGATTCGTATTCGCTATTTCGTCCTAAAATTTGCTTTTACATTTTTTCATTTGTTAGCTATTCAATTGTTTTCAGTTTTGTATCAGTTCACTTGTTTGTTTCTATGTATACCTAACTAGCATAGAAATAAGTTTTGTTTATTTTTCGAATCTCACAATATTATATTCGCATTTCATCAACGCATTCTTCCCCATATTTCAACACTTGACTTGGCACACTTTTCGTCACAATTGTCTTACCCCCACTTACTCCAACTACAATGGCCAATCTCGTTACATTCCTGATAATCCCTAGATATTGTTCAAAATTATGTCATGCGGGACATTTAAGATAAATAAGGAGGTAGTTCCAGTACGGCGATGTTCTTCTCGACCATGAAATACTGAATACACGGGGCGTTGTGATCAGGTGGATTGTCGTGGTGACAGATTACAGGTGTAAACAGAAATATATATATATATATATATATATATATATATATATATATATATACATACAAGGTAGAAGGCAATACAATGCAGAGGTGTAACGGATAAACATAAATTCCTTTCCTCAGACATGTGAATTTATAAGAACTGATAATTTTCCAAAAATATGATGTCATATGAAATCTCTATCGAACCGTACTGACGATAATTAAAATTGTAATTTACAAAAAAAAACAAGAAAAAATAATATCAACAAGCCGCGCATGCGTGGTCCCTCTCTGTATGTGACGAGTGTAAAATGCTATAAATTTGGGCAATTTGGGGCATTTTTGACCCCCCTTTGACCCCCTGGGGGCGCGAATCTAAATTTTTCTGATGTCAAGGATGCTTATTTTATATCCAGAACAATTGCCTCTACATTTTGGCCAAGTTTCAGAAAAATTCAATGGATGGATCAAACGTTATGGGAGAAAAGGGTCATTTTTTGCCATTTATGGGGGCTTTTGACCCCCTGGGGGCGCGAACCAGATTTTTTCCAAGGTCAGCGATACTTAGTTTCTATTAGAAACAATTGCCTTCACATTTTGGCCAAGTTTCAAAGAAATTGAATGGATGGATGAAAAGTTATGGGGCAAAAAATGTCATTTTCGGCAATTTCGGGGCCTTTTGACCCCCTGGGGGGCTAACCAGATTTTTTTTCAAACATCGGAGAATGTAACTTTCTAACCTGACAAAAGTTACAACTTCATGCAAAACTTCAGAGAAATTCTATAGATGGTTGCGGAGAAAAATCCGGACGGACACACACACGGACACACACACGGACACACACACGGACGAATATGCCTCAAAACATAGGTCTCCCAATTTTTTAAATCGGGGGACCAATAAAAGGTGGAAACTGCAAAACTCGTTCCACACGTTTATGTCTTAATTTGCTTCAGTTCATTTTCATTCGTTATATTGTATTGCCTTCTATAAATTACCTTTATATACGAAATAAACAATTCTTTAAGCAAACTACATTAACCTATTATATATATATATATATATATATATATATATATATATATATATATATACACATTAACGATTTAAATTATTTCAAATCATATCCCAAATAAAGAGCATACTAAAAAGTATTAAAGTTGTTTACAGCTGTTTCAAGTCAATATTTACTTTTAGCCATACAGCGTAATATAGCAATTGTTAAGAAAAGCTATACCTGGCGATTAAAAAGAAAAGTACAACCCATCTGAACACCTTGTCTTTTCCTGGGTTAAAAAATAAGCAATTTGATGTGGAAATTATGTCAAATCTCACCGACAATTGATTTATTTGTGTCATTTCGTCTTGTTTTCATGCAGAAATTCCTTTTTCTCAAACTTGTTTTTTGACGTAAAATGGTTATTTTTTACTTTTCTATATTGTTATCCATCCCTCCAGGCAGCGCCTGGTACACTTCGAGTTTAAAATAAGAGGCATATTCAAAGAAACGTGCATTTCTCTTACATTGTACTTGTCTCTCCCCTACCATCTGTTATATGGTATACAGATAGATACAAAAGTAAGTATACAGCTGCATTTTCTTACGTAGTAGATAAATCCTGATCTTCGTTCGTGGTGGCGTTGCAAACGTTTTCAGACGCGCCTCCTTCTCTCGGGTATTTACTATTCTCTGTCTTCCTGTATTTTATTACAATTTATTCGTTCTATTTGTCCGTCGGTCAAATTATCAGCCACGATGTGAATTGTCACTTTAACTGCAAAGAATTAAAATATAGAAGTTAATATAAAAATACATGGTGGCCCACGAAAAAATGACACTCATTGAACCGTTAGTAACATTCATAATCGTTTCTTCAAATCAACCATATTTGGTACAAATAATCTTATCTCTATGTTTGACTTGTTGTTACATCTGATGTTTACACGTTGTTATCAGTTTAATAATCTACCAAAAATTGATCAAAGAACGAAGTAGAACGATTAACAAATTTATTGAACAAATTCCAGATTGAATGGAAATCTAGAAGCCGCTGGATGCGTTATGATTAAAGTTTGTGATCGAGACGCCGTTATGTTTACCTTTCGTACTGTCATGGCGGACGCACTATTTTTTAAAGGGCCATAACTCTGATTTTTGGTTCAAGGGAAATAACTCTATTCTGTTTTGTTAGGTTGCCCATCAAGTTTTAGTCATGCTTTATCGCTGTTCAATGATAAGCCCACTTGGATACGACATGCAAAACTGTCAATAACCCTGGCACACTACTCTCCTGGCACTGCACTGATTTTGGCTGTCATTACCCTCATCAGTTTAGGAATTATTTGTGGGATTGTTTTGATAGAAATTATTTGTGAGAAAACTCAACCGATAAAAATATGGGATGTAAAGGTACGGTGAGTGTAAACCCCATTCAAACAACCATCAAAAGTCCTCGTCATATAAAGAAAGGCGATAACGCAAAGACCGTTGGACTTTCATGATTGAAACTCAGTGGACAAGTCAGGCAATGACTGAGACTTATCTGTATCCAATATGGTTTGATTGCAGAAACGATTGTGAGTTTTATTTACGATTCCATGGCTGAGTGGCATTTTGAGGGTTCATTATGTATTAAGTGAACATCATCCCCCTTGGCACTAGGAAGGTGGACAACAAAACCCGTTCTCAATGAGAGGAATATAACACTATGAGTACAAAGCATTTATCTGTAGATATCTGTTCTTCCCGTAGAATAGACCCATATCTCCTTATAAAGTAAGTAAAATGGTCGACCATAGTCGAGGGCGACACGAAGGCTCCCTTTTCATTGCCTACTTCACCGAGGAGGGCACCACACTGTTCCAAGGATTATCTAACTTACCATTTATATTCACCTTATGATACTGAGTGTTTAGCAAGGATGCATCAAGTACCATTTTTTAAAGTTTTTGGTATAACTAAACCGAGGATCGAACTCCGGTCTCCCAGCCCATTAGTGAACAATCTAACCACTCTATGCAAAAGGAACCACTGCCATTTATATATTAATACTTACCTATATGTTGTTTTTATGTGTATATAAAAAATGTCACGCTCGGCACCCAGCAGACACCTGCCATCCCATCTGGAGGTGGACATTTACGTACTTGCAGACAGAGATATAGGGGGTATTGTGAAAAAGGAGGTATGCTCTATACTGTGTGAGCTACGGGCGAAATATGGTTATGGGGATTGTTTTTATTATTTAACATGTGATAGAATATATTTCTCTAACTTTTCTGCAACCATTTTTTTAAATTTTATTCTTTTTACTTTTGTTCTCCCAAAACAAGTATTTCCACTGAAGCGTATGGGGATACTGTAGTAGTGGTCATATTTATAGGGGCAACCTGTGTAGGGAGTTGGGCAGAAAGATGTTTCTTCAGATTACATGTAACTTTCTGCATGTAGCTATGGTTAGGAAAACAGGGAGCAGGAAGAGAATTCCAAAGACAATCGGCCTGAGTAAAGAAGCTATTAGAGCTATCAGAGCTCTTCTTACATCGAGGAATCTCGACACTGACTGAGTAAGATTAAACTGTTAGGCGCATGGGCTGAGGTAATTTCGTTGACGGGGTATAAGTGCAGTTAGTTCACCGGAGCAGATTCCGTAGAAGTACTTGTAAAAAAAAGCAATAAGATATAAGACCGTGGCGATGCGACGGGGGTAGAGCTTGGAAGACAGTGTGGGATCTATTAGATTAGAGATTCTTTTTTTTACCATTTTCAAGAGGAAGAAGCTAGTGGTTGGTGCACCAGCCCAGATATGGCAATAATAATCCATGCACGAGCGAATAGTGATTTTATAGAGATATAGAATACTGGTAGACGGAGCCTACCTTCTTTGCAGAAGACTTGGCAGCATCTTCTATGTACGTATTTCAATTCATGTTCGCTGAGAATGATAAGCCGAAAAGTTTAAACGTTGGGCTTTCGAAGAAGGTGCCATCGGCCATGACACTTGGTGGTTGGAAAGGTTTCTTATAGTTGTAAAAGGAAAATTCGCATGCCTTTGTTTCCACATCTGTTTTCTTTTTCTCAGGTCGTTCAGCTATGAGCACCGAGGAACGAATGATCAACACAACCGTACTTAAACAACCTCCTTATTCATCTAATCTAGTTCCGTTTGACTTTTTCTTTTTCTCAAGGTGATCATCACGGAGACTCTTTTGAAAGTGTGAAATGGGTCAAGAGGATCATCACGACGGGGCTGTGGGTGATTCCAAGAGGAATCCTACCAACGCTCCATAAAAGCTTGACTGGTAAGTATATTAGCTTAGACTTGTTATTTGGAATTTGAAATAAATTGTTTTGGACATCAGTCATACCTAATCAGATCATGCTAGACCAGAATTCGGCAATCCTCAGCCGAATGGCCACATCCGGCCATAAAGTATTTTTCATCTGGCCCGCCAACTTTACAGCTGGACTCTGGGTATCCAATTAATATCGAATAGAAATGCAATAGTTCGATTCAGGTTAACTCATTAAAGGTAAAGATTTTTGCCACTTTAGAACTGAAATGAAACGAACGAAACACGTCCAATACATGATTTGAACAAGTATGAGACTGCACTATTTTAATTATTCGGACTATTGTTCTCATCTTCGATGTTATTCTACCAACGTTTCGGCCGATGTAACCTTCTACCTTCTTCTGGTTCATCTTATCGAACTCGGAAATATTTCTGTTGAACTCAGGAATCTGTACAGAATTTAGGACAGAATCCTGTATTTAATCATTAAAAGTTTCGTTAAGAATTCCGTGCAGATTCCCGAGTTCGACAGAAAGATTGCCGAGTTCGACAAAATACACCTGAAGAAGGCCGGGAGTTAGATCGACAGAACAGTTGGGAGAATAACACCCTCGATGAGAGCAGTGTCCCGAATAATCTAAAAAATACAAATTATCAATCCCCATCTAAAAAATTCCGAAACATACTATCAAGTAGGAGAGCCTTTCCGC
The DNA here is from genome assembly GCA_963556195.1 of Sepiola atlantica. Taxonomy (NCBI): domain Eukaryota; kingdom Metazoa; phylum Mollusca; class Cephalopoda; order Sepiida; family Sepiolidae; genus Sepiola; species Sepiola atlantica. Next base: position 33,716,417 of record OY744540.1, read on the forward strand.
TTTGAGTACGCCATTCACTTCACAGCGAAAAACCTTCTATAAATACTTACATGGTCTAGACCTGATTAACCTCATTCCCCCGAAGATGGACCCAGATGGGTCCGAAAGTACTTGGGAGACAAATGCAAATTATGGCAAATTCATCAGCCAATTCCCCTCCGAAACTAAGATCCTAATTCGGACTATTGAAAGGATCTATCAAAGGATATCTAGACATGAGTTGTCTCTTATATTCAACAATATATATATATATATATATATATATATATATATATATATATATATATATATATATATATATATACACACACATTGCTCTTTATTACAGAATGGGATTTTTCTTAATATATCATGGCAAACTAAAAGCTTACCATTGCACACAATTTCCCTTTTTGTTAGGGCAGCTTGCATTAAACGGAACAGTTACAAAAGACGATTTCACAGAATTATGTGTTTCTCAGTTTAAATGAGGAATTTCTTTACATTTGACAAATAAAAAAATATTGTCTCATAGAAAATATAAACATGTAAAATTATTGGTGCTAAATGAATTAAATTGTAAACGTGTATGATTTGATAAATATTGAATGAATATGAAACCGCTATGAAAAACTGTAAACTTTCAACTTTTTGCAAAGGTACTTTTCTTTTTCAACATACAAATAAGCACAAAAAAAGAAAAAAATGGTCAGTAAAAAGTTGTGAAAAACGGACTATGGTAAAAGACGAACAAGACTGATCCCCCGTCTTAAAATGTAAATTTTTGAATTTTTTTCCAAAAACCCCGGAATTCTCTCGAGACATGATAGGTAATTGTAAGCAGAAGAATAATTTTTAAAATTTGAGATTGTTAAAAAGAGGGGGATCAGTCTACTTTGAATTTTCATTGAAAACTGATCCCTTGTTTAAAATCTACATATTTTAAAATTTATTTCCCAAAACCCTGGAATTCTCTACTGACATGATAGGTAATTGTACACCGGAAAAATATTTTTTTTTAAATTGAGATGGTCAAAAAGAGAGGGATCAGTCTACGTTGAATTAACATTGAAAACTGATCCCCCTCCTAAAATGTAAAATATTTTTAAAAATTCCAAAAACTCCGGAATTCTCTAGCAGCCTGATAGGTAAGGGTACACCGAAAAAAGAAAAAAAAATGGTCAGTAAAAAGTTGTGAACAACGGACTATGGTAAAAGACGAACATGTGCCAAAGAATTAAATTTAAAAAAATTGTTTGTCTTCCGACCTGATCATGTAACTTTTGTTGCATCGGCGTTGTTCACGGCAGAAGAAGGAGGAAGGAGTTCAACCACTAGAGAAATTTGGAGGTATGCAAACTATATGATTTATGTTTGCCGCGGTCCAAGCAGGAGTGGTCTATGCAACATTTTGAGTGAAGTTCGAAATCGGTCAGCTTACCCTTTCATTTTTAATTTTTTTAATTTCATCATGTTTTAAAAATATGGTCTTTATAACGTAATAATAAAGTTGTGTATCACAAATATATATATATATATATATATATATATATATATATATATATATATATATATATATATATATATATATATATATACTAGAAAAAACGATTTTTAGTAAGATAGTTTGAATCAGACAAAAAGCGACCAGCAGTAAAGTAATCCCTGTCTCGAAGGAGAAGGTAATTCTTGGCAAGATGACCCCAATGAGCGAATATTGTTCACAATTGTTAACACGCTAATACCTATTTCAGAAACATGTGTCGAATCTCTTACCTATTACACTCTAGAATCACAATGTTTCTTGTAATTTCTGTCTAGTATTGAACAGTAGAGTCGAAAAATAAGCTCTTTATTTACGTGTCTCCAACGATAGCAAGATGTAACCCAAGGTCAATTTAATGTGAGAGAAAACCGGTTCCTCAAATGACAACCCCTGGAAGCGTGCACAAAAAGCCGTGAACGGAGCGATTTGCGTTCACCGATAAAGGCGTACAAGGAGAAATGCAAACAAAATAACCACCTCTGAAATAGGATGTGATATCTAGAATGATACCTCCCTGGAACAAATCGAACCGTATCTTATTACGTGAAAGAAAGATTTGTCGAGAGACATGACATCCCCTAGGTTGTCAGAATGATGCAAAGAATACATTCGACTGTTATGAAAAAATAAGGGTTTTCAGAGCTAGTTAAATTTACAAAAATAAAAAGACAAAATTCAAAATGAATCTTTCTGTTTAGTACATCTCTCTTTTACGCTCTTTCTCTTTATTTCTCTATATTTAGCCAACTCAGGGTAAATACTCTTTTTATTGTGCTTATCTTCCCTATTATTAATGATGGACTGCCACAATGATGCAACGATGCCCTTTGACTGTTATAAAAATAATATTTATTTACGAAATTCACAAATATGTATTTTGTTTTATTCAGTAACAATCAGCTATTTCAGTAAATAAACATAGTAATGCTTTTCCGTGACTTAAATATGATTTTAGTTTTGTTTTGAATCGATTAATATTGACAAGAACTTGTGCAAATTGGAGCTGAAAACGAGCTTGTTGTAGTCAGTTAGGAAGCAGCCTTGTTATATTGTGTTTTACCAACGTGTAGTACTTTGAAATAAACTCAGCTGACAGAAGTTCCGTTTAGTTTCAGATAAACATAAGAAAAAAAGGAAACCAGTTTTTACTGCGGTTGTGGCTAGACGAGTTTATGCTTTACAACGTTTATTCTGTGTGAACAAGATTGTAGGAAAGAGAACACACATACACTATATTTCGACGTCTGTTTTGTACTCTGTAAAAGCAGGAAACGGTGATCTGAGGGCACCTCGCAAGATGTGGCAAGAGTACTTCATCTTAGTAGAAGTCTGGCCTTTATAAACGTGGAATATTTAATCGGGAGTAAGTGACTTTCTGGAGTGGTAGAATTATCGAACAATTTTTACAGCGACGTCAGCAACGCATTTGATCAAAGTCTTCCATTTCAAGCCAAAGTGAAAGTCAGTACTAGAAGCTCATCAAAGCGGAGGGATTCATCAAGGAGAAAGACATCTATTTTCACTGGGGCGAAGTGAGGATCCGAGCGTTATTGGTAAAAAGAAAATAAGCTGTCTTTTACATGTACTAAAAGTAATCAGACACTTTTTTCAACTATGCACCATGTGTATCAGCAAGTTCTTGATCATTAATGCTCTTCGAAGTGCTGCCAGAGATGGTTGTGCCTTCTGCGTAGATATCAATGAACGATATCAATGAACGATATCAAAGTGCCATTCGAGAGATCGTTTACGAATATAAGGAAGAGGGTTGAGTCAAGAATGGAACCTTGAAGAACCTTGAAGAACCGCTGGCATTGATACTATATACTTCCGACTTCTGTCCATCAACGACTACGTTTATACAATTATTAAGAGAGAAATAATTTGATGGTTGAGAAGACATTCCTAGATCTTCCATAGCTAAGAAGCTTCCGAAGAATACCTTTGTGCACAAGCCTATCAAAACCATTGAAGAATTGTAATTTTAAGAGTTAGAAACAAAATTCGAATATTTTGGTGCGACATTTTTTTCAAAATTTCATATAAAGATTTAAACCTAATAATATGCTTAGATTCCTCAATTTTCCCGGGTAACGCCCAGAAAATGGTTACCTCTGTCAATTATCAATGCAAAAGTTGAAAAGAACTAATTCTAACGTATTTATGCGAGTAAAATGAATCATTTCGTTGAAAGATTTGAAATAAATAATGATTTTCAGTTTCTCTATTTTCGGAGCAATGCCGGTACACGATAACCGTTGTCACTTATACATTCAAGATTCAACAAGACCAAATTCGAACGTATTTATTGGATGTGAATTTAAATATTCCGTAGAAAGATTCGAAATTACAAATAATTTCGTTTTCTCAATTTTCTTGGTCAATGCCGAAATACAGGCCCTGCTAGTTGATTTAAAGTCTAAAAGTTATAAGCATCAAATACGAACGTATTTATAGGAATAAATAAAACATTGATGTAGTAAGATTTGAAATCAATAATACTATTGGTTTAATCCATTATCTTAGTCAATTACAAATTTAATAGTTTAAAAAGAACAGATTCGAACGTATTGTACGATGCGGTCAAAGTTAGGTCGTGTCCTAATCTGGAGATGCATACGATTTTAATTTTAACATTTTGTAGAAAGATTCAGAATTAATAATACTCTTAGGTTCATCAATTCCCCCCGACTACTCTGGTACCGCTAATCCTTATTCACTTGCTTCACAACAAAAAGAGAGTTGGACACAAGGTCGGTTTTTATGAGTTATAATCCAACTTACCAAAAAGAGACACTCGGGATTGGGACAAAAATAAGAATAGCCTCAGTCTGAAAGGATTTCTCCTTCACTGACTGAGGAGAGAGAAGATGAAGTCTAGTATCAGAATAGATATTACACTTTTTAGCCAATTATTGACCAGTTATAAAGAATAAATTCGAACGTATTTATGGGATTTATATTGCATGATTTTGAAGAAAGATTTTAAATTCATCATAATCTTCTGTTCATCAATTTTCCAGAGCAATATCACTAGTTAAATATATGATTTCTTATCTTTGACAATAATTGATGAAGCAGCAGCAGCAGCAGCAGCAGCAGAAAGTTCACTGACACACAGACACAATACGACTGTTGACTACAATTCATCCTTTATTACGTAATAAAGAATGATTGGCTTTTAGGCAGGATTCATGCTTTAAGACGTCACACCGCTTTTGCAACTTTTCTTTTATGACGTCATCCATTTTCAATATATATATATTTCTTCACTGATAACAAATCATTACAAGCAAGCGAGATAACAAGATAACAACTTTGTTTTATTTTGTCTTCAAATTGCCGGTTAATTGAGTTTTATCGCAAGATAATCATTATATATTAAACACTGACCTCTGTGAAGACAGAATGGGTATGTAGAACTTATATCATTATTTACGATTCTTTATTTCAATTCTATCCGTTAGGATCCTCAGCCTAACAGATAATCGTGAGTTTGAAAATAAATTGTAAAAGCCGTCACAAGTTAGAATTATCTCTACCGACAGATGAACTGAAGGGTTCTACATGTTTGTAAAAAACCTAACAGAACATGTGGGTTTGTCCTGTGCAGTTCTAGGAGGTCAACCCACCCAGGCTTTGCTTTCTCACTCTTTGAGAAGGGGTTAGTTTATTTCCAATCGCCTGAGGCGCCACTACCTGGGAATGCCGATGGGGCTGCCCAGGCATTTTTTGACGGTCACAAGTGCACTTCCTCTAGTGCTGTGGGAGGTAGATAAATACCGCTTGGCTATCGCTAAGAACGGGAGCCCTAACCCTAACGGTAATCCTAACATATTTTTCTTTCTTTCTTTGTTTTATGTTAGCAATAAAAAAAGAAGAAAAACAGCGAAACAAATGAAAAAGAAAACATTGACAAAATCCCCCCGCCCCCTAAAAAAAATCTAACCGAATCCACGGCAGACGAGACACATTTTATTTGGTGCTTTATTTATATTAGGACCAGCGCTAAGAGTGTCTCGGCGTTGGTACTTTTCGGATGTTTACGTAAAACGCCGGACAGTACCGAATGAAACATCCATCGACTTATCTCCGTCCAAAAAAGCACAAACGAAGCAGGTTTTACCCGCGGGGGGTCGGATGAGATGGTGGTTATGAGGGTGAACAAGCCAAAACTTACAGCAAACAATTTTGGATGAAATATATATATATATATATTTAATAAAAATAAAATTATTTTAATTAAAATGTTCTAACGAAGAAATAGCAGTGATTCAAATAAGTGTTTAAATTACAAAGTTAATCAAGTAGGTGTTGTTTTTTTTTTAATTCTACGAAAATTATTCATTTTTTTTTACTGATTATTATTGTTGCTTTCGGTTTGGCCAGGGTTAGGAATTAGGGTTTAGGCAGGGTTAGAGATTAGGGGTTAGGATTTTGACAGGCTCGTTTGTAGACGTCAAACATTCAGTTATCAAGTTTCGATGTCGTCTGCTTATTCATTTCAATCAGTTATTCACTTTTTCGCAGTTTCATTGGCTAATCGCTTCGGGGTTTTCCAGCGTTTTACGTAAAACGCCGGAGAGCACCGACGCCGAGGGACTTTTAGCGCGGGTCCCAATCTAACAAGTACCTTTTTTTGCAAACAAATTATTGTATATTTTTTCTTGATTGTCTAGCACAGGACAATGGTATATTTAAAATAAATATTTTGGGGGGAAAGAGGATTGAAAATGGAGAGGGGGCCGATGAATTGTTTTTTATTTAATGTTTTATTTAAAATTCTGTCGTTTTATTGTGGGTGCAGTCTGTTGCCACCTGGGTTTAGGGTTAGCTTAGGGTTAAGGTTAGCTTAGGGTTAGGTCAGTGTTAGGGGTATGTTGCAAGTGTATTTCCTGTAATGGCAAAAACACTGCAAATTGAAGACGGACTCTGATGTATTAGAATTGGGTATATTTACGAAATATTAATGAAGAGATCGTCGTTTTTAATTAGTATAGATCGAAACATCGTGATGTCAGTGTTGCTTTTGTAGATTTTTGCATAAATAAAATTTAAAAAAAATATTAATATAAATACCTCTATCTACTATTGTGCACTGTTAGTTTAACCCGGTTGAAATTCTCTGGATTTTTATCCCATGAATCTCTCCAAATATGATCTGAGGTTAAGATCGAATTCTAACTCTGCCTGATGAGATCTCAGTTTATAGTAACTGTTGATCGATAACATCGACATGCCAATGTCGCAGATTTTGTACATGTCTGTGTAAATAAAATTATCATGTATATCTATATAATACTAAAACTCTATTGTTCTTGTATGTTTGCAATCAGCTTTCAGCTTTCCGGTTTTCAACATCCGGTTGCGCATGCGTAAATAGCATCGTCTTCAATCTGTTATTCCAATTCCGTTATTCTCTATTATGATTAACGAACGCATGAAATTTTTCATTCTGGAAATTTTTAAACAATTTCATTTAATTTCATCAAATAGTTTATTTGTTTTCTTCACGGTTAAAAACATTCAACGGGAGGACTTCGTAAAGTCTGTCGCAGTTTCAAAAAAACTCCTCCCTTTTAAAAAACAAAAACAAACAAACAAAAAAACAACACTCATTATTAATATCAACCATACTAGCGGTCGGTGAACGAAACCACCTCCCACTTTCCCTCTCATAGATTTCACCACTCCTACTCCCTCTGTTTTCGTTAAGTACGCGAGAAAGCTGAATCGGTAAATGCACACATTTCTATTACATTAAATAGTGTTTCCTTTTGTTGTTTTTTAAACAGCAAATACTTGAATCATATGTTTTACACATATTACATCCAAAAAAAAAACAATTATAATAAACAGAACGACTCATAGAAATCTATCTATATTCTTTTTTCATTTTAATATACTTTCATAGAAATGCTTCTGTTATGTAAAAAAAAACTATTTTCTTTATGCCACAAGTGTCACGCTCATACATGAATTCCATAGCTAATATAACAAACTGACCCAACGGGTCACGGGTGGTCTAGTATATATATATATATATATATATATATATATATATATATATATATATATATATATATATATATATTAAACAAAATAATAAATATAAAATAAACAACCGAGCTGAACACTCCATTGCAGTTTCACGGTAAATCCTTTAGTCACGATCATAATTTTATTCTACATATCTGTGTAGATTTTGATGCAGGTTCAAACTGACTAGTATCGAATTTGAACGTTAAATTTCAAACGCCAATTTTCAAATTCATTTGTAATGACGTCATCTGAAGAAATTATTTTCACTTACGGCTAAAAAATATTGTTTAAATCGTGATTCCATTTTAAATGAACGGATAAAGTGTCATATTTAATTGTCTTTAGAATATATATGGCAATTTAGAGTTATTATGGCGCGAACATTATTTATACATTTCTTTTATTGTTTTAAATATTGTTTGTTTTATTGCATGAACCCGTGGCGTAATAGAGAGGCTCGTTGATCAACACTCCGAATGACGGACTTTTTTATATACTAAAAAAAAGAAACCACCTTGTATCTAACTCTGACCTCGTGTGGGGGGGGGGGGGGTCAAGTCAAAAGCGAGATTCGTGTTATCGCGTCATCCGAGAAAAGTTTATTTTGACTAAGATCACAGTGTCGTATCTGTTGTGATATTACATTTCATGCGTTCAGTCCTCGGTCTGTGTAAGAGAAATCTTTCTAGACTGAGGTAATTTTCGTTTTTGTCACTATCAAAAGTGCCCCTTTCTATACAACTGATATACTGTACATAAAAACGGACGCTGTGCCTAACATTACCCTCGTGGGGATGTAAGTAAACAGAGTAAATAATGACCCCGACTCGATAAAATATGAAATAAAATAAATTGAACCGATCTTGGAATTCTCGACTACCATCTCGGAATTGTGGTTAATGTTGAGATTAATTTAGGACATGTTTTCAAATGCAATAAACGACTAAAATACACTTCATTAATCAAATAATTAACCATAACTCTGGAGTGATTGCAAAGAACGTCGGATGAACCTGGAGCCTCTTAGTCGTTATAAAAGCGGCACCGTTGTAATCTAAGTCAACATATTTTACTATCGTAAAAAAAGGTTTCCGTAACAGAAAATACACACAATAAAATATACTCATACACACAAAATGCTTAACAGAACAGTTTACAGTGGTCAGTTGTTGGCCATTATTTTCTTACTAGTTTTATATGTATACAAATTTGCATACATAATTCATGTATTCTAAATGTGTTTTTGTTTCTTTTTTCGTTTCAGTGTGTCCAGTTGGAGTGAGAGGCAACGTCCGTACGCTGAAAGGCAGACGAAAAGTTGCACAAAACCTTAATTCTTTGACGAGAAAGAACCAAACCAGGAAAATAAGGAGCGTCCTAAATGGCTATAATCTTAAACACCGACAGAAGATTATACACCTAAAAGTAAATGGAAAGCCTCTTTTATTTGAAGCCACGCTGATGGGTAACCAAAAATTGGTGAATTATCTGCTTGAGGAATGTGGTGCAAACGTCGATCAAATCGGATGCTGTGAGCTGGGGATGTGCACTTCGTTGCAGCTAGCAGATTCGCAGAATTTCGACCATGTTGTGGCTAGTTTGCTTGAACACGACGCCAACCTGAACTTTTATTGCAGCCGTCAAACGACTGACGTCAGCATCGGTTATCGCAGCCTGAAAATGATGGAACACCTTGTGAAAGAGGGGGCAGACATGTCCACCCTTGATTCTAATGGACGCACATATCTTATGCATTCGGTACATTCGGCCAAGATCTGCCAGTTCTTACTCAGTAATGGGGCGCAAGTTAACCAGACCGACTACAACGGACACGATGCGCTGCATTTTGCTATAGAGAAAGGAAAGCTGGAGTCGGTAAAAGTTCTTATAAAAAATGGGGCCGACATTTTCCGTGTTGGACCCCAACAAACTACCCCTCTTGAACTGAGCGCTATGGAATGCAAACCAGCCTTAGTGGAATACCTACTCGATACGAACTTCTTCACAAACGAATCCAGAGCTAACGCCTACGAGCTCTTGGGAAGCAAAATTCTAGCGTTTAATTCAATCAAAGCAAAGTTTTATTGGGCAAAAGCTTTGCAGATACGAAACCAGTTTAACTTATTTCCCAAAAGTGTCCCTGAACATAGAGATCATCAATCAATGGAACTTCCGCTTGGAAAAGAATTCCAAACTCTTGACGAACTAAACAAAATATCACTGGACCGTGAATCGATGTGGACGCAGGCTTTACTTGTTCAGTCACGGATTTTCAGACCAAAACATCCAGATAATATCTATTATTTTTCGGCAAAGTTTAGATACCATGTTTCTCATTCAGAATTGCAACTAAGTATGTTACTTCTGAAGTGCCTATTTCTTTTCCACGCGACTCATCTCGACCCCCTACCAATCAGCCTGCTGTTTGATGTCCAAAAACTGAGGACCGAGGCAATCCTTCTTAGCTTGACTGATAATTACAATATCGAACACGTTCTTAATCTCACCTCTTTAATGACCCATAATTTAAGTATGGTCAGTATGGATTTCGTGAATTCTCTCAACCTAACCGACCGTCAAATAAAACTGACGGAAATTGAGATGTATTTGACCGAAATTCTCTCACAACTCGATTATATCCTCTCGTTTGATCTCACCGAAGAACAAGACAGTCGGCTAAACGTCAGGCTGTACACTTTGATCCGATGTCAACCTCAAGTTATGACTCAGATGAGCTTACTTCATCTGATAATCAGTTTGAAACTGTCTTCAAAATTACTGAGCAAGTTTATCCTGTGCGGCGCTAACATTGACCGTCAGGACGAGTTTGGAAATACCGCTGTCCATTACGCCATCCATCGCCATTTGTCCGACCAACAACCCGATACGCTGAGGTGCCTTGTTGATCACGGCTGTCAAGTTGACATTACGAACATTTCTGGTTACTGTCCATTGGAATACCTTCGACGAAACGGCTTCGTCAGAAATCCCTAATCCAAATCACATTGCAGTTCATTTCAGAAAAATCATAAAGAATCACATTGTTTATACAACGATTGTTCCAAAGAACGTCGAGTCTTTTGTAAATTTTACGCAAATATTGTTCATAAAAAAAATGTGTTTATTGTATAATTACTGTAAATAAAAGATTATTCTCATGTATAAAACTGTTTGTACTGTCTGTTTGTTTGTTCACGAACGAAACCGGGTGTTTTTGATCAACATATTTGTACGAAGAATACACAATATATATATATATATATATTTATATATATTGTTTGTGTGTATTTAAGCAGCATTTTCTTGATTCTATGCTAACAATTGGTAAACATAACCTAATTGCCTAATTATACTTTTGCTTATTTAAATTTTTCTAATGGTCTTTTTTGTATTAAAATTAAAAAAATTATATATGTTTCATACGTGATATTTTTTACCTTAAGTGGTTGTGTTTTTATATATATAGTATCAAGTATTTCTAATTAAATGATATAAAAATACTGGAAGCTGTCGATATAAAAGAACTATGAAGAATAAAAAAAAAATTTTCAAGAAAAATTTTTATCGCCCTCTGATGAGCGAACTATAAAAAGAATACACAAGAGAATTTCCACTTCTGTAAAAAAATCATATTGTAAATTGTGAACTGTTAGTACATTTTGTTGTTAATATTTTTTTTTATATGTCATATGAACATATATGCATGTCTCCCTTTTTTTTCTTATCTTGATCTTTTTTTCCATTTTATGGTTAATACATGTTCGATTCTTTGATACACAAAATGAATCTTTCTGTTCGATACATCTCTCTTACTCTCTTTCTTTCTCTTTCTATCTATTTCACACACTCTGCGGTTATACTAATATTAATGTGGTAATATTCCATATCATGAATAATGTACTCTTTCCATCTCCTGATTAATGGTTAATGTTCTTAGCTCTGGCTGTTTATTTAGACAGAGAGAGATAGATAGATGGAGAGAGAGAGAGAGGGAGAGAGAGAGACCAAGCGAGAGAGAGAGAGAGAAAGAGAGAGAGAGAGAGAATGGAGTATAAAATAAGATGGGATAATCAAAAAATATACAGTGAGAGAGGATGAGTGTAATAGACAGAAACTTACGAGTAAATAAGTGACTTCGTGAGTAAATTGTAATTAAACCAATTAAAATTGATCTTTTTAATCCATACCTCATTCCTAACTTTATCAAACGTGTGAGATTTTATAAATATAGAATGAATATGAAACCGCCATGAAAAACTTGAAAAAACGTTGACCGTTTTGCAAAATTACTTTTTGGTTTCAACATACAAATTAGCATACGGGTTATCTTTCAATGGAATTTCAAAGGAAATCGGTGTCGTTTAATTTTAGTGAATGTTTGCGCGTTCATAGCGTTTTAAATTACAGTTGAAAGCAAATAAGTCTAATAGTAGTCTGCATTCGTAAAATTGTCAATATTATTGAAGCTAAAAAATCAAACTTATTTAAGTTATGCTTCGGAATTTTTTAGATGAAGGTTGATAAATTAAAGAATTTGGAATATTCAGACTACTGTTCTTATCTTGTGTTTTTATCACAATCGTCAGGTGTAGTTTGTCGATCTCGAGGAACTGGATGGAATTTCGAACAGAACCCTTTATTTAATCCACGGTTGTGATAAAAACACCCAAGATGAGAACAGTAGTCCGAATATGCCACATTCTACGACTTATATAACTATTGTCAATCATATAGCTTCGAAAGTATATCGTTACGGGGGTCTATCTTAGAAATGCAATTCTTTAATCAGGAAATTCCTAAAAATACATTTTTTATTCACACGTAAGTCAGCCATTTCAGTAACTATAAGTAGAGATGCCTTTACATGACTTAAATATTATGTTATTATTATTTTGAATAAATTAACACTCACACCCACGTGTTAAAAATTGTAACCACAACACGATAGTTCACAACCTAACCTCGATGGCGAAGAAAATCTACGCTAATAATACCCAGATTTAGAAATGTATTAGACTAATTCGTACGTCCACTAAAAAAGTTGTTTAGTAAATAAACCGGCACTGAAACATAGGCTCTTAGTCTCTTATTTATTTAAAAAATAAATTTGTATTTCAACATTTCGTTGAGAGACATGAAATGTGTAACAATCTTTTCTACACATTAATATAGGAGAGAATCTTGTAATTGACGCCCAGATTTGCTTTCATACTTCAGCCATAATACAATTGAGACACGAATAGAAACTGCTAAAGCACCTCATGTGTTATGTTGATTTAATGTTGAGTGTCAAGGGGAAGTAATTTGAGAATTTCTTGTACAATTCTGTAAACCTTGATTTTTTTGTTTAATACATATGTTTTTAAAAAGTATTCGACACTTCATGTTAGTGGTTTGACTTCCAGCTAGCAACCTGTCCCTGTAAAATAGTGTTGCTATGACAACAGGTATACATATGCTAAATTACAAGTTTTATAAATGCGATGGATAACTTTACGAGCCTCATGTGTCTAAAGACATGTGAGTACCTAACTAACAACATAGAAATATTTGAAATTAGAAATTATATTTGGTTCCTCAATTTTCTATGCAACGTTAAGATACGATTGCAACTAGTCAATAATCAGTCAATTTTTTAGAGTTTACAAGACCAAATTGGAACGTGTTTATTGGATGTAAATTGTAGCATTTCGTAGAAGAATTTGAAATTAATAATAATCTTGGGTTCATCAATTTTCTCCAGGAACGCAGCGACACGGGTACCGCTAATCTCTATTTATTTGCCTTTTCGCGGGGACAGAGTTAGACAAATAGTCGGCTTTTAATGTAGATTAACAAAAAGAAGCACTCGATAAAATAGCCTAGAAGGATTTCTCCGTCATTGACCGAAGATAGATAAGATTCAGTGTAGTATCAGACAAGTCTTTCGCTGTGAATGTTTTACAGGGGGAATCAGACATTGGAGCTCAATGGAGCACCTACCATAGAAAATATCGATTGAAGAGGCAAAGACAATCAACGTCTGATCTGTGTGAAAGAGACTGTAGGGAAGAGAACACATCCAACTTTCGAAGTCGATTTTGTACTCTGTCGAGGCAGAAAAAGTGCTCTGAGTTGCACCTCCCATGAGGTGGTAACAATACTCCATGCTAGGACGAATCTTGGTTTTATACAGGTAGAGGGTTGCGTCAGACCTGGAGTGGTAGAATGATCGAACTATTTTTCTAGCGACTTTAGCAACATATTTTATATCAGCCTTCAATTTTATGTCTAGGGTAAAAGTGAGCCGAGAAGCTTATCAAACTAAAGAGACATTTATTGAAACTGGGGAAAAGTGAGGATCAGTGCATTGGTCGTAAAAAAGAGAAATCTGATTTTAGATGTATTAAAAGTAACCAGCCACTTTTACCATATAGCACAACGTGCTCCAGTAACCGCCAAGCACGTGTCCGTGGATAACTATTTTGATCTATAAAAATAAATAAATAAACAAGCATATATATACAAATATATATATATATATATATATATATATATATACATATATATATATACATATATACATACATATATATATACATATACATATGGTTACAAATGTAGGGATATCTATCGAGATTAAGAATAAGAAACTGCGAAAGACATTGGTAGTATGTATACATATATATATATATATATATATATATATATATATATATATAGATAGGGTTCATCTTCATATAGTTGTACATGACGAGACTCGAGAAACAATTTCAGCAGCCAGGTTGGACCTTGTGGGGTCATGTCTGTGTTTAGCCAACACGACCGAGAAGAAGAAGGAGAAAGGGAGGGGGAAGAAAAAGGACGTTAACTCCCTGCGAGGAAGGATGAGGCATCCCGAGTTAAGAGGTTCATGACTTTGAGTACAGTCGCACGAGAGAGAGGAGTGAGTGAACAGCCGTCGACAAGCAAAGATGTGCGACTACAGTGTCGCAAGAAAGGCAGGGACCTTTTGAAAATGGGATTATTTTAATCATTGTCACGTATTGTCATTCGGTGGTCCCGACCGGCGGCATTCGTGACAAGATTGGGGGCTCGTCCGGGATTATTTTCTCCAATTATAATAAGACCCGTTTGATAGGGACAGACAGGTACGAGCCAACGAGACAAAAAGACGCAAAAATTAATAAATAGATAAATAAATAAGTAACAAGATGTCAGTAGTAGAGGCCTTTCTAAATTCTCCCACGTTCGAGGACCTAAATAGGTTAAAAAAAGACAGTATAATTGAGGTAGGGATAGCATTAGAGTTAGATACGAGACGGTCGATGAGGAAGTCCCAACTAGTGAGAATAGTTGCGGAGCACATGGTCGACAATGAGATCATCGGCGAAGATGTGCTGGACGACCTTGTGTTAGACTCGCCCGGACTCTCAATGGCTCAAATGGAGCTGGAAAGGGCTAAGATTGAAGCCAGCTCGCGTGAAAGGATTGCTAGGATAGAGCAGGTGACCAGACTCCGAGAACTGGAGGATAGGAGAACGCTGCGCGACGAGGGGCGAAACGACTTCGACCTTGATAAGCAGGTCAGACTCGTACCGGCGTTTAACGAAGCTGATGTGGACAAATATTTCTATCACTTCGAGAAAATCGCCTCTAGCCTGAACTGGCCGCTCGATAATTGGACCTTACTACTACAGACAGTATTGAAGGGTAAGGCCCAGGAGATATACGCGTCTCTGTCAGCGGAGGACTGCGCCGACTATAACATTTTAAAGTCCGCAATCCTTAGAAGCTACGAGATGGCGCCGGAGGCGTATAGACAGAGGTTTAGAGGACGTAGGAAGGATGAGGAAGAGACGTACGTCGAATTCATTCGTCAGAATGGGAACAACTTCGATAGGTGGTGCGCAACCAGGAGCGTAGAGGCAGACCACGATAGGCTGAGGCAGGTGGTGTTGATAGAAGAATTCCAGCGGTGTGTCCGTGACGACCTCAAAGTATATCTGAATGAGAGACAGGTCGACACCGCATACGAAATGGCAACCCTCGCAGACGAATATGCGTTGACGCATAAGTGGGGGGGGGGGGAGAAATAAATCAAACGACCCATTTGCTGACGGAAGCTGCACTAACCCTAAAATGGCGGCTAGTGCTGGTCCGAGCATGAGGTCCGGTCAGAAGGAGTATGAGTATCGACAGACCAACCCCGGAAATCAAACCCATCTTTCGAACGGTCGATACACGAAACGATGGAGAGCCATAACGTGTCACTATTGTAGAAAAGCAGGACACATAGCGGCTACTTGTCCGATCAGGAAAAGGGACAACGACACTAGAGCCAGTTCCCTCGATAAACCCCAGGGGTTAGTCGCAGTGAGAAAGGGCCCTGCAAAAGGTCACTCAGAAATACCCATGAAGGGGTAAGAACCCTTTATATCCGAGGGAGCCATATGTGCCGTGGGTGAGCCCACGAGAAAGTCAAGGGTGGGGATATTACGAGACACTGGAGCGACCCAGTCCGTAGTATTAAAGAAGTGCTTGCCACGTGGTGCTACTACAGCTACGGGCGAAGTCACTACAATACGAGGAGATGGTAATGACAGTGTCAACATTCCAATCCACAAGGTCACCCTCGAGTCCGAAATTGTGCAAGGCACCGTCGAACTCGGAGTAGTAAACAATCTGCCTATGAGAGGCATATCAATGATATTCGGCAACGACTTGGTCGGTGATAAAGTCAACCCCCCTCCTGAAGCGAAGGAGATACCGAAGGCCGAAACAGTGAGACCGAGAACTCCCGGTGTGATACCATCGGTTGTAGTCGCACGGAGAAAGCCCCAAATAACCGGAGGAGGACACGCTAAACGTAACGGCAATTCGCCCAACCCCAGTCCCCGAACTTTTAAAGTCGGAGACAAAGTCCTTATGCGATTGTCCATGACCGGGGACCGTTCGAGAAATCGATATTACGGACCGTACGAAATCGCCCGAAAGGCTAGCGACTCTCGTTACGTCCTTAACACGCCCGACCGCCGAAAAGCTACGCAGCGGTGTCATGTGGCTATGATGAGGCCGTACGATTAGGTAGAATCTGTTTAACCCTGACCCAAATATATATATAGCGTTCCAAATTTCTCCCCCTACAAAACAGTAAACTTAGATTAGGTTAGGTGAACTCCAAACTAGGGTTACGAAAAAGGTCTCGCGATGCGGTTTTTTTCGTCTTTTAAAGAAGGAGGTGTTACAAATATAGGAAGATCTATCGAGATTAAGCATAGGCAACTGCGAAAGACATCGGTAGTATGTATACATATATATATATATATATAGATAGGGTTCATCTTCATATAGTTGTACATGACGAGACTCGAGAAACAATTTCTGCAGCCAGGTTGGACCTTGTGCGGTTATGTCTATTTTTAGCCAACACGACCGAGAAGAAGAAGGAGAAAGGGAGGGAGAAGAAAAAAGAACGTAAACTCCCCGCGAGGAAGGATGAGTCATCCCGGGTTAAGAGGTTCATGACTTTGAGTACAGTCGCACGAGAGAGAGGAGTGAGTGAACAGCCGTTGACAAGCAAAGATGTGCGACTACAGTGTCGCAAGAAAGGCAGGGACCTTTTGAAAATCGGATTATATCCCCGTGCGGAGACACCCGAAAGACGGAGAGATGCCTCTTTCGAGATATTGTCAAATACACATACGAAAGCCGGGAGAAATACATAATACATAATGAACGACCCGGAATTGCTTTCCCGAAGAAAATGCGTGAACCTCAGTAAGAGATAAGACCCGTTGTTGTGAAATCCTTGAAATACACGGTAACGAAAGTAAAAAAATCTCTCCCCGGACATTTTTGCCTCTAAGGCTATCTCATATATATGTATGTTTTATGTGAAAGATAAATTCTGTTGCTATAGGACTATAATAGACAAGTTTTCCCCCGCTTTTATTAATAGACTTTTGTTTTCATGTTTTCTTTTGTTTTGTATTTGTAGATATATTTACCCCTTTTAGTATATTATTTCTATTAAATAAATGAGTATAAATGTAACCCTAATGTCTTTTGTCGTTCTTCGCATCTTTTATTTTGTTTCCTGACGCGGTGTCTTACATTCGAGAAATCCCCATCCCATATCATTTAAAACGTTTTCTTTGAACCCTGGGATATTACGAGCCACTCCGGACGACTTTATTTTCTTTTCTTTTTATCATTGTCACGTATTGTCATTCGGTGGTCCCGACCGGCGGAATTCGTGACAATATATATAGTCTTGGAAGTTTTTCAACCATTTAAACTATATGGAGGGAAAATAACAAACACTTTTAGTCCCATGTCTTTCGTTAAACAAATACTTTGCTTGTAAGTTTATTTAATTTTACATTCACTATATTTTTTTGCTTCCAAGCATATATATATATATATATATATATATATATATATATATATATATATATATATATATATATATATATATATATCAGGACCGTCGGGACAGTTATAAAAGTGGGGGGGGGCGCTCTCCTAAACAGTGGAAGGAGGCCTGGTAAAACACATGTATATATAACTTCATTATTGATGACCATAAAGTGGGGGCGGCCAAGTCAAAAAGTGGGGGAGGGATCACGCCCCCCTACTGCCCACGGTGCATCCGTCTGTATATATATATATATATATATATATATATATATGTACAAGTCCCTGTAAAATATTGCGACATTGCGTATCTGAGTGAGAAAACCTCGAAATACTCAGGGAAGCAGTCAGTACTAATATCTGGGGTACAGCAATTCATGGCAAACAATAATAACAATAAAAATAACTTCATCAAATTATGAAGCTATATATAATCACGTAATTTCTAAAAACCCCTTCGTTGCGTACTAATTAGGCACTTTATTACAGTCCCTGTGATCAAGAGTTCGAATCGTGTCATTGCCAGTCACGCTAATGAGCCACTGTAACTGCCGAAAACATGCCCGTGGATAACTATCTGATAAGCTGCAGTAACGTATCTGAACGAGTCAACTCTTAAATGCACAGGGAAGCAGTAAGTACCAGTAGGCACTTTTTTCACATTGCAGAATGTGATCCAGTTCGGAAGAGAGAGAATCAGAAAGATCTTGATCATTAATACTCTTTGAAGTGATGTCTAGATCGATGTGTCATTAGCATAGCTATCAACGAACTATAGCAGAATATGAAAAGCAAAAACAAAAACAACTGGTACAACTAAAGCATATTTCAATGAGTCCATATTTACATACTTTTAAAAATAATTCAAGGGCAGATAATTCGCACAGAAAGGTACCCAATGAGAATATGAACATTTCATTTTATTGCAATAAATTAATTTAATTTAATTTATTTACTTTCATTTTGTTTTATTGGAATAAATTTAATTTTTATATGTTGCTTCCTTGTTTTTTTTTTAAATTGCGTAATTATTTCTTCCTTGCGAATTATCTGCCCTTGAATGTTTTTTAAGAAAAAAGATGGACGCTTACTGAATTTATGAGACAAATTCAAACCTCCAATACACGATTCAGGCTAGTCACTTATAACTATAAACACCTTTAGAACTGGAGTCGATGGTATAAACTGCGGGGGGTATTTAACAAGAGGGATTAACAAGAATTTGTGCAAATTGGAGCTGAAAACGAGCATGTTGTAGTCAGTTGGGAAGCAGTCTAGTTATATTGTGTTTTACCAACGTACGTATTTTGAAATAAACTCAGCTGATAGAAGTTCGTTTAGTTTCAGATACCCAAAAGAAAAAAAAGGAAACCATTTTACTGCGGTGGTGGCTAGACGAGTTTATGCTTTACAACGTTTATTCTGTGTGAACAAGATTGTAGGAAAGAGAACACACATACACTATATTTCGAAGTCGGTTTTGTACTCTGTAAAAGCAGGAAACGGTGATCTGAGAGCACCTCGCAAGATGTGGCAACAGTACTTCATCTTCATACAAATCTGGCCTTTATAAACGTGGAATATTTCATCGGGAGTAAGTGACTTTCTGGAGCGGTAGAATTATCGAACCATTTTTACAGCGACGTCAGCAACGCATTTGATCAAAGTCTTCCATTTCAAGCCAAACTGAAAGAAGCTAATCAAATCGGAGGGATTCATCAAACAGAGAGACATTAATTTTCACTGGGGCGAAGTGAGGATCCGAGCGTTATTGGGAAAAAATGGAAATCAGCTTGCTTTTAGATGTATTAAAAGTAATCAGACACTTTTTTCAACTATGCACCATGTGTATCAGCAAGTTCTTGATCATTAATGCTCTTCGAAGTGCTGCCATAGGTAGTTGTGCCATTTGCATAGATATCAATGAACGATATTAAAATGCCATTTGAGAGATCGTTTACGAATATAAGGAAGAGGGTTGAGTCCAGAATGGAACCTTGAAGAAACGCTGGCATTGATACTATATACTTCCGACTTCTGTCCATCAACGACTACGTTTATACAATTATTAAGAGAAAAATAATTTGATGGTTGAGAAGCCATTCTTAGATCTTCTATAGCTAAACATCTTCTGAAGAATACCTTTGTGCCAAATCCTATCAAAGACCATTGAAGAATTTTAAATTTAAGAGTTTGAAACAAAATTCAGATATGTTGGTGCGACATTTTTTTCTAAATTTTATATAAAGATTTAAAACTAATAATATGCTAAGGTTCCTCAATTTTCCCGGGTAACGCCGAGAAAATGGTTACCTCTGTCAATTATTAATGTAAAAGTTGAATAGAACTAATTCTAACGTATTTATGCGAGTAAAATTAAACATTTCGATAAAAGATTCGAAATAAATAATGATCTTTGGTTTTCTCTATTTTCGAAGCAATGCCTGTACACAATAACCACTAGTCACTTATAAATTTAAGATTCAACAAGATAACATTCGAACGTATTTATTGGAAGTGAATTTTAAATATTTCGTAGAAAGATTCGAAATTACTAATAATTTCGTTTCCTCAATTTTCTTGGTCAATGCCGAAATACACGCCCTGCTAGTTGATTTAAAGTCTAAAAGTTATACCCATCAATAATAATTTGAAATCAATAATAATATTATCTTAGTCAATTACAAATTTAATAGTGACAAAAGAACTAATTCGAACGTATTGTACGATGCGGTCAAAGTTAGGTCGTGTCCTAATCTGGAGAAGCATACGATTTTAATTTTAACATTTCGTAGAAAGATTTAGAATTAATAATAATCTTAGGTTCATCAATTTCCCTCGGCTACTCTGATACCGCTAATCCTTATTCACTTGCTTCACAACGAAAAGTCAGTTGGACACAATATCGGTTATAATGAGTTATACTCCAGCTTACCAAAAAGAGACACTCAGTATTGGGACAAAAATAAGAATAGCCTCAGTCTGAAAGGATTTCTTCTTCACTGACTTAGGAGTTAGGAGATGAAGTCTAGTATCAGAATAGATATTACACTTTTTAGCCAATTATAAATTGAACAGTTATAAAGAATAAATTCGAAAGTATTTATGGGATTTATATTTCAAGATTTTGTAGAAAGATTTTAAATTAATCATAATCTTGTGTTCATCAATTTTCCAGAGCAATATCACTAGTTAAATACATGATTTCTTATCTTTGACAATAATTGATAAAGCAGCAGCAGCAGCATGAAGTTAACTGACACACAGACACAATACGGCTGTTGACTACAATTCATCCTTTATTACGTAATAAAGAATGGTTGGCTTTTAGGCAGGATTCATGCTTTAAGACGTCACACCGCTTTTGCAACTTTTCTTTTATGACGTCATCCATTTTCAATAATAGTATATATATATATTTCTTCCCTGATAACAAATCATAACAAGCAAGCGAGATAACAAGATAACAAGGTTGTTTTATTTTGTCTTCGATTTGCCGGTTAATTGAGTTTTATCGCAAGATAATCATTATACATTCAACACTGACCTCTGTGAAGACAGAATGGGTATGTAGAACTTATATCATTATTTACGATTCTTTATTTCAATTCTATCCGTTAGGATCCTCAGCCTAACAGATAATCGTGAGTTTGAAAATAATTTTTAAAAGCCGTCACAAGTTAGAATTACCTCTACCGACTGGCCTTGTGCCTAACTCCTGGGGAGGAGTAAATAAAACCTCTACCGACAGATGAACTGAAGGGTTCTACATGTTTGCATAAAACCTAACAGAAAATGTGGGTTTGTCCTGTGCAGTTCTAGGAGGTCAACCCTCCCAGGCTTTGCCTTCTCACCCTTTGAGAAGGGGTTAGTTTATTGCCAATCGCCTGAGGCGCCCTAACCGGGGAATGCCGACGATGCTGCCCAGACATTTTTTAACGGTCACAAGGTCTCTTCCACGACGGTGCTAACTTTCCGACCTTGTGTCACATTTTACTGCTGTGGGAGGTAGATAAATACCGCTTGGCTATCGCTAAGAACGGGAGCCATTACCGTAACGGGAATCCTAACCTATTTTTCTTTCTTTCTTTGTTTTATGTTAGCAAGAAAAAAAAAAAGAAAAACAGCGCAACAAATGAAAAAGAAAACATTAACAAAATACCCCGCCCCTAAAAAAAAAATATTTCTACAAATTTGATTGACAAAGGTTCATTTCACCCCCCCTCCCCTACAGTTTGTTTGGTTTTTATCTTTTTATCTATGTATTTTTTCTTTGAATTTATTTGTCTTATATTATCGCCTGCTAGTCTTCCATTAACGCTTAGCGTTTTCGTCTCGGCAACTCTCGGGAGTTACCGCGAACTGCCCGATCGTTGCCGACGTGAAATCATGGAAATCAGACGTGTCATCTTTAACAGCACCCAAATGTGTATTGTGTGTTCATTAAGACTTAGAGGTTGATGACGTCATAATAGATATGGTGTTCCTTAGTGTAATAGCTAGAGTTGTGTTGGAACAACCGAGCGGTCTCTCGGGGCTCATTCCTACAAGTAATAGGTTGTTTGTTGGTATTAGTTTATTTACTTTGTTTTAAAATAATGTTGTAATTCGTAGGCAATAGATATAGAGCAGTATCATCGTGAGTCGAAGGACAAGAGGGTGCTAATGCAGAATAGATATGTAAAAAAATTCAGTATTTACGGAGATTCCCGAGTCTTGACGTACGTAACTAACCGAATGCTCGGCAGACGAGACAAACTTCATGTTGTGCTTTTCTTTATATTAGGACCCGCGCTAAAAGTATTTCGGCGTTGGTACTTTTCGGATGTTTACGTAAAACGCCGGACAGTACCGAATGAAACATCCATTGACTTACCTGCGTCCCAGAAAGCACAAACTAGGCAGAGTTTACAAGCGAGTTGGGGGGGGGGGGTGACAAGCCAAAACTTAGAGACAACATTTTTGGTGAAATATATATATTTTTTTTTAACGAAGAAATAATTGTTTAAATTAAAAAGTTTTAACGAAGAAATAGCAGTGATTCAAAATAGTGTTTAAATAAAAAAGTCAATCAAGTAGGTGTTGTTGTTTTTTTACTTTACGAAAATTATTATTATTATTATTTACTGATTATTATTGTTGCTTTCTTGGGGTTAGAGTTTGGGCAGGGTTAGAATTAGGGTTTAGTCAGGGTTGGAGATTAGGGGTGAAAGTTTTGACAGGCTAGTTTGTAGACGTCAACATTCAGTTATCAAGTTTAGATGTCGTCTGCTTATTAATTTCAATCAGTTATTCACTTTTTCGCAGTTTCATTGGCTAATCGCTTCGGGGTTTTCCAGCGTTTTACGTAAAACACCGGAAAGCACCGACACCGACGGACTTTTAGCGCGGGTCCCAATCTAACAAAGTACTTTTTTTGCCAACAAATTATTGTATATTTTTTCTTGATTGTCTAGCACAGGACATTGTTTTTAAATGGTATATTTGAAAAAATTATTTGTGGGAAAAGAGGATTGAAAATGGAGAGGGGGCCGATGAATTGTTTTTTATTTAATTTTTTCAAAAAAATCTGTCGTTTTTTTGTCGGGATCGGTCTGTTGCCACCTGGGTTTAGGGTTAGCTTATGGTACAGGTTAGCTTAGGGTTATGCTAGTGTATTTTCTGTAATGGGAAAACACTGCAAATTGAAGAGAGACTCTGATGTATTAGAATTGGGTATATTTACGAAATATTAATGAAGAGATCGTAGTTTTTAATTACTACAGACGAAACATCGTCATGTCAGTGTTGCTTTTGTAGATGTTTGTATGAAGAAAAAAAAAATATTAATAAAACAAAATAATAAATATTAAAAAAAAAACAACCTAGCTGAACACTCCATTGCAGTTTCATCGTAAATCCTTTAGTCACAATCATAATGTTATCCTACATATCTGTGTAGATTTTGATGTGAGTTCAAACTGACCAGAATCGAATTTGAACGTTAAATTTCAAACGCCAATTTTCAAATTCATTTGTAATGACGTCATCTCACGAAATTATTTTCATATGAAGCTAAAAAATGTTGTTTACATTGTGATTGAATTTGAAATGAACGGATAAAGTGTCATATTTAATTGTGTTTAAATATATATATAGCAATTTAGAGTTATTATGGCGCGAACATTATTCATACATTTCCTTTATTGTTTTAAATATTGTTTGTTTTATTGCATGAACCCGTGGCGTAATAGAGAAGCTCGTTGATTAACACTCCGAATGGCGGACTTTTAGAGGTTGAACGTTCAAGTCTTTACGAAAGCTGATAATAACTAAGAATAACAGTTAGATCAATTAGCACTTGCACCTAATCAAGACTGACGGAACGAGAACAATCTGCCCCTGTTGTGGTGCCGTGTGGGTTGCCTATATCCGTAGATATTTCCTCACGTTTATAAAGTAACCAATGGAGAAATGTTGTGAAAAAATAACAACCAGGATGAGAATACGAGTCCTAATGAGACAAAAAATTAAAATTATGTATCATCTAAAAAAAATCCGTTATATATGGATTATTAGGCGAAGCTGAATTGAGGATGGTCAGGTTAAGATCAAAGTGTAATATCTGTACTGTCCAGGGTCGAATTAAGATAAATTTTCCTTGCTGTGGAAATTTTAATTTTTGTCCCATCCAGATCGCTATATTTTTAAATCTGGATTTTATACACTGAAAAAAAAAACGACCTTGTATCTAACTATGACCCCTTTGGAGGGGGGGGGGGGGAGTAACACGCGAGATTTTTGTCATCGCGTTAACCGGCAAAAAAATTCTTTTGACTAAGATCAAAGTGTCGTATCTGTTGTGATATTACATTTCATTCGTTTACGCCTCGGTCTGTGTGAGAGAAATCTTTCTAGACTGAGGTAATTTTAATTTTTGTCACGATGAAGAGTTACCCTTTCTATGCATCTTATATACTCTACATAAAAACGGACGCTGTGCCTATCTTTACCCTCGTGGGGATGTAAGTAAACAGAATAAATAATGACCCCGACTCGATAAAATATGAAATAAAAGGACTCGAACCGATCTTGGAATTCTCGACTACCATCTCGGAATTGTGGTTAATGTTGAGATTAATTTAGGACATTTTTCAAATGCAATAAACGACTAAAATACACTTCATTAATCTAATAATTAACCATAACTCTCGAGTGATTGCAAAGAATGTCGGATGAACCTGGAGCCTCTTTGTCGTTATAAAAGCGGTACCGTTGTAATCTAAGTCAACATATTTTACTATCGTAAACAAAGGTTGCCGTAACAGAAAATACATACAATAAGATATACTCATACACACAAAATACTTAACAGAACAGTTTACAGTGGTCAGTTGTTGGCCATTATTTTCTTACTAGTTTTATATGTATACAAATTTGCATACATAATTCATGTATTCTAAATGTGTTTTTGTTTCTTTTTTCGTTTCAGTGTGTCCAGTTGGAGTGAGAGGCAACGTCCGTACGCTGAAAGGCAGACGAAAAGTTGCAAAAAACCTTAATTGTTTGACGAGAAAGAACCAAACCAGGAAAATAAGGAGCGTCCTAAATGGCTATAATCTTAAACACCGACAGAAAATTATACACCTAAAAGTAAATGGAAAGCCTCTTTTATTTGAAGCCACGCTGATGGGTAACCAAAAATTGGTGAATTATCTGCTTGAGGAATGTGGTGCAAACGTCGATCAAATCGGATGCTGTGAGCTGGGGATGTGCACTTCGTTGCAGCTAGCAGATTCGCAGAATTTCGACCATGTTGTGGCTAGTTTGCTTGAACACGACGCCAACCTGAACTTTTATAGCAGCAGTCAAACGACTGACGTCAGCATCGGTTATCGCAGCCTGAAAATGATGGAACACCTTGTGGAAGAGGGGGCAAACATGTCCATCTCGGATCGTAATGGACGCACATATCTGATGCATTCGGTACATTCGGCCAAGATCTGCCAGTTTTTACTCAATAATGGGGCGCAAGTTAACCAGACCGACTACAACGGACACGATGCGCTGCATTTTGCTATAGAGAAAGGAAAGCTGGAGTCGGTAAAAGTTCTTATAGAAAATGGGGCCGACATTTACCGTGTTGGACCCCAACAAACTACCCCTCTTGAACTGAGCGCTATGGAATGCAAACCGGCTTTGTGGAATACCTACTCGATACAAACTTCTTCACAAACGAATCCAGAGCTAACGCCTACGAGCTCTTGGGAAGCAAAATTCTAGCGTTTAATTCAACCAAAGCAAAGTTTTATTGGGCAAAAGCTTTGCAGATACGAAACCAGTTTAACTTATTTCCCAAAAGTGTCCCTGAACATAGAGATCATCAATCAATGGAACTTCCGCTTGGAAAAGAATTCCAAACTCTTGACGAACTAAACAAAATATCACTGGACCGTGAATCGATGTGGACGCAGGCTTTACTTGTTCAGTCACGGATTTTCGGACCAAAACATCCAGATAATATCTATTATTTTTCGGCAAAGTTTAGATACCATGTTTCTCATTCAGAATTGCAACTAAGTATGTTACTTCTGAAGTGCCTATTTCTTTTCCACGCGACTCATCTCGACCCCCTACCAATCAGCCTGCTGTTTGATGTCCAAAAACTGAGGACCGAGGCAATCCTTCTTAGCTTGACTGATAATTACAATATCGAACACGTTCTTAATCTCACCTCTTTAATGACCCATAATTTAAGTATGGTCAGTATGGATTTCGTGAATTCTCTCAACCTAACCGACCGTCAAATAAAACTGACGGAAATTGAGATGTATTTGACCGAAATTCTCTCACAACTCGATTATATCTTCTCGTTTGATCTTACCGAAGAACAAGACAGTCGGCTAAACGTTAGGCTGTACAATTTGATCCGACGTCAACCTCAAGTTATGACTCAGATGAGCTTACTTCATCTGATAATCAGTTTGAAACTGTCTTCAAAATTACTGAGCAAGTTCATCCTGTGCGGCGCTAACATTGACCGTCAAGACGAGTTTGGAAACACAGCTGTCCATTACGCCATCCATCGCCATTTGTCCGACCAACAACCCGATACGCTGAGGTGCCTCGTTGATCACGGCTGTCAAGTTGACATTACGAACATTTCTGGTTACTGTCCATTGGAATACCTTCGACGAAACGGCTTCGTCAGAAATCCCTAATCCAAATCACATTGCAGTTCATTTCAGAAAAATCATAAAGAATCACATTGTTTATACAACGATTGTTCCAAAAAACGTCGAGTCTTTTGTCAATTTTACGCAAATATTGTTCATAAAGAAATGTGTTTATTGTATAATTACTGTAAATAAAAGATTACTCTCATGTATAAAACTGTTGTTACTGTCTGTTTGTTTATTCACGAACGCAACCGGGTGTTTTTGATAAACATATTTTTACGCAGAGAATAAGTGTTTCACCTGATGTGCTATTGAGACTTCTATGAGTTGGCAATTACTTATGCAACCACTGATTATTGAAAAATACATCATGAAGTTTACCTTCCTAAAGAACACACACACACTATATATATATATATATATATATATATATATATTGTGTGTGTGTATTTTAGCAGCATTTTCTTGATTCATGCTAACATTACGTAAACATAACATAATTGCCTAATTATACTTTTGCTTATTTAAATTTTTTTAATGGTCTTTTTTGTATTAAAATTTTAAAAATTATATATTTCTCATGAGTTTCACGAACGTTTTCGATTCTTCATCGAATCATCTCTAGGAACAAAAAAGCTTGAGAAAGAACCTCATTTTTAAAATGTCAGCGGAGAAATGCGCAGAGAACATTTTCGCATTGTCTCAGGAAAGACGTTGACAACTTAAATTCAGCGACGCCGGTGGGGCATCATAGAATAGAATGGCATTCCGTTAAGCATTTAAAATGTTGCAACTAGTTTCATACGTGATATTTTTTACCTTAGGTTGTGTTTTTATATAGATAGTATCAAGTATTTCTAATTAAATAATATAACAATACTGGAAGCTATCGATATAAAAGTACTATGAAACACAGATGATAACGACAATAAGATGGATACATGTGTTTGTACAACCCTGTAATACATACCAGGAAAGTGTGACCCTTGGACCACCCATTCATTTCGACCAGCAATAAATACATCACCATTCCGAAGGATGAGAACATTCCTGGCAAGTAAATATAGCTAACGGGGACTTAACTGATACATACCTAGGTCACTTGAAAGGGTCGAACCCTTTGCGAACTACACTCTAGAATCAGAATGTGTCTTGAATTTCCCACATTAACATCTTGAATTTGTCTCCGGGGAAAGAATTGTCATTGGTTAAGGAAATTGTGACCACGTTAATTTGATTACTGCTTTTCATGTAAAATCGAAATCCCCATGTATACATCCCTATATATATATATATATATATATATATATATATATATATATATAGAGAGAGAGAGAGAGAGAGAGAGAGAGATAGAGAGCGTTAGAGAGAGAGAGAGAGAGAGAGAGTTAGAGAGAGAGAGAGAGAGATAATGGAGTATAAAATAAGATAGGCTAATCAAAAAATATACAGTAAGAGAGGATGAGTGTAATAGACAGAAACTTACGAGTAAATAAGTGACTTCGTGAGTAAATTGTAATTAAACCAATTAAAATTGATCTTTTTTCATCCATAACTTAATCTCAACTCGCAGGAATATTTAACATGTGTTTGTTGGGATTCTAATATATATGAAAAAGCCGTATGAAAACAAACGTTGATCAGTATAATGATGGATAAATACTGTTTATAAGAGAAATCCACGTCCGCTTTTGGTGGAATTTTATGTGTTTCTCGGTTTAAATGAGGAATTTCTTCACATTTGACAAATAAAAAATATTGTTTCATAGATAATATAAACATATACATTTATTGGTGCTAAATGAACCAAATTGTAATATTTCGATCGGTCTTCAGCTCCTTATCAAACCTGTGAGATTTTATAAATATGGAATGAATATGAAACCGCTATGAAATACTTGAAAAAAACTTTCATCCTTTTGAAATATTACTTTTTGGTTTCAACATACAAATTAGCATACGGGTTATCTTTCAATGGAATTTCTAAGGGAATCGGTGTTGTTTATTTTTAGTGAATGTTTGTGCGTTCATAGCGTTTTAAATTACAATTTAAAACAAATAAGTCTAATAGTAGTGTAATTTGTAAAATTGTCGATATTATTGTAGCTAAAAAAACATACTTATTTAAGTTATGCTTCGGAATTTTTTAGATGAGGGTTGATAATTCGAAGAATTTGGCATAGTCGGACTACTGTTCTGATCTAGAGTGTTTTTATCACAACGCTTCGGCCGATGTAACATCCGACCTTCGTCAGGTGTACTTTGTCGAAGTAGGGAACCTGGACGGAATTTTGAACAGAACTCTTTATTTAATCAACGGTTCTGATAAAAAGACCCAAGATGAGAACAGAATTCCGAATGTGCCAAATCCGACTTATTTAAGTATTGTGAATAATGCAGCTTCGAAATGTATATAGTTAGGGAAGTCTATCTTCGAAATCCTACGAGTTGTTGGTGAGATGTTTCCTTTTCATAGACGTCTTGCACGAACGGAGAACCAACAATATTATTGGATTCCCCACTCACTTTTCTGTGAGGTGATTTATTGTCTGTTTATTGTCTGTTGCGAGAAGCATCATCAATTATGAGGGATTTTAATTGTAAAAAAATCGCCCTATCTTTGCTCAGTAATTTCGTTTTAAAAAACATGCGTCTATCTTGGACTCGGTTTACAAATCCCCACTGATTCGTAGACAAGGTCTGGCATGAAAATGCACTCATATGGTATCACTGGACAAATATTTAATGTAATTAAATCTTTCCTAACAAAAGGAAATGTCCAGGTTGTACTGGATGGCCGTTCTTTCTAAGCGACATTACGTAAATGCTGGTGTACCCCAGGGATCAATCCTTGGACCTCTACTTTCCTGATTTTCATAAATGACCTCCCTGATGTAATTGAGACTGAGATTGGAATATTTGCGGACGACACCACACTATACTCTCGTCATGTGGGCGAAACCGATGCGCACATATCTGACGCAATAGCTTACTCCTGAGAAAATGACTTCCAGTTTGTAGTGAAATAGGGCCAAAAATGGATGGTAACATTGTATGCTGCAAAGACAAAGCTCCTTTTCTTCAATAACTGCAAGACACATCTTCAACCACTTATTGGCATGGCAAATAATACCCTACCTGAGAGTTCATCATTCAAACTCCTCAGACTAACTAACAGATAACATGAATTGAAATTAATACATTGAAGACATTGCCAAGGCTGCTGCAAAGAAGGTGGGATCCTTCTACCGTGCCAGTACACTCCTCACACCTGACATTATCCTATATCTCTACAAAGACACAATCCGCCCATGCATGGACTGTTGTTGCCACATCTGGGCTAGGGCATCATCAACTAGTGTGACATGTATCCACCGGCCCCACGCGAGTTGTATGACTCCGATAGTGCACTAGTATGCATGTAGTGAAACTGCTATACGGAGAGATAGAGAGAGAGAGAGAGCCCTACGACATGGAGCGAGGGTATGAAACTAGTGTGAATGTTGGTTAAATTTGGAATTAACCAACGCAACAAGACAAGGCGCCTATGGGTCTGAAAAAAAACCCTTATAATTCGTCATACCCAATTTCGCATAGGAGCCCGGGGAGATTGTCCAGCTGCTGAGAACAACAAATTAATTTTTGTCGTGTGGTTCTGTTTTAATTTTTCGAAGATAAGTAAAAAAAAACCTATCCGATAAATAGAGTTGGAAGGATTTAATTAGTTGTGGACAAATGGAACTAAAGATTGTCTTAGCGCGTCGTGGACGAGCTATGACGGGGGAGGGAGGAAGTGACGGCAGACAGAGATATCAGCCACGAGCTTTTCAATAAAACAGGATAAGACTTCGCGCACGCCAGTCGGCAGACTAAGTCGGCAGACTAAGTCGGCAGAGTTAGTTAGCATGTGACACATTGCGTGAGATTTTGGGGAGCTGAAGGCTCTCCACTGCATTCGTGGGCCTTGTGCCAAACTTGCGCTGAAATACCGGGAAAGCAGGAAAGTTCAACAGAGAGATTCTGTACTCGGTTTGATCGTGACACCAGAGCTGAGGACTGAAGGTCGGTGTCAAAACAATTCAATGACAAGTGCGTGTGATGGGATCAGGGGTCGGGCCGTCATCGTTCGAGAGAATCAGTTATGAAACTCAAAAAAGTAAACATTTGACAAGGCGTACACTGATGACACCAGTATTCCCTCTTTCTCTCTTTCTTTCTCCCTCTGTCTCTCTCCTTCTCTCTCACTTCCCCTCTTCTCTTTCTCTATCTCTCTAATGAGAGACGGGTTTTGAATTCGGACAGAGTAGACGTGTTTTGTTGCGTTCTCCATATAAAAATGTCCTAATGGGAATAAATATATATTTTTATAAGAAAACGGGAAACCGGGTTCTTTCCTTATTTCACATAAGGTTCTTTTGCAGCACGATGGTCCCCAGCCAGCCAGCCAGCCATCCAGTCCCAGAGGTAGACGACAGTGACTATCGTCTAAACGATGATTGCTCACTGGCGATGACAAGACGAGACATTGCACAAACATGCCCATATTGCAACAAATCGCCCTAATGTCCCTTACGTCCAAAGCAGACAATGCTGCCACATGGATGCCGCGACAAGGATAAACGGTACCAAAAAGTATCCCAGCTGTCCAGGCAAACGATGGTATCACATTGGTTCTCCGACAAAGATTAACCACCGGCAAAACAACTTTGCCACATTGGTTCCGCGACCAAGATTACCCCACTGACAAACCAGCTTAGTTACAAGCAGAGTCAGTCAGTAGAGTCGGACATGACCGCGAACAGGCACGCGCGAAAGAAATGTTGCCCTCCTCACCATCGCCCTTGCCCGTCGTAAAGAAAGAACACGTGCTGTCTGACTTAGAGAAATTCTTTTCACGGCCAAGTATCAGTCACTTGTCGCTCACACAGAGAAAGATAAAGGAAGTGTAATTTAGACTCTTCCTATTTTGTTTTACTCGTTTTATACACAGAGTGAACTTTTTGAGTACTGGACGATCTTGTTTTGTAACCAACCAAGTTTAATTTGATATCGTAATTTCTTTGTTGAATAATTATTTTTCCTAAGAAAATCACAAAATCCAGATCGAGTTGAATGTCATTATTTGTTTTCTTTGTTCTGTTGAATGTCTCTTCCTTCTGCAGAGATAACCGGTTACTGTCCTCCCTATGATCGCTCACTGTTATAAACAGTCACGACGTTGGAAGTGTGTTTGTAACTAGACAAGAACCCTTGACATCGGCGGTCTTCATCCAGACAATTAATTAAACAGATCAACGCCAAGTGACCGATCGATCTTAGGGACGGCCAGACCGGTGACGACATCACATCGTCCGACGTGTGCAGAGGGGTGGGGTAGCCTAGTCTCTCTCTCTTAGACAAGGTCCCAAAAAAGAGTTGCTAACTTAATAGGTCCCTCACTATTCACCAAGCTCCAGCCCTT
The DNA here is from genome assembly GCA_963556195.1 of Sepiola atlantica. Taxonomy (NCBI): domain Eukaryota; kingdom Metazoa; phylum Mollusca; class Cephalopoda; order Sepiida; family Sepiolidae; genus Sepiola; species Sepiola atlantica. The sequence continues at coordinate 33,749,001 of OY744540.1, forward strand.
GTCTCATTGCCGCAATGTTGCTTCCTTGTGACTGTTTTACAAGTACTTCAATGGATTATGCTCTGATGAGCTTGCTGCTTTGGTACCCCACGACGTAAATTCACTGGACCAACCCGACAATCTGCCAAATCCCATCCATTCACTGTGGAGGTCCCCAGATGCCGAAGAGCTTTCTACTTTAAAAGCTTATTTCTTCGTGCTGCTGGATTCTGGAACTCCCTCCCTGCTCTCTGTTTCCTGACGGAACTAACATGCATAAATGAAAAACTAATGTAAACAGACATCTGGCTGCGCAGCTTCCAATTAAAGTTGACGCCCCATAACTTTCACCCTTTTTTTAAGTAGCCCCTTACGTCTAAAGTGTCGGCCTGCCTTGTTTAAGGTGAACTATGTTTAAAAAAAAGAAGTGCCTACCCCTGGGCGTCCGTTGACTAGCGTGAAAATTAGGAGAAATTTAACTCTATAAACGCTAAATAAACGGGCGGGTACAGTAAACAGAGAGACAGTTGTTTGACAACAACAGCAAACAAAGTTGGAATATCGCATTTAACCGTAGTATTACTGCTCATTATTAACTTCTCTCATAGTGCACTAATCCTTGTAAATGGTACTATAATGATATTTTAAAAGTAAATATTAATTAATTTTACCTCGGATCTGCGCACCCAGTAGTGGCTACTACTTATTCTCATCAACCCATCATGTCAACCCAATATTTTCACGTACTTGTATGACATTTTTCTTAAAATTATCATCCTGAAGAAAATCTTACAAATAAAGACGAAACATTGATGAATATATAAAAAAAATATCCTTTTGGGTTTTTCCTTTTTTATTTCCCATATATATATATATATATATATATATATATATATATATATATATATATATATATATATATATATATATATATAAAGAGGTGTACTAAAAGCGAACTTTTAGGAAAGATAAAACCCTATTGTGAAGAGTATACAGCTCAATATCCAGGATAGAGCAGGTAGAAATGAAGGAGAATGGAAAGGAATTAGAGAAAGCAAAGGCCAAATCAAAATTCAATTCAAAAGTTCCAAGCAAGGTATATTCCGCAAAAAGGCAATTTATTCAAGTTAAATTTTCCTTAAGCCAGGCTTTTCAAAGATCAAAATCTTATCATCAGAGGAAGTCGCTGGGATAGATAAGTTGGCAATGGCCAAGATTTAAAATTTGAAAAAAATAAAATAAAAGTTGTAGGGAAAGAAACGCAGGGCAAAACTGTGCCAAGGTGCAAGCAAATGTCCGATTGCCAAAAAGTCCGGTGTCGAAGAGTCCAGCGGAGAGAATAAGATGTAGATAGGTAGTTCGTTAGAGGCACGAGAAGTAATGAGAGAGGTTTCAAAGTTAAATTCCAAGAAGCCACAACTTCAGGTACGGCGAAAATAGAAAATCCAAAAAGGGTAAAACGTCCAATAAGAGGTACATTCGATGATGCAGGCAGGCGTCAGAGGAGATTAAGATGGAAAATATTCGCCATTAAAGATACTTCCCGGGCAGAGATGACAAAGGAAAGTGTTTAAAAGTGGGAAAAAGGGGCAGCGAGAATATTTAAAGTCTGCCCAGTTGAGAAAGCCGGCTATAAATGAAGAAAAGCAAAGACAGTGAAAACAAGAATATAATATGCGACCAGTAGGCAAGGGAGGAAACGGGTAAGGGGTGTGTGGGAGGAGAGAGGGACGGGTACGAGGAAAGAGAGGGGGGAGGAGAAAGGGAGCGATGCGGTGAAGGAATGCGGATAAAACTAAGGGTGTGAAAGTGGGGGGGGGGGTGAAACATAAAGTTGAAAATGGAAGTTAGCACGAAATAGGATTCAACTAGAAAAGGGGAAGGAAGGAGTGGGGGTAAGTTAACGAATGTTAGGATAAGGGGTTAAAATATCAGAATATGTATAAGAATAGAGTTCGGGGTTTAAATGTTTAATCAAATGACCTTAGATATAAACAATGAGGCAAAATATATATGAAGGGTAGGACTAGAAAAATGAGTTAAAAATTAAAAGAGTAAAGATAAAAAATAAAGATAAAAATAGTATAAAAAGTAGAAATAAGAAAATAAAAGAATAAAGAATGAAAAATAGATAATAAGATTAGTCTTAAGCTCGCAGGGAAAATTAAGGATTGACCGAAAGAATAAAAAATAAAAAATAAAAAATAAAAAATAAAAAATAAAAAATAAAAAATAAAAAATAAAAAAATAAAAAAATAATAAAAATAAGATACTAATAATAGAATGAGGGAAACGTCGATAAGATTGGAGCTCAAGAATGAAAATTAGAATAAGGAAAAAGAAAAAGGAAAACAAGACCTCGAGAGGATATCCGGAATGGGAATCTCCAAGGAGGAAAAAATATGGGTTGAAGTAAATAAGCAGTTACGGGATGCTAGTTCAAATAGATATGGGAAAATATAAACAATGAAATTTTATTCAAAAAAGTTATATGGAGGTTAATTAAGAAAATTGTTAAATAGGTTAGTGAAGGCCGGAAGAAGTAAGAGATATACAAGGTTAAAGAAGTGACAAAGGATTAAGCCAGAGGGAGAGTGGAGATCGCAGTTAAAAGTAAATACTATGGGGGTTAAAAAATGTAGAGCGAGGGCGGGTTGGGGGTTGAGTAGTTTGAGAGAGATGTGCGAAGGGCGAAGTAAAACAAGGGGGGAATAATCGAGGCTATTAAAAGAGTGAGAAGAATTATTTAAGAGTAAAAACAGGAGGGGAAGAATAATTAGAGTGCACAGTGGAAGCAGTAAGGAGTTCGATATCGAGGTGTGCAAAGGGAATATGGAGTAGTTAAGGCTAATTCAACAAGTAAATAAAAGGGCTAGGATATAATATGAATAGAGTGGGTTAGTTATCACGTTGAAAGGGAAAAGAATGAAGAATGGAAGTGTTGAAGGGAAGCGGACGAAAGCATTAAAAGAAGTTAAACGGGAAAGAAAATGGAAAGCCAAATAAAGTTATACAGTTAAGGAGGTTAAGTGGAAAGATTTAGGGGGTAATGGAAGAAAGGTGTTAAAACTAAGGGAAATGTGAAGCTAACGGAGTTTATGGGTAATTTAATTAAGTTAAGAGAAGGTTAAAGGGATGAGGGAGATATAAGTAGAGACTATAGAAGAACAGGAATTAGAACTATCAGAAAGGGGATTCGAGATGTAAGGAGGGAAAATCCGAGATGAAGGGAGGGTATTTAATCAAATGGGGGAGGGGTGTCTGGGGGATTATTATGGTTGCTATACCTGAATTTACGTTTATGCCTGCAACTGGAGATACGTTCATTCTTAGAATTAATAATATTTTTAGATTTAGTTGCAGTAGCTATCATAAAGGTTTCCAGAGTACAAAGTTGGCAATGGGATGCTCCAGGGGTATATGATTTGGACTTTTTAAGTATTGACCAGTGAAGTGAATAGGGAGTATTTCTAAGATTGAGGTTTCTAATTAGATTGGAAAGTAAAGTGCCTGTGCTGTTATCGCTGCTATTTTTAAAGGAATATATATGGTTAGAGATCCGGGTCTTAATGGGGAAAGAGGACGCCCCAATATATGTGTGTATCTTGAAGGGTGGTGCTATAGTTGCATTGAGATTGCTAATGGAATTAGAAGAGATTTGGGTTTGGAGATCCAAGTTATGCGAGGAAAGTTGTTTGGAGAAGTAGGGTGGAGCGGATATGGGGGAAAGGTGAGTTGGCCCATGAGCACTATCTATTATTGGGGGTGCTTGGTTAGAGGTATGGCTGTATAAGCGGGAGTTTAGAGTAGAATCGGATTGGGGTTGCGGGGGGATCCGGAGTTCGGGTGGAGTATGGGAACTGTGATTACTCACAACATTGGTGGAGCGGGGGAATTGTTTAACAGTACAAGCGTATATTACGTCCTTCTGTACACAGTTGTTGTTAAGGGGACACTCTCTAGGTTTACGGCAGTTACAAGTGGTGAGGGATGTGGTGGGTGGTTGCTGTTGGATATGTTTGATTTTCCTATTGTTAGAGGTTATGATAGTTTGTTTAATATTGGGCATAGTAGAGTATGATATTTTAATAGAATTTCTGTTAAGGATAGTGCTATATCTGTGGGGATGCTTAAAAGATATGTCTAAGATTTGGAAAAATTCTTTAGGTATATTGGTTTTAACATTACTTAAGCCTGGCTTAAGGAAAATTTAACTTGAATAAATTGCCTTTTTGCGGAATATACCTTGCTTTGAACTTTTGAATTGAATTTTGATTTGGCCTTTGCTTTCTCTAATTCCTTTCCATTCTCCTTCATTTATATATATATATATATATATATATATATATATATATATATATATATATATATATATATATATATATATCGTGCGATCGGCTTTAATGGTTATCAGTACACTGACGATTCTATAAGGATGAAGCGTATACGTATGTAGATAATAATTAAATATTTATTTTGTATTTTTCTTGATTGCACAGAAGAGAGCAATGCTTTTAATTGTTCTTTCACCATTTTTTTGTGGGGGGGGTCGGAACAGGAAGGAAGGCTGCTAATATAGGTGGAGGCCAAGAGATTGTTGTTTTATTTATTATTCTTTCGGTCATTTTATGAAGAGATCTGTCGCCATCTTGACTCAGACTTTACTTGGATGAGTGTTAGCTGACAATTACTAGTGAGGATTAGTAATACGCTTCTAGTGCGTTTTTATTAGGACAAGAAGGAAAACAGCAATTGGAAATTGTTTTTTTTTTAATACAGAGAGATGTTTTATTGTATATTTTTTAACCGATGTTGAATATTGCACTGATATCTGGATTTTGTTGTAGGTTATACTTAGGGCTAAGGTAGTTATTTTTTTTATTAATGAACATTTAAAAATAATAATTATTAAAAAAACCAAGCTGAAGTCAGGTTCCTTGTGTGCTTAAAATCGTGGTCAGCTGAATAATTAATTCACATTACGATGTGGCAAGTGAGAGATATATTGTTTTTAGTGGTAATTTATTTTTCCGAGGTTCAAAAGAAGTTATATTTTTAGGCATTTACGGAAACCCTTATTTTCATGGAAAGTGTTCGAGCTCCAATCATTGGTTCCTCCTTGACTTTCTACAACAACGGAAGAAGTTATTTATCTACCTCCCACAGCGGTAAGATGTGACACAAGGTCGGGAAAGTGGGATTTGATAAACCAGCGCTCGAGAAGGTGAGCACTCTGTTTATTACAAATTTCCTGGGCAGCCCCGTCGGCATTCCCCGGTAGGCCCGCCTCAGGCGATTAGCAATAAACTAACCCCTTCTCCAAGGGTGAGAAGGCAACGCCTTGGAGGGTGGCCCTCCTAGAACTGCACAGGCCATGGGTGCAGTATCTATCGGAACAGATACTACAATTTGATCTTGGCCAACGGAAGAAACTTTTCCTTCTTTCTCTATGTGCCTAGCGCCATGGAACGCTTCTTTTCAAGTGTCTCCCATCTGGTTAACACATTACCGCGAGACTGCTTCCCTGCAGGCTACAATATACTCATTTTCAAATCCAGTGGCAGCAAGTTTACGACCACGTACGTTCTGGCCATACTATCTATTCCACTGACGAATCATCGAGGGCACATCAATGGTTTACAAATTTATAGAGCAAAACAACGCAACTCACAAGATAAACACAAACTCATATACATTGTGCTTTAAACAGTTGCACTCTGGTTGTGTGTGATAATGAAAGGAACCCCGAACGTTAACGCATACATTTGAGTTTACTGAGATTAAATTGTCTGTCGAGGCTATCAGTGTCGTCGCTCGTCAGCTCATCTCACCACTTACTAAATCTTTTCCGAACTCTGTCTGCGACCTGTTCATCTCCACTCTCTCCCGAGGTTGACTTCTCACTCAATATCTTCTCTCCGAGTCCTCAACTGTCCCGTAAACAAACGTACTGTCTCAGTAATCGACACACCCTCGCCTTTGAACAATACAAAATGACCACTCCCGCGCAAGTCCTTGTTCATTACCCATCCTATTTCTAAATCGTTTTTATGTGAGTTGGTGAATCCTTTACATCCATTGTCTTTTCTACTTATCCTATCTCCGATGGCGCTCTCCTCCCGTGAATTATTTTTCATCACCGCTCGAGATTTCATCCCCCCCCTGTGATTCATACTATCACACAAGTACTTCTTGTTAACTGTTCTATAAATAATCAGTAATTTCAGCATTCCATTAATCTTCATCCTCGAATGGCTCTTGACTTTGATAAGTAGTTACCAAAAAGTTAAAAAAATACAAAAAATAATTTATATTATAATAATTTCTCATCTTGTTAATAGGAAAAAATATTTAAATAGTGAGCCAATTAAGTAAAAGCATTTAGGTGACCGTGTGGGATGTATTTTTCTCGTAGACACCTTGATAATGAAGTGGTAATTCTTATATCAAACTTTGGCGTAGACGACCAACACAATGCTATTTCAAAATTTAGCGTGACACACTGACTAAAATACCATTTTAAACTTAAAGTTGACGGACACAAAAGAAAATTTCAAACTTAAGCTTGACAACCCAAAGAAAATCAGCTTTAAAAAGTTCAAAAAGTTTACGCCAATTCAACAAATATTGGAAGCAGATATTATTTCATCATCCTTTCTTCACTGGTCTTTTCTTTTTCTTACTTTCATTATTTCTTGGCTTCTTCGTTTTTCTTCATCCTTCCTTAACTGGTTCTTTCTTTCTTGCTTTACTCCTCTTTCTTTTCTGTATTTGTTTTCCCGCCTTTCTTTCTCTCTTTCTTTCTTTCGTTCTTTCGTTCCTAGTTTTTGTTTATCATCCTTCTGTCATTAGTACTTTTCTCCTTTCTTCCATCTATCTTTCTTCATATATTTCTTTCTTTCTCTTTGTTTGTGTGCTCCTTTCCTCTGTGTTCTTTCTTGCTTTGATTTCTAGTTGTTCCATCGCCCTTCCTTCACTCGTTCTCTGTGTTGTTTTTTTTTCGTCTTTTTGTTCATTCCACTTCTTTCTTTCTTTCTTTCCTTCTTTATTTCTTCCTTTTTATAATCCGTCTTTTACTGGCCGTTTCTTTCTTTCTTTTGTTGTTCTTCATTTCTTTTTCTCTCATCGCAATTATTTTGCTCTTCCTTCGTCTGTTCTTTCTCTTTATTTTTTTCTCTCTATTTCGTTAGTTTTCTTTCTTTCGTCGTCCATCATGCACTGGTTCTTTCTTTTCCCATTTTTCTTTTTGTGTTTCTCTCTGTGTGTCTTATTCCGTGTTTCATTTCCATTTCTTTCTTTTTTCTTTTAATAATTGTTCTTCCTGTTATAGTTCTTTCTGTTTTTCGTCTTTCTTTTTGCGTTCCTCCCCGTCTCTCTTTTCTCTTCCTTTCTTTCTTTCTTTATTTATTTCGTCGTCTTTCCTAAATAGATTATTCCTTCCCTTCTAGTTTTCTTTCTTTTTACCGTTTTATTGTTTTCGATCGCTGTTCTTCCATTTTCTTTCTTTTTTTCCTTTCTTTTTTTATATGTTTCTATTTATATCTTCAGTAAAAACTACAAGTCATTGAATTTGAAAAGGTCAGATTTGATTCGTTGAGTTAGCAAGAAATCAAAATGGCCTCCTGCAATTAAAACACATAATTCCACAAAAATAATAAAACAAATAGACATACATTAAAATGTTACGCGAATTCAATTAGTCCAAGCCATGCAACATCTCTCATGCTTCTAATACATACACAACTTATTCATGTATAATAATTTAATTACCTCTTCAAAGAAGCCAATTGAAATGATATCGTGTGGATTTATTACCTCGAACGTTTCGATAAAAATAATTGTAAATAGAGTTAGCATTAAAGCAGATCAAAATATTATTTCTACTTCAGTTAAATAATACAGATGTAATGTTTTCCATAGTTTAGATATTAACATTTAATGTCACGGAATTATTTAGTTGCAGATTCAGAATCTGTATTATTTACATCATCTGGACTACTTTTGTCATATTGGATGGTATTTTCACAACGTTTCAGTCGCTGGCACCTTCGTCCTTCATCATGTGTGTCGAACTTGTAAATCTGTACGGAATTTCAAATTGAACTCTTTATTTAATCGACGGTAATAGATTGTGCTCGTTTCGTCAGCCAAGAACGGCTAGCATTTTTAAAGGATTTTTATTATATTTTTAGTATCCCATGTACCGTGGATCAAACCTCCAACACCCAACATACTGTCACTTAAGTTTGATTATAGCTGAACTCTTTATCCGTTGTGCCCCGTTTTAGAATATAGTTAAGCATTACTTAAGGTTTGGTTTGGTAGTTTTGTTTTACGGAATATCAACCCTTTTTGGGTTATTTAATGCCGAATCTGGTCATTATAGTAAAAGTTTTTATGCTTCAAGTTCTTTATATCTTCAAATGTTTAATCATCGTTTTTGGTTTGGTAGTTTTGTTTTACGGCATATCAACCCTTTTTGGGTTATTTAATGCCGAATCTGGTCATTATAGTAAAAGATTTATGCTTCAAGATCTAAAAATAAAATAAAAAAGGGGAGGGAGAAAGGGAGAGGGGCTGTTGTTTTTGTTTTTGGTTTTGTAGAACATAATTAAGTTTTACAAAAAAGAAAAAAAAAAAAACGTCAATGTAGGTGAATTTCGTCTCAGGGAGCCACAGGGCAGCCTGATCTGGTATCACCAGAAGCATTACTTAAGAATTATTTTCCAATTATGGCTGACAGAACGCGAACAGTCTACCCCCGTGTATTAAATAAAAGTTTGAGTTCAAAATTCCGTAAAGATTCCCAAGTTCGATATAAATATTTTCGAATTCGACAAGACACACCTGAAAAAAGGTCAGAAGTTACAACAGCCAAAACGTTGTAAGAATAATATCCACGATGAAAACAGTAGTTCGAATACTCCAAATAATATAAGTTAATATTTAATTAAAAATTGTATTTTTATCTAATTTATAGTACTATGGCGTAAATTCGGATAAATACCGTTGTGTTGCATTGTTGTTTACCTAAAACTGTGGGTATCTGGGGTTTGTCTTTGTTGTTCGGTATATCTCAGGGTTTGGCGCTTTTGTTAAACTCTCCGTTGAACGATAATGCGTGAATGCTGGTCTGGTGTTTGAAGTTTTATTCAAACACGAAACAAGAGACAGATATTGAATGGTTTGTACGGGGGAGAGAGAATGAAAAAAACTAGAGATACATCGTTAGGCAATTTGGGACTACTGCGACTACCTCTTTCAGCTCCGGCCTACTGGCACTGGGCCTGCTGTTTTTCACGTCTGCCTTCGTTAGTGAGTCAGAAATAAGACAATCAGCTCTGAACGGAAGCGACTTTATTTCAGACTTCTGATTTTATACCCCTTTCCTCCGGGAAACCGTTCACTATCTAACATATCTTCTTTTTCCATTTTCCTAAAATACTTACTTAGAGTTATTTTGCCACGCCCCTCTCAACTCATGTTCACTTCTATACCTACAAATAAAATAAGGGCAACAGAAAACTCCCATGTAACATTACTATATTTCCTTTATGGTCAGCCATCACTAGGAAATTACAGTGTAATTTACTTCCACCACCATCCTCAGTTTTCATCTGACCGGAATTCTACGTGAGCCCTCATCACATTCTTTTGGGACGTAAGAAAATTCTCCTTACGACAAGTGTCGGCTTCATAGTCACACCATGTCATTAATCGAATTACGAGGCGTAGTTCGCCCCGTCAACTCATCATCGTACCCACCTAGTGTTCGATTGCCCTCTATGGTCTGACCTACGGGGCATTCAATGCACACTCACACACAATCTCCTACTGCATTGATAATTAACCTATTCCAACTTAATCTAACTCATGCATATAACCGCGATATAAGGGGGACAAAAACAAAACAACAAAAAACTCTTTTTAGTAGGTCTCATGTTATCAGCCACGAATTTTACATATCAGGTATCGTTTTTATGCACAATTACTAAACCTGGCCTCGCTGTTCGGAACACTTCAGCATTCTCGGCACGAATTCTCGAAACAAATATCAGACCTCGATCTAACCCAGGCGCCTTTTCATCGGAGCGTGCGCCACCTTCGGACTCTGCAGAATTGCCCCATCCCATAGTTCTAGCTACGCTACAAAAAGTGACTGGTTACCCCCAACACCTACATTGGTACGAATCAGATCGCGAAGACAGGTCTACGTCTTTCTCTCATAGTATTCAGTTACATTAATACGTTATCTCTCTTTATTTTGTAGCATCTAAGAAATCCATACAGTTCGGAAGCAACTCCAAACCTCATCTAATTCCCAATCCAGCTGCATTATCGGAACCGTAGGAGCTACACCTAGTTCAACCATACCCTTTCCCACGATCTATCTACGCGGTGGAGGTGGGAAATGGCAATCAGCACACAGGTCTGTCAGCATCCAAAACACAAGGATGGGACCACATATTACAATCTAAATGTAAATTCATTCATCCCAGATCTGTTACGCTTTCTGTAGTACTTTCCTAGGTCTTCCTGATCCACAACATAACAACGACTTTTTTTATCACGCTGTCCATGTTTCCGTATGTGAAGGAACTATCCATAAACTCCGTGAAGCCGGTATGTAAAACTAGGCAAAACAAAGGCATCATACTGGCTGGACATAACATATCTCATTGGCTACATAGAGCTGCTCCATACTATGAGACATCATCAGAATTCTCCAATACAACCCATCGTCAAGGTCTCTGTAAAATCAACTTTTGACCCTACACAACTCCCTCGACTCGAATAAAATAATAAATACCACCAGCAAACACAGGACTCTAACATCAGCTTTTTTCTCCGATTTTAATAAGTTTGCCAACAACTTACTTAATACTCATTTAACTTTAGTTACTGCTTTTTGATTTTTACTAAAATAAGTATTCCAGTACAAGGAAAAAGAAACATTAATTTTATGACTAAGCCAGAAAAAATTAATACAGTTCGCCTCTATCAGTAGCACAAATATCACCAAATACAGGCATCAATTCAACATTCTACAACACACACACAATTACAGAATTATAACATTTTACACAACGTCCAATAATCAAACGTACGCCATTTTCTTTTTCTTTTTTTCCTGTTTTTGACAAAAAATGTTCACACAGCCAAACTGTAAAAACTGTAAAAACTGTAAAATTACAAGAAAAGAAAACAACAGAATTGTCACTTTTCTTCCTTCCTTTTTTCTTGCAAATAACTTCACTAATACGTCGTTAACAACAGCCAGACTATGATTTTATCTGTTCTCTTTATTTGTACTGCTCTGTCTCATCCCTTTTCGTTTTCTCCTTGTCTATTCTTACTCTCTCCGCCAAAAGAGAACGTCAAAAACACACAGCCCGACAGACCTTGATCACTCATCATCAATCAAACCAAAAAATAATTCCCTCCCCCCCCCTTTCTCTTCTTTAATGTGCGCAATTTGGTGTTATTTTTCTTTTCTTCTCCCTTCCTGTAAATTTACACTACAACAACACAACAACAAACACAATTGTAACATTCATTGGTGGATGCACACTTGAAAATATTAAAGCGAAGTTGGCTCATATTATTAAAAGTATTCTATAGAAAGGTGTCGTCAAGATCATTTTCTATGAAATAATATTCAGACAATAACTTTTATTAAACAGAAATTGAAATATATTACAACCGAAAAAATATATATATAAAAGGGGAAATGTCTAACGTCAATAACATTTCAGGAATCAAACAACACATAATAGTTAACTGATGAAATGTCCTTTTTTGAAACCAGTACCTGGAAGGTTTATCGGATGTCTTGCTAGCTTGGCAGGCCGAAACCATATTTAAGTCGTTTCCACGAATAGTAGCGATGGAGAAGTGCTCGTAAAGTCAAGTCAATTCACGATGCCCCCACCCCGGCGTGGCGCGTCATTAACAGACCAAGGCCGCTGAGTAAGGAGCGTGTGGCGGAGCCTATCGCTCCACTCATCTCCACGGCGATTGGCTGGCACACAAATCTGTCGAGACGACTGCAATATTTTGATTGCTTGCAGTTCTCTGCTGACGTTGCGGTATATCTATGAAACAATTAAAATATTACCTTAGTACTAGAGAGGCGCGGCTCAACTCTACGCTCACTACTACTACAAAACGTTAAAACAAAATGGAGTCCTGCTCGTGTATGTTTTATTCTTATACACATTACGTGAGTTTTTCATTGCCCGCTCCCTGCAGGTGGCTGAAATTGAAGAGATAGCTTAAAAAAAAGATGTCCGAACAAGGTCATCTTAATCCTTACGTGTTTATGACGTCATATATTGACATGTTGGCTTAATTCTAATTTTTTAACTTTCTTTGCTTGATACAAACACTACCGGTGCTAACACTATTTATACAGAAAAAAACGTCCAGCATTGTTATAACTAAAAACCCTCAATGCGTAACTAAAGATCAAAGTGTAGTATCTGTTCCGATGGATACTGCATCCCATAGACTGGTATTGTATTGGCCTTCGGGGCTTGATTTACGCCGGTCTATGGGTCTGCCCTGTGCAGTTCTAGGAGGTCCACCCTCCCAGGCTTCGCCTCCCCTCTTTGGGGAGGAGTAAGTTTATTGCTTACTGCCTGAGGCGCCCCTACCGGGGAATGCCGACGGAGATGCTCAGGCAATTTTTAAACCCCACTTTCTCGACCCGACCTTGGGTCACATCTTACTTGTGGGAGTAAGATGAAAACTGGCCTTGTGCCTAACTCCTGGAGAGTAGTAAAGCAATACTCTTCGAGAGGTTATTCATTGTCTAGTAAGATAAGCAGAGTCCACACGATATATTACATTCACTGTATAAAGTTAATTAATGACTAGAGGTTTTTAATTTAGGGTAAATGCGAATTAGATTGTGCAACCCTTGCTTCATGGTATCCATTTTATTTCGAGATAGATGGAAATCAGTATATTTATTTACCTGGAACGTGAGAAACTGACTTGGCAAATCTAAAGTATTTAATATAGAATTAAGTACCGTTCGCGGATTTTCCACACTTAATGCAAATGTATGAGACCCGCACTTAATTTCCCACGGGATATTCGCGTTGTTTAACTCGGAGACCAAACAATAAATCACAGCATTCACTAATATCCTTTAATTACACCAGAAATAATATATTTTGTCGTATATCAAATGAAAATTGTTCGTAATATCTTCTTCTATGTCCTATCGATATAAAAATCAATGTGTGTTTGTGTGTTTTAGAAATCGATATGTTAACAGTTAGACCATTCAAATATGTTTCAATAAGGCTTAAACTGTTACGATAATCTGAAAACATTGGAATTTACTTTCAATTACATCTGAGATCACTAAGGGCAATTTTCGGTAAGGTTCATAACAAAGCTGAAACATGTTAGAACGTTAAGAAACGAAATTCATTTTTTATAGATTTATTTCGTTTCATAAGCCAAAATCAAATGAAACAAAGAATATATTTTTAAAAGTTTAAAGAATTAAAGAATTATTTTATTAGTATATTTAAGATTTGAAATAAACGAATTTGTTTTGATGTGTTAAAAGTGTTTTTTTTTCTGTTTTACAACTTCGTGTGAGAACAAATACTTTTTTTAAGATGACACCACCGCGCTAATTCTTTTATATTACTTGACACTCTATTACAAATCTTTTTAAAAACTTTTACATCAAAGCAAAAATTGTAAACATGGTCATATTTGAAATTATTTCAGACAACGTCGTTTGAATACCGCTAGTGTATATATATATATATATATATATATATATATATATATATATATATATATATATATATATATATATATACTAGACAACATTCAATTTTGAGGTGGAACCAAAGGGGGGTTCTCAGCATGAATTATGTGAGAGTGGTGTAAGCATATTGACATTAATTGAAATAAATTTCGGTAATTTTATAGTATTTAATCCAATCGACGCACACCCGGCGTTTCTCTGAATTCCATGATGTAATTGTGCACTCCTGCCTCAAACTCGAGACGCCTTATTAACACATCTATTCTTTTTATTATTATTATCATTTCTCTATATTTTACGTTATAAAAATAGAAGGCCTTATATATCCCATTCATGTATATTTGGTGCATACGTTTCAATTCGAAATTCCATTTAAATGTCTTGACTGAGGATCTGGTCGTATTTATCAGCTTTTCCAGTTCTTTTTTGCTTTTTGCAAATAGTTTCAGGTCATCCATGTACATCAGGTGGTTTACTCTTAGTCTGTAAACTTGTATCCAGCATCACATTTTCTGAGTATGTAGTTGAGCAGCATCATGGCTATTATAAACAGTAATGGGGATAGGGGTCTCCTTGGAAGATGCCTCTCGGTATTTTTTATCTCAGTCAGATGTTGTCCTCCGGCTGTCAGTTCTAGTCTCCATGTTTCCATTGATTTCGGGTATCTTGTATATTTTTAAACATTCAATTATCCATTGAGGGATTCTGTCGTAAGGTGTTTTGTAGTCAATCCATGCCATTGATATGTTCTTTTTTTCTGCTTCTTAGCTCCTTCTAGCTCCTTTGTATCTATGTATAGCAGATCGTGCGCCCCTCTTTTCCCTTTTCGGCATCCTTTTTGTTCTTCAGAGAGTAATCCGCGATTGTTCAGGGATTAGTAGATTTGTTCTCTCAATTGTGCCGTCAGGATTTTTCACATTGATTGGTAAACAGGTAATTGGTCTGTAGTTGCTTGGGATCGTTCTTTTTTGCATCTTTTTGTATTAGCTGTGCCCTTCCTTTGGTCATCCATTCTGGTACGTCTTTTTCGTGGATACATCCTCTCAGTTTATGCACTAGCCTTTCATGTAAAGTCGCGCATTTTTAAAAACTAGTATGCATGTATTCCATCGTGGCCTGCTGCTTTCCAATTTGCCATTTTCCTTAGGGTTACATTGATGGTTTCTTCATTAATTTCTGTTTCGGTTTCTTCTTCAATTTCCTGTAGTTCATCTTTCATATTTATTCTAGCCACTTGGGATTTTTGCTGTGTTTTTTAGGCGTTTCCCATATCTTGCTCCAGCAGTGTTTCGTCTCTGTCGGATCCGGTTGTTCTGTTGTTGTTCGTTCTCCGTTTATGTTTTTGTAAAATTGGCTTTCATTGTTTTCAAAGGTCTTGTTCTGTTTTTGCTGTTCAGATTTGTATCTATATCGCCTCAGTCTTCCTTCTATTGCTGCTATATTTTGTTTTAATTCTTCATTTTTCTTATTCAGTCTTTCCCTGTGAACCAGATTTCTGCTTTTCTATTCTTTCCTATTCTCTTTCATCCTGTTTATGGTCATAGCGTATTTTCGAAGTTTGGTAATATGGGTTTCTAGTCTAATTTTCTCATCCGCGCATTGTCGGTCCATTCTTTTGCCCAGTCTTATTTTTCTCTTTTTAGTTTCATGCTTACTAATTTTGCCCCTGCATATATTAAGTTGTTAAGATCT
>OY744540.1:33766966-33806966 GCA_963556195.1 Sepiola atlantica
TTTCCGGCAAACAATAATTACATACAAGTTTTTAAACTGTCACGCACACATCCACACAGACATATATATGTGTGTAATGATTTCGATTAGTTATTGTAAAGTTTAATACAATATGTAATAAACTCTACTGTATTTAAATTTGTGTCATATTTGCGATTTTTTACATTTTGCCTCGTGTTCAGTTTTTGTTTTCTAGAACTTCTCGTGTATTTACCATATTTATCAGCCTAGAGCGACGTGGCTTGGTTTGCCTAGCGGCTTCGATTACCCCCCGTTTAATCTTCAAAATCAACAGACATTTTCGAGTATCATGGCTCACAGACATGATGTAAAGATTTCTTTACAACATCCTGTTTACTTAAGTAGAATAAAGTTCAATATGGAATAACTTAAGTAGAATAAAGTTCAATATGGAATAAACTAAGTAGAATAAAATTCAATATAGAATAACTTAAGTAGAATAAAGTTCAATATGGAATAACTTAGTAGAATAAAGTTCAATATGGAATAACTTAAGTAGAATAAAGTTCAATATGGAATAAACTAAGTAGAATAAAATTCAATATAGAATAACTTAAGTAGAATAAAGTTCAATATGGAATAACTTAGTAGAATATAGTTCAATATGGAATAACTTAAGTAGAATAAAGTTCAATATGGAATAACTTAATAGAATCAAGTTCCATATGGAATAACTTAAGTAGAATAAAGTTCAATATAGAATAAACTAAGTAGAATAAAATTCAATATAGAATAACTTAAGTAGAATAAAGTTCAATATGGAATAACTTATTAGAATAAAGTTCAATATGGAATAACTTAAGTAGAATAAAGTTCAATATGGAATAAACTAAGTAGAATAAAATTCAATATAGAATAACTTAAGTAGAATAAAGTTCAATATGGAATAACTTAAGTAGAATAAAGTTCAATATGGAATAACTTAAGTAGAATAAAGTTCAATATGGAATAACTTATTAGAATAAAGTTCAATATGGAATAACTTAAGTAGAATAAAGTTCAATATTGAATAACTTAAGTAGAATAAAGTTCAATATGGAATAACTTAATAGAATAAAGTTCAATATGGAATAACTTAAGTAGAATAAAGTTCAATATGGAATAAACTAAGTAAAATAAAATTCAATATAGAATAACTTAAGTAGAATAAAGTTCAATATGGAATAACTTAAGTAGAATAAAGTTCAATATGGAATAACTTAAGTAGAATAACATTCAATATGGAATATTGAATTCTTCAAAACTGATTAGAATAATTAACACATTCCAATAATAATTTCATATACACTTATCATTATATTAATTGACTTCCACACTACAGTGAACACATGCGTTGTGACTCGTTGATCTGGGTCTTGTAGTTCTTTGCGCACGTTGTGTTGAAATGATCCACAAAACTTTGGTGTTAACAATCGCGCGTAAACAAGTATTTGTTGGAACAATAAAACATACAAGAACAGTTTGAGAGAAAAGACAAGTTGATGAATTTCACTGGTTCTCTTTCTGAATTGAGTAACTTTAGAGTTTTCTTTGTCCCTTTCTTCCTAAGATAAGGTTCCTTTAGAGAGAACTGTTCTTGGACTTTTATTTCTTTGTCTTTAATTGATCGCTGTTTTACCTCATTTGACCCTATAGTTATTTATAGAGTATTTTTACTTGAGCCAACTTAATTTGATTGGCTTACAGTTTGATACTCTTATACTATTTTACGATTGGTCAGTCAATAAAAACCTTCGATTCACGAATGTATGAAAAACATCAAATTAAGGCAAACTATAGGGGGTTGGTTTATTAACTGTACCAGAACGGCTTGGGATTTTTGAAAGTAGTCTGATTATCGTATGTGGTATGATGTTCTCAGCGACCCGATTAAACCATCTTTCCGTCATATTTTTCAGTCCGAAGCAAAACTTCAAGAACATACTTAATTTGAAGAATCCATCCGCACAAATCAGTGTGACCTTTTAACATGTAAATTTACTTTTAACTACCACCTTAAACGAATATCGTAAGCAAACAGTCCATACTAATCATCAATTCCGTTAATAAATAGTACAAGTAAAGTCGTAGACCATAGTCCAGGGCGACCCGAAGGCTCCCTTTTCATTGGCTACTACACCGAGATATGGTGGAAGGCGCCACTCCTTACCAAGATTACTCCATATACCCTTAATATTCACCTTACAATGCAGATTGTTCAGCATGATGTAACAAGTACTATTTTGGGGTCTTTGGTATGACTCGCTCGAGGATTGCACCTCGGTCTTTGAGCCCATTAGAAAAGCCCTTACAATTATGCTAAATGTGTTAGTTATAATACATGTCAACTAACTCATTATGTCACATTCCCCACGTATCCTATCATTTAAATAGTTACTCTTCAGACACTGGTAAAGTTGCTGACGAGCTATCGAGGTATTGAAGTGTAGATTGTGTCTTCACAGTTATTCCTTGTGTATTCATAAAGCAGAAGTAGATATCGTTATTGCGGTGTTCTGGTTCTTGCCCCACAATGTGTATGGCAAATGGCAAAGCAGAAAGTCGTTTTCATATTTTCTCATTCACTTAAGAGATCATCGCATCAGACACACATTTTTCTGTTGTTTTGATCTTCTAATAGACATCTGAAGTTGCATTTATAGTTTACGTGAACTGTCTTTGGACGAAGGGTCCACACATATAGCAAAATAGATTCGGGTCATGTACACATTTCCGGCGTTCCATCTCTCCAACTAGTCAAAGTTGATATAAAGTATCCAACTGACGATCGTTTCAATTCTGTGATGTAAAACAATAGCAGGGAGTATAAATTAGTTAACAACAAAACATAGTTGATACAATAGGATGAAGTAATATGAGCCACATAGCTATGGGTCATAATCATGTATATCCTAGTTCAGAAAAACTAGCCACGATACAGCTTAACTTTTATCATATCCAGATTTTTCACACTTGATTACACGAGGACCAAACTAAATTATACCAGAAATATCAAATGAATATGTGTATGTTGACAAATTTTACTATCTGTTTCTTCTCGGATATAGTTTAGTAACATTTATTTTTTTGTAATTAAATAAAGTACGAACACATATTGTTACATAATGTGGGTTGTATTTGAGTGGAACAGTTTAAAGGTCCAGGGTCATCAGAGCGGAAGTCACCAACCCACGTGATTTCTCTGTCTTAGCTGGCGAGATTTCAAGGAGGAAGGACGTGCGAGTCTGGCTGCTTTCCCTAATGGGGGGGACAGCGCGCACGGTGTGGTTATCCGTCTATTTATCTGCTTTTATCTCTCTCTCAGACATGTGAAAATAACCTGTCGCTGTGACTGTTCTATCTTAAATACACCTTATTAAAAACTGAACATTGGCGTCTGAGTAGTTTTGTGTCTACAGACCATGAACAACCTGAGTTTGACGACGACTCGGGTATATAAAGGTTTTATACACGCTCAGCAAATGAAAGTGTAACAGTATTGGCCTATAAAATGACTGGATGTGCAGACTTCATATCATGAAAGCTTTGTGGTTAATGAATCTCTTTGTCTCTCTTTCTCGTTTCACAACTTCTCGTTATATTCGCCCTTCATTGTCATCTGTTACAATGTGTTCAGTAGTGATCAGATAGAACAGGCATACACACACGCTCATTTCGTCATCATGGTTTCTTATAGCAGAGAGCTGTTCGAATAATTTTAGGCTACCTTCACTCAGATTCGTGTATACACACTTTATATCTCGACAGCAACGGTTTGCAATCAGGATGGTGACGAGACTCTCACCGCTTACGTAAAAGACTAAATATGTTTTCAATTAAGCAGCGGATGTCTTTGTCCTGACGTACATCAACGGGAATCTAAATCTATCTTTCAAAGAGTTCTTCACCCCAGCGCCAAGTCGCAGTCTCTACGTCACCAGCAAAAGATGTATCACCGTCGATTTCGTCTCAATAGAATTAACGCAGCATCCCCTGTCCGTGTTTCTGTTGTTTTGGAACAATCTGCCAACTGAGGTCTGACAATGAATGCTACACCCAACTAAAAAGGTATAAACTTATAAATTATATCCAGGTATATTCAGACTTTATTTGAATGTAGATATCTTCCACCTGTCTCTTTACATGGTGTATTACACTTTGGTATTTTCCCAATAAATGTGATTGATTGAAGGGTTCATTTGAATCATCGTTGAATCATCGTTGTTAAAAACAATAGACGAATCATTTCTATTGTGTGTTTTGAACAAGAAATCAAATGACCAGATCCATTTTCGAAAATAACATATAAAGTTAACTTGTTGAATTTTCAAAGTCAGACCTCAATAGAAATCCGTTTGCCATATCGCTACTTGATTCTATACTATTTTTTTTTCCTAGTGGCAACAATATATTTATTTCGCTTTAGGTTTTCTGAAAAGAGTTACCCCGGCTTAAAAAGACTGGATACATTTTCCCTTACTCACAGAAACAAATTAAATGGAAGTTATTACGTGCAATTATAATGAGTTATCTCCCATGAGTTCTTCAAAAATAAATGTATATATTAATTAAATAATGCGACTAGAAGTGTGCAGGTTGATGCATGTGTGTGTGTTTCTGGCGTCCATATAAATTACACATTATCATTTGTTCTTTACTATTAATTGATAAACGTCAAGACCTAAAACAGACTTTTTAAAATGTCTGTTTCAAAAAATAATTTGTTTTCGAAATTAAAGTCACGAATATTAATTGCTGTGCTTTCGTAAACAAGTCAGTTATTATATCTTTTATTCCATGGCAACGCCGACTAGATGCAACTAGTAGTTCATGAATACATGATATTTCTGAATCAATGTCGTGTATTCATTCTCGTAATCATTGTGTGTCTCCACGTTTTAACCATGCCGTCACTATGTTGTGTGTTCCGTGGCAATTATATGCGAATAACAAATGACCACGAATAGTGGATGTCTTTTTGGGGATATTAACCTATCAACCATACATAAAATGCCGGCCGGGTTTTGTTGCTTTATAAATTCCTGTGATATTTCCATCATTATATTTGTTTCAGAATGTTACGAACAAGAAGAAAATCCCGCAAAATAAGTTCGTGCCTTTTGTGCGATCTGTCCTAGTTGGGTTATACACATTTTCATTACAAGTGAGGAATTATGCTACCCCTCCCATAACGAGCGACTTTTGAAGAGACCAATTAGAAAATTTGTCTTCTTAATAAAAAAGTTGTGTTTTTATTACAAGTGAGCATTTTTAACTACGGGAGAGCAAATGTGTGTTTCTTTTGTTGCACATAGAAGGTTGGATTTTTTTCTTTCTCACTTAATATATTTGCGATTAATTGTGATTTTGCTTGCTAAACTGATTACGACTAGTTTGCTTTGGCACCCGGCGGATAGTTTGTTTTAATAATCAGTAATTACTTATCAAGGCCAAAAGATACTCGAGGATAAGAATGAATAAAATAGAATTATTGTTAGTTAAAATGATGAAAAAACTTATAAGTATTGTGGTGGCAACACCTCATTTGCATATACGAATAACGTTACACTATAAATGGCAAGCCTAGGTTGGCCTTAGTGTGTGTTACCTAAATGCCACCGGAAGTGACGCCGAAGAACGTACATGTCCTCCCACCAAGACTCTCTGACTCGACACCTTCATTTGTACATACTGTAACTATACCTTTTCTTTAATACACTTATTATTGCATTCTCCTTGTTGTTTTCGTCTTCATTGTATTCCTCACTAATTATTGTTCAACCTTGAAACCACAACAATAAGTTTATTGAAAATGATTAATATGGAAGGTTTATGGCAAGTATTTCTTGACATTGAATTTAAAGCCGACCATGTTGCAATCAGAATTAATTCATTTCCACGATAATGTTTTCCGCAGACGAGAATCCCTAGGGAAGAAACTCTGCTCATGGTAATTCAGCATGATGCTATGCACACTTAGGACTAAAGGAGAGTTTTACGTTGTAGTAGAAAACGAATTCTTGCCGTGAATGGCTTACAAGGAGGAACCAGCGATTGACCCTTATTCGATTACCTTCCACGGAAATAATGATAGAGTAGAGGAAGGCTAACAACGTCTCTTCTGTGAGAAAGGGGCTGTAGAAAACAGAAGACACCAACCCCACTTGATTTTGAAGTCGATTTTGAACACTGTCAAGGTAATAAAGAGTGCTTTGAGCGGCGTCTTCTCAGATGTGGCAGCAGTACTCCATCTTCGCACATATCTGACTCTTATATAGGTAGGACTGTACAACAATTTTTTCAGCGACCTAAACAACAGATTGGATATAAGTCGTCTGTTTTAACAATTGGAATACAAGCCAATCCCAGTAGTTTATCAAAGTATGGGACTTCCTTAATGAGAGAGTCATTCTTTCGATTGGGACAAACGAAAGATACTAACGTTCGAGATAAGCTTTGGTGTAGAGCGGTTAAATGTAACAAGCTACTCTCCTTCCGTTGCACCACGTTATTCAGATAGGAAGCAGGTCAATGGGCTAGAACTTGATCACCAGTGCTCTTCAATGTGCTGTCATAGACAGTTGTTGTTGATACGCATATTCTGCTTGCTAGACTGTTTACGGACGCTTTGCCGTTGAACTGTTTAAACAGACCTGCGATTTAACCTAGTGTCGTCACTTTTATTGCCGTGTTTATTTTCACTAATCCCATCGGTTAAGAACAGTTTGCAGAAGGTAATTGTTTCTTTTCATATTTATCTATTAGTTCTTTTATTTAATATTTATTTCTATGTTTCTTCTTTTTGTTCGTGTTTAGATATTCGTTTCTTTTTCTTTCTTTTTTTTTCTTTCTTTCATTTAATTCTATTCTATTTCTTCATTTTCACCTTTTTATTTTTCCTTCGTATTTTTAATATATCCTCATGTCTCTCTTTTCGTATTCAATGCATTTGGTACTAATTTCTTTCATTTTTTTTATTATTTCTGTCTTTCTTCATACATTCTTCAAGAATTCACTTGATAGAATCGGGCCACACACATTTATGTAAATCTCTGTTGCGTTTGGCTGTTGTTTTTCTGAAAGCTTTCCAGATAATCAATTACCGCTGGTCTCAGTGCAACAACATAGGAGATATTTCGTGAGTGGAAAATTCAACATGGCTCCCCGGAGAATGCTTAACAAATATTTATGGAATGGTTCTCTGAAGAAAGAAATAGATGTGTTATTAGATTTAGAAAAAAGGTTAAAGAAAAGTGGAACATTTCGGGAATATATATATATATATATATATATATATATATATATATATATATGGCTGTGAATATCGGTCTTTTGATTAGCTTAGAGTTTTTGATTTGCACTTATCTACATAATTCGATGCTTTCCCGGAAAGAAATGTATTGTATTTAAAAGGATTATGTGTTTGTAATATTCCATAACCATGGTTTGATGCACTGTCGCGATCGTCAGATGGCGTAATTCACGAATGTGGGGTCAAATTTACGCTTTATAACTCGTTGATACTTACATATGAGCATTCATTTGGCAGTATATCTAATACCAGTTTGATATATATATATATATATATATATATATATATATAATAGATTACTGCTGACCCGTTGGGTCACAATTGTTTCCACTATTATTTCTACTTTGATTTTATTCGAACATTCCTAAACTTTCATATATCTGTTAATACTTTTTCTTGTAAAACTAAAATAGTAATTTTACTTCTATATTATCTTTGTGGATAATATAGAATTAAAGCGATCTATTATTTTGCTATCTAATTTACATATGCGTTTTGGCGTGTACGCACATGCTATGTAAATTAGCTAGCTGAAAAGACTAACTCTTTCCCTAGAAAGATAGAGTGATGGAAGTCCAGGCAAATACATATATAGCTAAGAGAGATACGGATGTGACTTGTTCATTAAAAAATACAGCTAATTACAACAGGTAAAAGGGTAATTCTTTCATGAATAACTCAATCTCAGAACTCAGGTATATTTAAGTATGTATTTTCTGTTATTAATGTACACAGGAAAACGGCCTTAGGTTATCAAATTTTGATAACTCACATTTAGTATAATATATATATATATATATATATATATATATATATATATATATATATATATATATATATATGTAGCGAGAGATAGACAGAGAGAGAGAGAGAGGAGTAACATGATGACAAGAGTAATAAATGACTACTTAAAATATTACTGAAACAATTCGCAGAAACGCGAAAAGTTATAAAGGAAATGTGTACAAAAAAGAAATAAAAATAACAAAGAAATAAACAATTATCAAAAGGATAAAGGACACGAGTAGAAAAAAAAACACCGTAAAAACGTATTATATACGCTTTCCGCTAAGCATGCACTTGAATGAGCGATGAGACGAAATTATGAAGTAGAAAGATGGGTAAAACCGTAACATATAAATGGGAATGCGATCTTAATATGTAACAGACACTGTTAGGAAAAAGTAAGAAGCATTATAGGAAAAAGGCAAATATATATTCGCATATTTGTAACACTATCGTGTCACGGGGAGTCACTTAGTTTCGTATTCAGTGTGACTTGGCACTAAAATAATCTAGTTTTGAATCCTGGTGTTTCATCCAGGTTTGACGAACCCAATGTAGTTTGACGCTATGCACACTTAGAAAGATAGGATTTTTTCTTTGTAGTAGAAAAAGAGTACTTGCTGTGAATGTCTTACAAGGTGGTACCAGAGATTAAAGATTATTTGAGATCCGTTTACAGAAAAAATGATAGAGTAGAATAAGACTAACACCGTCTCTTCTTTGAGAAAGGGGCTGTAGAAAACAGAAGATTTCACCCCCAGTAGATTGTGAAATCGATTTTAAACACTGTAAAGCCAATAACGAGTGGTCCGAGCGGCGCCTTCTCAGATGTGACAGAATCGCACCATCTTAGAACGTATCTAACTCTTATATAGGCAGGGCCGTCTAACCATTGTTCCAGTGACATAAAAAACATATTGGATATACGTCTTCCGGGTTAGAATTGGAGTGAAAGTCAATACCAAGTACTTATCAAAGTATGGGTCTTCTTTCGCTTGTGCTGTAGATATATCCTGAGAGCCACGAGTGTAACGTGAGTTCCGACTAATTGTTTTAGCATTAGTTCTGCGCCCACGTTGTGGATTTAGATCCGTAAAACTTATATTGACGACGCTGGTCCGAACTGCGAGTAAGCATCTAGCTGGCACTTCTTCTCTGCTTTAGTCAGAGAAAGTGTTGTCTTAATTGTTTCAGTCCAACAAAAATGGCATCAGTCTGCTACTGAAAGAAACGACTAAAGATTAAGTGGACAAGATATGTTTGCCTCACAATAATATAAATTTATTCTTAATATATCATTTCATAAGCCAAATACTGTGGCATAAGCCAAATAGTGTGGCTTCAATATATTCGGCTTTCACGAATTCTGTAGTCTTCACAGTCAGTCAGCCGCAACACTCATTTCTCATATTTACTTTCAGGATCTAATAATTATCGTTTATTTCCGATGCTTATTGTTTACCTATGTCTCCGGCACATTATTATAAATACTACTAAAACTGCACCTCTTCGTCTTCCTCCTCCTACTAATACTGCAGTTCACACATTATAAATAATGAAATTAGTTCATATTTATGATTTATTATGTGTGTGTGTGTATTCGTGCACATGTGCGACTAAAAGTATTCCCCTTTTATATTGAATAGAGTTCCCTTGTTAACCGGTGGTGCGCATGTAAAATAAAACACAAACACTATAATTTCTCTTCATATCGGGGCACGTTCGGTAGCGTAGAAGTAAAGGTGCTGATTGCTCATCCTTTTGCAAGTGACCCAGAGATCTGGTGTCGAAACTCAGTATGAAAAAATGCGCCGTCTAACGACACTGAAAAGGTGTGATACGGAGACATAGTTATCTTCGAATTACTATATATATATATATATATATATATATATATATATATATATATATATATATATATATATATATATATTACGTATAGACAGTAAGTTATTTTTTTATCTCGTTACCATGGTTTTACGCGCTGCGATCGATTCAGTGGGTCTAATCTCCGAATATCGGGTTGAATTTAGAATGTTATTATTCTCCGGCTCCTGAGATTCCGGGTATTAATGCTACAGTGCGTAATTAAGGCGGTGCTATTATTTCATATTATTCATTGATTTCCTTTTCATCAACCCTCTAAAAATCATTTAAATTTTTTTAGCTAATCTATCTATCTATCTATCTATCTATCTATCTATCTATCTATCTATCTATCTATCTCTCTCTCTCTCTCTCTCTCTCTCTCTATATATATATATATATATATATATATATATATATATATATATATGGGTGTGTGTATGTGTGTGTAAAAATGACAAGCAGAAAAAAATTAAATACAGGTAAAAATCATAAAGAAACGAGAGAGTGTCCCTGTTTCCTTCGGATCAACGAACGTCTTCAGAAAAAATGAAGATTCTAAATTTATTCGATAACGGTAAAAGAACATAGGAAGAAGAAGAACGCACAAACAGACGTCATTGGCACGCGTTTAACTATTTGAAAAAAGAAAGAATAATAAAATGCGTGCGGAGAGACGTTAAAATATGGAAACACGTGGAGGGGAGCGGAAAAAAGAGAAAAAGAAGGAAGAGAAGTGGATAAACATAAATGAAGTATAGTAAAAAAATAAAAAGTCACATTTAACCAGGAAAAAAGGGGCAAAAGTAAAAAACACAGGAGAAGGAACAAATGAAAGAATATGGATGAAGTGTAGTAAAAAACAAAAGTTACTTTAATCAGGATCGCAGTGGCGAAATATATTGCATTGTTTCAGTGAGCTTTTTGCCAGATGTTTGCTTAAGGAATAAGATCCGAGTCTGAGGTTCATGTTAGATAGTTATGAGAGAAGTATAATAGCGCTTTCGATGAACTTGCGACGTGTGAGAGAGTATTTGGTCTTGAGGAGGGTACAGTTTTTTAAAAAATGGGAGTAAAAGTGTTTCTGTGTATGACTAGTGCGTTAGTGGGATTGTTCTGTGTGAGGTCCTGTTTGTGTTCGTAAAAGCGGGATTTTATATTTCTGGCCGTTTCACCAATATAAAACATCGGACATGTGGCACATGTATTTTTATAGATGCCGGCGAGGGAAGAGATGTCCTTAGGAGGTAGTTAGGGACGGGATTTGGTGTTGAGTAAATACTTAATTCTTTTAGAGCTTGATATTTTTTTGTCAGATATTAATTGGTTTTGTAAGGAAATTATTGAAGAGAACTATGTAAGATTTATTGTTCTCAGTCATGCCGGTGTTATTTGTGCTGGTGATGTTTTGAGGGGCATTTTAGTTGTGGATATTAAAGGCTGTTTTAGATTTTAAAAAATGAGGATATTTTAAAGCTTGGTAAGTGATCTAGATATAGGTTTCTTCATTGCGGAGGTAAGCGGAGCTGCATATTCTAAGGGGTCTGAGGAACGAGCCTATGATCATTTCGGATTCTATTCTGTTATTGCGGTCGGAGTAAAATGTATAAGATCATTTTTATTCGTAAATTATTCTATAACTCTTTGGAGTGTTGTGTAGAGTGATACCAAGGAAGTTGAGTATTGGATTATTTTCTAATTCGGAGGTGAAAGATATAATGTGTTCATTTTTATTAAGTTTATCGACTAGGCCAGGGAGAACAATGTGATGTGGGTACATAAGAAGTGTACTATCGATGTATCTAAAGTAGTGAGAGTTTTGCGGTAGGATTGATTTGAAAAGGCCGTTCTCTAAAAATTCCAGGAAAAGACAGGCAAGGACTCCGCTGAGAGCCTATGGGTAAACCAGATTTTTGTTTGTATAATTTGTCATTAAAAGTAAAATGGAATTGTTGTGTGATTAAATAGCATAATTTAATAATTTAGATGGTAGGCAGGGGAGCTTAATTTTGGACTTAATGCGCCTAATTTTGAGGAATCTAAGGCATTTAAGAGATTTAATATCCAAACCGGCCAGGGCGAGGGCATCAATATTGATACGTTGGAGTGACAGATCTCCGGAGTTTATTTATATCAGCTGAACTAATTGAAACGAGGAGGGAGGTGAGTATTTCTGTTAACTTTCATGGCTAATTCATGTGGTGTGCAGCCGACGCTTGATATCATAGGTCTCGTTGGAATATTAGCTTTATGTGTTTTTGGTAGGCCATAATGTCTTGGAGCATTAGGGTTACGTTCCAGAAGTTTAATCCAGGAAGGGTAATCTGCCCAAATCATACTTACCTTGCGTTTGAAATGGTGTGTGTCCTTGATTATTTGGTGTGCGGTTGTCTTTGTGTAGATGTTGTCATTATTTAGTAGGGGCTTGATTTTTTGTTGGTATTCATCTGCGTACATGATGACAACCCCGCCTTCCTTATTAGCATGGGTGATGTAGATGTCCTTGTTATGGGCAAGCTTACTGATGATTTCTGAGTATTGATTTACTCCTCTCCAGGAGTAAGGTACAAGGCCAGTTTTTTTTATCTTACTCCCACAAGTAAGATGTGACCCAAGGTCGGGTCGGGAAAGTGGGGTTTAAAAATTGCCTGGGCAGCCCCGTCGGCATTCCCCGGTAGGGGTACCTCAGGCAGTAAGAAATAAACTTACTCCTCCCCAAAGAGGGGAGGCGAAGCCTGGGAGGGTGGACCTCCTAGAACTGCACAGGACAGACCCATAAACCCGAAGACCAAGACAATACCAGTCTATGGGGTGCAGTATCCATCGGAACAGATACTACACTTTGATCTTAGCCAAAAGGCTGAGGAAGAGTGGTATCATATTATTTACTCCGCTACAGGAGTTAGGCACAAGGCCAGTTCTATCTTACTCCCACAAGTAAGATGTGACCCAAGCTCGGGTCGAGAAAGTGGGGTTTGAAATGCCAGCGCCCGAGAAGGTGAGCACTCTAGCCATTAAAAATTGCCTGAGCAGCCCCGTCGGCATTCCCCGGTAGGGGCGCCTCAGGCAGTAAGCAATAAACTTACTCCTCCCCAAAGAGGGGAGGTGAAACCTGGGAGGGTGGACCTCCTAGAACGGCACAAGACAGCCCCATAGACCGGTGGAATCAAGCCCCGAAGGCCAAGACAATACCGGTCTATAGGGTGCAGTATCCATCGGAACAGATACTACACTTTGATCTTAGCCAAAAGGCTGAAGAAGAGTGGTATAATTTGGTGGACCTAGTTAGGTTGTAATAAGTCCTTAGATGTAGCCTTTTTTAAAGTTGAAGTTACCATGTATGTAATTTTTTTGTGACAGTATCATCTATGTCACCTTTACGAAAACCGGTGGTGGTTATGAGGCGTAAATTAGGGTTTCCCGTTGTGTGTGGGTGAGTGCATGTTTAGATAAGTTGAGGATGAGATATTCGTTATGTAGCTTTTTCCATGCATTTTTGTCACATAATATGTCTAGTTTTTTTTAAAAATTTAAATTGTGTTCTTGTTGGTCGCTTTTGTTCTTGATATGAGCTTTTATATGTATTAGTGTTGATGCCGTGAAGGCGTTGCGTTGTTGTAGGGTTTTGAGGATGCCGTTGTGTTTTTTTACGGAGAGAGAGCGAGAGAGAGAGAGAGAGAGAGAGAGAGAGAGTAAGTGAGAGAGAGAGCGAGTGAGAGTTCATTATCTTGTAGTTCTGTACTGAAAGCGTAGAGGAAATCCTTGATTTAATATGGGAAGATGTGCTGGGAGGTTCTGAGTTGTTTGTGCTAACTTCTTGAGATGACGTTTTTTTCTATGCAGCGATTGAGGAAAACTCTCCTGTTATGGTGAGAGGCAGCTGCTAAAGAAAAACGTTTGTATTTTCCTATAAGAGTACCGGCCCTTTTTCTTGAGAATGGCAAACAATTCTCTGTCATTCTCAAAAATACGTGTGACTATAGCCACGAAGAGAAAATGTAGTAAAATATTATGACGTAAACCTTATACCCAAATCTTTTCCAATAAAGATGTACACTTATATGAAAAGCGCACACATTACGGTTGGTAATTCAAGCTAGTTATATATATATATATATATATATATATATATATATATATATATATATATATATATATATATATATATAGTGTATGCTAAGTATATGTGCTAGAGATATATGCTAGATATAACTCTTGCTTGAATGAAACAGTAAGCGTTCTCTGTTACACATGAGTGACTTGCCATATATTGGAAAAAAACTCACAAATCCTTGACTTAATCATTGATTTGATCGCTACTTTTTAAATCTAAACTTTTTTAATCGCTTCGGATAGCGTACTTGAAGTTTATCTTAAAAACTAAGAATAAATAAAAATAAATATATATATATATATATATATATATATATTTACAGACATGTACTAACATCGCAGCACCGACATGGCAATGTTTCGATCTGTAGTTATAAAAATGTAGTGGACATATCTTTCGCTCTAGTAGATCTTAGTTTTTAATAATTACAGATGGAAATGTCGTCATCCTAGTGTCGTGGGTTTGTACATGTCCGTATGAATAAAAATATTAACATAAATATATCTATTTACTATTGACTGTGTGTGTGTGTGTGTGTGTGTGTGTGGTTGTGCGCATGTGCGTGAAATACTGAAAACATTTCGATACATAATATGAAGAATTGCTGATAGTTTCAAGTGTTTTTGTCGATGTGAATACTTATTCTATCAGCGACATAATCAAATTTATGTGAAATATTATTTTTTCAAACAAAACAACCAAATTGTGATGGAATATATTTAATATTTGAAGAGACCAATTAGTGGAATTATACGTCTTTGAAACAAATTACTGCGTTTCATATATTCAAAGATGTATTCTTTATCTCATCACGATTCAATATTAATGTATTAGGGTGTTAGATTAAATGGTAGATTAAGTGGTTGATTAAATGATGTTATCGTTTTACAGTCTATTGGTGAACGTTAGATTCTTTGATGCATCAGCTATGATATAGGAGGCTATCTTAGCATGGACTACGACAAACTCCTATGATATTTTTGTAACAACACGAACTTCGAACGAAAAAATACAAAGTCATTTTATAAACAACAGCGACAATGAAAAACGAAACGAAACGAAGCGGGCTTAACAGTTTATCGAGTTGAACCGGGGTAAAAAATTTCTAGGTGATATTGAATTCACAAGTGTTCTCCAGTCACATGAATATCCCGGTCAGAGTAGATGACGATGTGAGGTTTTGCAATTATTTCAGGGAGGTGTGAAGGCCCTTTTACATACAGCGCCTGATATAGCCAAATGGTCACCCATCTGGTACTGACCAGGCTCAACGTCGCTTATCTATGGTGCTCTAACAAGAACCTGTGTGTCAACGTAATTATGCCGTATATGAACAACAACGATTGATCTACACAGCTGCGCGTACGTTGCCGAAAGTTAAGACAGTGTAATAGTGAAGGAAGACATTAAGTAAGAATGTTAGTTGGCTGCCGCTTTTCTTTGAACTGTGCTTCTTCCAGTAGATAATGATCTTGCTCGGCTATGCCGTTAACAAAGTCTAGTGAGTAAGTTCGTTGATTGCCGAAAGTCTTCTTGGAGGAATATATGTTCAGTGAAGATAGCTTCGCTTGGCGTCGTTAACGGATGCAGGAGAGAGGAAACGTCTTTCTTTGGCGGTGTCAGGGAACTCTCTGTCTGCTTCCTGCAGTTCCTAAATGGGGCTGAAGTGGTCCGTCAAGTGACGGTTAAAATTAATGTGCCCTGGAAGCTGATTGGTCTTCGTATTGCTTACTAATCTCACAGAGGTTGTTCGCCGAAATTAGATTAATATTAGTGTTTATGACTACTACATTATTGTAGCAATCATATACACTAACATTTCGAACTGAGACTGTATTTTTATATATATATATTTTATGAAGAGAACAGTAACATTCTTATACACAATCAAATAAACATTTTAACTTGTTGTTCTATTGTAAGCAATGACGTTTCTTTAGGATCACCACTGAATAGATTGTTAACGAAATAACTATACACACACGGACAAAAATCTACCCATAGGGCTCTAAAATGGTCGACTTATATTTTGATCGATAAGGAAACGATGATGATCGAAAGTTCATCATTATCATTTCACAATAAAAAATAAATAGAATAAAATAGCGAGTGACAAAATAAGTAGAAAAGAGAAATTATTTCAGTCCCCACGTGTAAAAATAAGGTCACCTTTTAATTTGGCCACTTCAAATGGGGTGTGCTAAAATGACCGTAAAAAGTGTCTAACCGATAGATGGATAGACTGATAGACAGGTAGATGTATAGTGCTGATGATTTTATAGTTTTAAGGCATCTTATTATGCGACCGTCCGCTTCCAGCTTACAAAACAGTCTGATTTTAAAATCTAATCATTCTCTCTCGCTCTGCTCCCATGTGACGTCATATCCGCGGGTCACTTTTTCCCATCGATCCGAGTCATTCCCCGGGATCCTGAACCCACTCGTCAAATTTGACCCTAGTGTCAGATCAGTCAAGCATACACTCTGAGAACGTTGTTTGTTTTACGCACAGGCAGGTCATTGTGACCGTACTCATTCACATGTGTCAAAATCTATACTAGTTGATCTAAAACATCCCAAATTAAAAGGTGTATTTTTTGTTGAAAAACACATTTTATTTTCCCCTCTTTTTTAATCTAAAGAACACGCCATGTTTTTTCTTACATCCTACATTTATAAACGCTGTTCTGTGCAATATGTGCATTGATGCGCTGATCTCCCCCAAAAAGATGTAGCAGTAGGAAAATGGTATCATGACAGATGAACATATTCTACACTACACCCTCCAACAAGGAAGTAAGTTATGAGAGTGTGGTTTAATTATAATAGAACAAATACTACCCTACCTCCTCAAGGAAGACGTACTTCTCGGTTGATGGTAACATGCCAACGGAACAGCGACTAAACCTTGCCCAGAAAATAAAAGAGTCATTGGCTTGAAGGATTGTATCATCACAACATAACAAATACTACCCACAAAGGAGGAGAAAATGCCTGGAAGAATCATTTTATTACGAACGAACATATACTACAATATCCTCTCTAAAATAGAAGGAAAAACTGGGATAATCGTATCATAGCCAAAGAAAAGATACTACCCCTCCGAAAAAAAATGGAAAACGGAATGGCTCGAAGAATGGTTACATGATGAATAAAGATATACTACACCCCCTAAAAAAGGATGACGTAATACTTGGGAATATGTTATCCTGACGAATATAATACAATGCCTCCCAAATGGCGAGGTATGCCTGGGAGAATGGACTCATATTAATAAAACAGATAGTGAACTTCTCGCCCACAAAGGAAAAGCTAATGCCTGCGAAGATTCTCTCAGATAAAGGAGGAGGTAATGACTAAAAACAAATACTTCACTACCCTCAAAACCGGAGAGGGTGCTATCATGATGAACGAACATTTACTACATTACCCACCTAAAAAATGTAATGCATGGTAGTATGGCAACACAACAGATACTACACTACCCTCCCCATAAAAATAGGAGAGGTAAGGCCTGGGAGGATGGTATCATGGCAACAGAACATATAATAATCTACCCCTTCTCAAATAAAGGGAAGAGTATCATATTGAATCATGATCACTGAAGATATACTATATTACCCTCCAAAAACGGAAAGGTTATACCTGGGAAAATACGATCATTACGAACAAGTATATACTTCACTGATTCTTTTAATATTAGGTAATGCCTGGGAGTATGATATAATGACGAACGGACATATATTACACTCCCTTTTAGGGGAAGGTAATACCAGAGTAGATGATCTTATGACTACAGAACAGAGACTATACTAAGCCCTCACTGGAGGATGTAATGCATAGAGGACCCCTCCACTTAAACAAATGAAGAAGACGTAATTCCTGGGAGGATGGTATCATGACGAAAAGTATATATTTAACTGACCCCACCATGAAAACATAACATATACTAGACTCTGTCTTTTAATATATACTACAATAATAAATTTGCGAGGAATTCAGTTATTTTCATTCATTAAAAATACTTAGTGAACACAGATAATACACTTCAATCTTAGTGGTTTCAAATCCACCCCATTTCTATGAAAAATAGTACATATTGTGGTACTACAATGCCCCCAAAGTACTAATTCCTGGGAAAATGGTCTCATGATAACAGTACAAATACTACATTACCCACATATTATGTCTGACTATTGTAAAATAGTAAAAATGTTTTAAATCGTATAGTTTCGGTGTCAGACAGACATATATTAACATTCTATTATTATTTTTATTATTATTATTATTATTATTATTATTATTATTATTTTTATTATTATTATAATTATTATTATTATTATTATTTTTATTATTATTATTTTTATTATTATTATTATTTCTATTATTTCTATTATTATTATTATTATTATTATTATTATTATTATTATTATTATTATTATTATTATTATTATTATTATTATTGTCTTTCTTTAAATTTTATTTAATTTTCTTTCTTTTTCACAGCCTGTTTTTGCCGCCAATGAAACGATTTCCCATCGCCAGAGGGAGAACACGTGCTGTAGTAGACGTGAATCGACTCAAAAGATTTGCTACGTGAACACAAGAGGTGTGCAAAGCCGTCGAAAAAAATATCGTGCGTCCAATCGAGAGAAAGACTTCAAAAGATAGCGATCCGAATTCACCGTTGCTGAACATGAGTTCCGCCGCCAAACGAGAATACAAAGAGTAATGTGTTTAACCTTCAGCAGCATGCAATAAATTCCACCATTGAAAATTTACCGTGCAAGCATCTATTTATAAAAATGAGAATCACTTTTAGTTACGGAAGATCCGTGGGCGTGACTTGTTCATGAACACACAGAATTAAGGCAGGAAAGGCAGAACCCCAGACGCCAGACAATTTCAGTGCGGTTTGCAAATAAACCAACCGTACACAGTGATTGTAACTCTTCCCCGTTCTCTTTATTTTAGCTTAAGTTGAGTATATTTGCAAAAACGTCGTGGTGTAGCATTACTACATGCCATTCCTTTGATTCCAGATTGTAACACAGCTGAAGTCTTGTTTTGTTGACACGACGAAAGTCGTTGCTCGGTAGATAGTGATGTCGCTCTGTGTCTTTCTCTTTTCTCTTGTAATACACAGCTGAAGTCTTGTTTTGTTGACACGCCGTAAGTAGTTGCTCGGTAAATAGTGATGTCGCTCTGTGTCTTTCTCTTTTCTCTTGTAATACACAGCTGAAGTTTTGTTTTGTTGACACGCCGTAAGTAGTTGCTCGGTAAATAGTGATGTCGCTCTGTGTCTTTCTCTTTTCTCTTGTAATACACAGCTGAAGTTTTGTTTTGTTGACACGCCGTAAGTAGTTGCTCGGTAAATAGTGATGTCGTTCTGTGTCTTTCTCTTTTCTCGTGTAATATACAGCTGAAGTCTTTTTTTGTTGACACGCTGTAAGTTGTTGCTCGGTCGATAGTGACGTCTCTCTTTTTCTTGTCTTCCTTCTCTTGTAATATACAGCTGAAGTCTTGTTTTGTTGACACGCTGTAAGTTGTTGCTCGGTCGATAGTGACGTACCTCTTTTTCTTGTCTTCCTTCTCTTGTAATATACAGCTGAAGTCTTTTTTTGTTGACACGACGAAAGTCGTTGCTCGGTAGATAGTGATGTTGCTCTGTGTCTTTCTATTTTCTCTTGTAATACACAGCTGAAGTCTTGTTTTGTTGACACGTCGGTGGTTAGTGACGTCACTCTGTTTCTATTTCTTCTTTCTTGTTACAGATGTATCTTTTCTCTTAATAACATCGGTTGTAAAAGATAATAACAAAGATAGTACACGCTCATATGTGGTTTAACAACGCGATCGTTTTGTTAAAATTTATTCCTCAATTATATACATACATAATATCGCCAACCCATCCATCACAGAGGTTGAAAGAAATTGCTTAAAGCACGATTGTTCTCTTTCTTTCTCTTACACTAGCCTTATGAGAAAAAACATCGTCTTTAACTATATTTTTACACACCCACATATAATCTTGCTTAAGTCAATGATATACAAAATAAGTTCAATGTGATTTTACCGACACACTGGTTATATGCAAGCAGTGCTAACCTATAATAATATAGAATGAATGAAATATTGTGAAATAACACGCCAGGGCAAATGGTTTATTAAAAATAGAAAACGAGGCTGATTTCATGTCTTCATTTATTCAACGAAAATGTGCTCATGTAAATTGAACACAAGCTCGGTCACGTTACTGGTTAAAGTTTCATAGTTCAACATTTTTGTCAACTAGCTTTGTAACCCCATTTTTCTCTGTTGGGTTCATGAAAGGTTCACATTTGGTTGGCCTGTTGTGGTTACTTTCAGTCTTTATTTGGCTTGAAGTGATTCTACCTTTTTCTCCCTTTTTATTATTATGATAAGCTTTTTATCATTTGGCTTCATGCCTTTTCTGGATCAGCTTCCATAAAGAAGTAGCGTGTGTAGTTCCAGCAAACACATCGGTTATTACATATTTAACGCATTCTGTAGTTTCTAGTTCAAAATGAAAAAAAAAAGCTACACACACACACACTTTTCCTTTCCTACGTAGTCTTCAGTGCGGATCAAATAATATTATTCCCTCAGGTTTTCTTCTCCTTTGAGCGGGGGAAAAGGCTAATTTTTTCTCCCCCTTTAGGAAGAAGATGGGTCAGTTGCCTATCATTACTGAGGATATACCGACAGAAGGGAGCAGACCATTTTGGCAGCCAGATCAGATCAGATGAGGAATTATATTAATTCAACATCCCATTCCTCTCAATGAAGATTTATTTGAAGTAAGGAATCTTTACTCATTTTGTAACGTTGACTCGTACCACGTTAATAATCAACATAATCAATGACGTGACAACCACAAACCAGTATCTGAATCTAGACTATGTGTTAAACTGATTCACTCCATTATAAAAAAAACTTTACTTTTTATTTAATAGCGAGAGATTGCATCTTTCTAAATACGTAAAATATCACAATAAATATGAAAGGATTCAAACTTGGCATTATACGGAGAGAGTAACATCATAAGTATAGTTACTCTTGTTTTTCTGGTTTTCTCATTCTTTTACAGATCAGGATTTTGCGGAAATCGGTCATGTTAGCCAATGGCTTGTGTTTAGGGCGCTGGGAGCACCGTCTTCTCCTTGAGATACGCGAAACAACAACGATTTACTGATTAATTGATTTAATGAGAGCAAAGACACAAGTGAATTTTATCTGCATCATCTCGTGTTTTATTTAAGGATAGTTTTTTTTCCAGAGTGATCAATGAACACGATTCAAATTAAATATGGTGGACTGTGAGACCGTCACCATCATCGCCGTCATGGTCAAATGAGAACTGATTCCGATTGAGATATGGGTGCAAATTGATCGGGAACACATAACTATTTGCAACAGTTTTATATAGGGATTTTCCTTCTCTGAAACTAATTACCCTACCATTACATCAGAGTCTTGATCGGGGTTCTCAGCAGTGGTCCACATAGACCTGAGGGTTCACGGAAGTTTTAAGGGATCCCACGAAAAAAATTATATTTATTTTGTTTTGTAACTAAGTGTGTTTATTGACATTTTCAAGGTTTCATTTTGGATTTTATGTAATAAATGTAACGAAATTGGTTCATTGTTCGATTTTCCTCACCGAAAAAGAAATATTTGATAAACAATGATATATGTAATATGGGGTCCACAGATTATAAAATAGCTGTCAGTGGTACACAAGAAAATAAGGCTGGGAACCACTAGTCGACTCTATTTTACTATTTAACTTACGGTTAGGTTAGAGAAACTTACCTTACAGCTTCCGTTAAAAAAATAAAACAGCTAATATTCTCAAATGGTCACCCGTTTAAGTATTAATTAGGCCCGACCTTGCTTAACTTCGATGATCCAACAAGAATGGATGTTTCAAGGAAATTATGCCGAAATAGGCCATGTAGGTTTTCATGAAATCTATCACGTCGTCATGACTTCATTTGAATGGGAAAGACGAATTCGTATAAAACGTGGCCATTTAAATCGCTACACATTTCCTTATCTTCGCACGACTCAACTAAGTTCGGAGAGAAAAAAAATGAATAGTCCGTGAGTTTTAGTCGTCTTCGGCCACTTTAAGGTGGCAAAGATTTCGCAGCTTTATTGATATAAGATTTCAACTTACCGCAAATCGATTCTCAACATTATTGATAGTTTTGCAACGTGCCAAACAGATCCCTGGAGAAGAAGTGGCGAATTTAAAACAACTATTTATTCACTAAGTGTAAACCGTATGATCGATTGTTTGATCAACATATAATTCTTTTGCTAATAATGTAATACATTTTCGTAACAAGTTGTCACATCAGAACAACGAGAGTGTAGTTCATTTTAAGATGGAGTCAGAAATAATGGTTACAAAGTAAATTGAGGGGCATTTTGGGGAACTATCAGATGAAATATTTAACGAAATTTGATCAATATATTGATAATGTATTAATAGTGTATATTTCTGTTCGAACATTGTTTTTGTTATTGTGTGGATTTCATAACAAACAAAATTAATACATATTGTGAGATGTTTAATATGACTTAAGACCAATCTTAGAGGGAACAAACCATTATCTAATTAACATTTTTTTCTTTCTAGGGTAATGTCTTGTCTATATCCATGCAATAATTTATTTGGAAGCAATGCGTTTAACTAAATGACTATGTCTAACGCTTGGTTTTCTTTGGATGGAGATTTCTTCTCTTGTCTAAACAAAAAACAATTGACGCTTTCAAGCATGCTTTTTACAGACATTATACGTACCTGATTTTACATGTCCTTGAGCTGACTTCTGAAACGGTCCATAATAACTAATATTTAAATATTTAAGGCAGAACGTATTCTTCGATGTCCCTGA
The DNA here is from genome assembly GCA_963556195.1 of Sepiola atlantica. NCBI lineage: Eukaryota > Metazoa > Mollusca > Cephalopoda > Sepiida > Sepiolidae > Sepiola > Sepiola atlantica. The sequence continues at coordinate 33,789,972 of OY744540.1, forward strand.
CTCTCACAAAGCAAATATAATTGGCCAAATAAAAAAATATAATAATTTCTGTCAACTTTTCTGTTTGTTGTTGTGGAAAAACAATATGCATGAAAAGGTTATGGTTTGAATTAAAAAGATAGTCAAAAAAAGAGTTACCAACCTGACACAGCAAATATATGAATAAACAATTTATTAATAATTCACTTGTTCAAAACGGCAGTGGCAGAAAATGTTGACTCGATTGAACAAAAGTTGAAATCATCGGTTTCTTTCAACCAATCAAAACACACGGGGTATCCAAATATCGCGTGTAGTACAAACACCCAAACACAACGGTTTTTTTCATATTTTTTTCTTTTTCTTCCTCAGACAACACATGTGCAAACGTCACACTCCTGCGTTGGCTCTTTCGAGACAAAACCCCACGGCAAACGCAACTAGTTTCACACACGAACTACTAAACATAGTGACAGTATATACACGCTGTTCAACAAACGAATATACACAGTTGATACACACACCTTCACTAGAAACACAGGTACCCTAATATGCATACTCATCTTCATACATATCCCATTTAAACGCACGTAAGCGTACACGACGACCGCCGAAATGAATACATCTACTCAATTCCATTTTGCACAGTAAACAGCTCTTTCACTAAAAAATGTTCTTTTGACACTTTCGACTCTATTTCATTACCAGCACTTTATTTTGCATCGTGTTAACAATAAAAAAAATTAATAAATTGTGTATGGATTAACTTTGTCATTCTTTCTTTTTGATAATGTCGTATCTTCAATAAACTTTCGCAAAATAACGAAAATGAGAGTCGAAAACTAAGTAAAGGCATCAGAAACACACTTATGATTTCCTTTGTATATTCCAAACCGATTTTGTTTCCATTTAGGCGGAGAATAATACTCTCATTCACTTTCAACTATGATGTCACTTCTGTCTTGTGAGATAATGGAATACTCTCATTCACTTTCAACTATGATGTCACTTCTGTCTTGCGAGATAATGGATAACCCCTGTGACGGTGCCTGAACAAAGAAAATAGTTGCGTAATATACAACAACGCTTCTCCAGAATTGAGATTGCTAAGTCCAGTAGTAAGAATAAGTCCAGGATTACCGAGAAATAGAAATACTGATAGTATTTCGAAGTTATACTTCCAATAGACTAGTTGGCCAACAATTATATATATATATATATATATATATATATATATATATATATATATATATATATATATAATTGATCAAGTTCAAATATGTTAATAAAGTGAACATACAACCAAATTTTTCAAGAGTGCTCAATACAAAGTAAAGCATTTATAAAATTACATAAACAATATTATAGCCGTCAATCAAGCAACGTTTCAATGAGAAGATGCGGTAATACGCATTGAAACGTCGGTTGGTTGACGTACAGGTATAATATTGTTAATTTAATTTTAAATATATATATTTTTGATGTCTTAAATAACTAATATAAGTTAGCAAAACATTTATATGGAACAAAACGTAGATTTAGTATAAGGAACGTTTATGTTTTTGTCTTTTAAGGGAAGTGGGGTCTGATCAACTCTGCTGGGAAGCCATGAAATTAAATACTGTCTTGTTTTTAAATTCCCGAAACAGTTTTTCATGGTAAACAACTGATGATCCCTTAAAATAGTGTTAGAAACTAACTAATATAATAACTGTAAAAAATAAATTGACTTACATGAGTGATTTTCCACTGGAAGACTTGAGACTATAAGTTTTTTTTTTATTTTTTTTTTTTATTTTTTTTATTTATTTTATTTTATTTTTTTTATATAGTTTTAATGGTTGAGAAACTTCCGAGACTATATATATATATATATATATATATATATATATATATATATATATATATATATATATATATATATATATATATATATATATATATAAGTAAGTAAGGAAAGGAAGTCAACATCTTAGAAGCACGGATTATAATGTATTAAAGTGAAATATTTTGATAATCGAACAATCGTGCAATTTTAAATGAAAAATTCATTTATTTAATTTTTTTTTCGCGAATTTTCGTTGTAAATACAGCTTTCTCACGCGAGACTGTCTTATAGTGTTTTTTTTGTTTTTTTTCTTCTTCCTCCTCATAGTTGTGGTATTAATCCTGAGGGGTCGAAAACACGTCACGATCTTACGACGTTATTTTTTTTTTTTAGTCCTGGCGATGTTGTATACGCTGATTTGGCGCTTTTTTAAGTAAGGAAAGGAAGTCAACATCTTAGAAAAACAACAAAAAAAACACTATGAGACAGTCTCGCTTGAGAAAGTTGTATTTACAACGAAAATTCGCGAAAAAAATTTAAATAAATGAATTTTTCATTTAAAATTGCACGGTGCGTATCAAAAAGCCACAAAGACCCAAAACATGTTTGCCCAGATAAATTACAACATTTAAAGAAGTCATGTGGCAGTGAATTATATAGTGTATGAAGAAGTGCTTTATCTCGCAGTATAAACACACTTGGAAAAATATATAACTCAGAACCCAGAAAGGATGCTCACCGCAGCAAGAGACACTGTCAAAATGAACAATACGGGAAACAGCGAAAATGGAAACAAAAAAAGTGGCTACATGGAGGATTCATAAAAATTACAAGTGCAGAGAATCAGAAAAACACCACAACATGGTTAAAACAGAGAAACAGAATCACTACTGACAGCTGAACAGAACAATACAATTAGAACTTACTTTATTAAAGCTAAAATAGATACAATCTAGGAAAACAGTAAATGTAGATTCTGTAGTCAATGAGACGAGGCGGTAAACTACATAATAAATTACTGCAGCAAACTAGCCCCCCCAAAATACAAAAACATCTCCCCTGTTTGAAGAGGGCTTAGTTTATTGTCGACAGGTCAGTCTTTGGTAAATTTGTACACAGTCAGAGTGCCCCTTTGAGAGAGATGACTATTTCAATCTTCCAGCATTGTGCTAGATCTTTCTATGGCAGTAAGTAAACAAATATTAACAGTCGAACGCGCTGACGGATTGCGTCTCATATCCATGTGTTTCTCTTTTAATTTCTTGATCATTAAATTAACGTATAAAGATCGTAATTTAATAACTCGGAATCGTTGATATGCCGTAAAACAAGACAAGCAACGAGCTCCAATATTTTATAAACGCTTAGAATTGTGTTTTCAAACGAACTGTCAACTTTTCCTTACCTTGACAGAGTACTAAACCGACTTCGCAATCTAGTAAGGGGTGACCTCTCTTCCCTACATTCATTTTATCACAGAAGAGATGCTGCTAGTCTTCGTCTACTCTATCGTTATTCTCTTGGCTTGATTAAGGCTTGATTAAGCTACAATTCGGTCCCTCCCCTGTAAAGCATCAACCAATTACCATCACTGCAAATAATTTCCCTTTGTTGTTGTTGTTGTTGTTCTTCTTCTTCTTCTTCTTCTTCTTCTTCTTCTTCTTCTTCTTCTTCTTCTTCTTCTTCTTCTTCTTCTTCTTCGTGTACCGAAAACCAAACGGAACTCTATTAAACAAAGTTTCTTTTCAAGAGCTTCCCATTTGTCGAGCACAATACAACGAAACAGCTTCCCTATTTACAACAACATGGTTGTATTCAAGTCAAATATTAACAAATATCTGTTGAGCCGTCCTCTTAAGTAATCAAATCCTGCCCTTTCCACCCATCGTTTCTAATCCTCTCATAGTTTTGTTCATCAATTCAATTGAAAATATAACCACCCCTTACCCTTGAGTTGCCTTTGGACTGTTGTAAGTGGTGGCTCATAAATATTAAAATATATCGAGTGAAAATGTGAAAACGACTTTTAGATGATAAAATTATATACCATTACGATGAATATTGATTAGCTAAAATTCTATGATGTGTTGTCAACGTACGATATTTTGTTTTTGTGATTCTCTCTACAATCGTAAATTCCGTCTTTGGTTTTATTTTTTTGTTTAACAACGGTTGAAAGACGCAGACATAACACTGTTAGCGTCTTTGACCGACAAGAATCTTGAACGACTAAAACGTTCCATTGAGATGAAAGAAACAAAAAAATCCACAAAACCCGGATAAACATTTCTACCTGCGTAGAGAATCATCAGCGTAATCATTGCATATTCGTTACTTCGGTTAAGATGATGCTTCTTATTGCTTTATTAAAAGCTGTGTCCGTCTGAACATATGGTTTCAGGGTTTGTCTACACTAGTTTAACATTTGTATTTTCCTTGACACAATTCATTATTATATTGGACAATGTTATTTTTGGTCGGGCAACACGATTTCAGTCTGAAAAGTTACAGGATTGAATCTGCTGTATTCTTTTATAGATATAGGCGAATGAAGAATAAGCTAACTGTGGTATCATCTTATATGATATCTTTTTAGCATATAACATGGACATCGTACAGTTAAAACATCAAGGCCTTGGAGAGTTTCCACAGAAAGTCCTATAGGAGAATCCTGCATGTTCCTTGATACAATTCATAACTGTATTTGATAATGATATTTTTGGTCGAGTAGTACGAGGTTAGTCTAAAAGGTATCTGGGTTCAATCTTCTGTGAGATATAGACGAACGAAGAATTAGCGGATTGTTATTATCTCATATAATATCTTCGGGGCATATAACATGGACCACGTTCAGTCGATATCTAGGCTTTTTAGATGCCCACAAAAAGTCCCTTAAGCGGATCCTAAATATTAACTGACAATGTTTTACACCAGACGCAAATTGTGAACAGCAAGCTGGTATGTCGAGTATAACATTGCGCGTTTTACCTAATCAGTGACGCCACTGGACACGGCACATTATTCGAATAAGAAATTGATAAGCTCCCTAAACAACCGTTACATGGGGGACTTTAGTATGGCAAACATCCGAGTCACAATCTAAAGTTACGTTTTACGTATGTAGTCTCAGACTATCTGAAAACCAATAACATGAACGCGGAACATTAGAAGAAGGTGGCTTCGGAGCGATCTGTTTGGCGTAAGCGTATCTATAATATTTCAGCCCGACCGTATATGTGGCTAATGTTGCAGAGCATGTCTGTCAAGGATTAACCTACTGTGCCACACGAGAACCACTGACACGAGCCAACAACGCAGATGGCAAACAGGAGTAGAATATAGAAATTTAACAAAGGTGGTCTCGTATGTAATATCTGCAGCAAGACTTGTAAAAATAAGTTGGGAATGCTGAGGTACCTGCCTTCCCACAACCGGACATTGGTATCTGGTAGGGATGGAATCCTCGTGTAAATAAGTGGCCATCGCCATATATATTTATTCATCATGTTACAGAAGTTCAGATCAACATGGTACCTTAGGGTTCACCATGGCCGAAAAATACTGGGTTTTCTTAAGTTTCGATTATAAACAGCTACCTATCGTTCCTCATCCATGCATTGATATATCTCTTTACTTCTCTCTCTATCTTTCTTAAATTCGATCTGTCTGTCCATCTATCTGTCTGTCTGTCTGTCTCTCTCTCTCTCTATATATATATATAGAGAGATATATAGTAAACGACACGGTAGATAGATAGTGTTCTTTATATATGACCTTTTTGTTGAATAATTTCAATATATACCTCCCTTTCTTCTTCCAGACACCTGAATTGCTAAGTGTATTTTGTTCTTGGCTTCTGTTACGATAACCTTCTACTACATAAATAGACAATATTTTATAGATCTCTACTTGTTAATCAGATTAATTATTTTCTTTGTCTTGAGAAAGGTGTTTACTGTATTTATACTGTTTTAAGCTTACTCACTAAGATATCATTACTTACTATTTAATAAAAAATAAAAATTAATCTACATTGAATATAATAAAACACTCCCTAATTTTCAATATAAATTCCTACATGCCCTACTGTTATTGGCTAATTTAGATTGCACTCCTTTATTATCAATCTCCAAAGATACTTATACCCTTGTCATTCGACACCGTTTCTTTATTAAACCTTTATCTATATTGTAATGCTTATTTTTTTTATTTAATTATTTTTTATTTTTTTGTCACTAATTTTTACTCTGAATTATATGATTTCAATGTCTACCAATATTCTATTGCTATGTGATTAGTTCTACACAGAATATCCGTAACGTAGGAATAACCTAATATTTCCTCGTGTAGCGTTTAGCCTTTTCTACATTACCTCTGCAATTAATCTATTACTTTTCCTTTAAGTAATATCTTATTATTTTGAATAAATATATCGCTTTGTTTTCATTATTAAAATAGCTCACCTTCTTTTTTCTATGATTTTTAATATCTACTTTGTTTTCGTGTCTGTCCTTTTGTTTTGTTCTAAAAATTCGATAAAATTAACTGCGACATAAGTTACTTCCCTTGCAATTTTAAGATTTTTGCCATATGGCATGCACTTTTGCTACCGTATTTACCTCCCCTAGTTTAGACCGACACCGCCGGTGTTTTATGACCGTTTGTTTTACTGGCTCCTTTCATTTCATTCCCATTCGAGTCTAACGGAAAATCACAGTTCTCTTCCTGGTTTAAAATACGAATTGGTTTTCGAGCGATGGTATGGTTTAATTTTAGAAACTTTCTAAAAGAACTACTTTTCATTTGACATTGTACTATATGAATTTATAATTTGAGGGCGCGATTAAATAATAAGATTTATAAAGCCTATTTAACTTACCTCCCTTTTTGGTAAGAAAGTCTAAAGATAAGTTTCCCCCTACTTGTTTATCGCATGGTTATATATTGCTTAAATTTTTTCCTGATACATTATATATAGTGTAACTTTTTCATTATGTATTTCATTTTTTTGTTCATACAGATATGTGCATGGAAGTGTACATTTTTTCCATCTATGTACGTATATTTTTTATTTTTTTAATTAATATCTACATATATGCTTTTTTATATGAGGACTGTGTGTTTTTAAGGATGACTAATGTTTATGTTTTCTTGGACTTCTATTTTTATGTTATGCTATCGGTGCTGAGGAAGAGACTTATTGGTATAGATAAAAAAATCTTTTGTCTTGAAACAATCGTACGCCACAAGATTTTGTTATGTTGAATTCATTGAACTGATATAAATGATACGTTTAAAAACTGCACCCCATAGACTGGTATTGTCTTGGCCTTCGGGGCTTGATTTACGCCGGTCTATGGGTCTGTCCTGTGCAGTTCTAGGAGGTCAACCCTCCCAGGCTTCGCCTCCCCTCTTTAGGGAGGAGTAAGTTAATTGCTTACTGCATGAGGCGCCCCTACTGGGGAATGCCGACGGGGCTGCCCAGGCAATTTTTAAACCCCACTTTCTCGACCCGACCTTGGGTCACATCTTACTTGTGGGAGTAAGATAAAAACTGGCCTTGTGCCTAACTCCTGGAGAGGAGTAAATCAATACTCTACAATAGCGCGGTTTGAAAGTTCTTACATTAAGCGTATTTTGAGTATATAATGTTATCAGCTTACTTAAGCTCCCTTATCTTTAAGGTTGGGTAAGTGCTTGTCCATTTATACCCTGCTTAAGTATTTTCTTTTTACTTTCTAATCCTTATATATATATATATATATATATATATATATATATATATATATATATATATATATATATATATATATATATGTGTGTGTGTGTGTGTGTGTGTGTGTTGTATTACATATAATTATTTGATATCCGATTGATTCTAGTGGGAGTCAAATTCCAGACAAAAGTGAAGCGCAATAGTCCAACTAGTTATTTCAAAATTCATATTAGAGCTATAAATAAGCTTACATAACATATCACCCACAAATATCCACATACATTGAGTTATAAATAAATACGTATATTTACAGATAAAAGTTATATCATACAATCATTATATCAGTTTCGAAGGAAAGAAAAGCTTCGAAACTGGCATTGAATCATAGTATGAAACAACTTTGATATGTCAATATATTTATTTATTTATTTCTATGTATCTATATAACACTTAATGTATGTATGTGTGTGTGATGTGTGTGTGTTCTCTATGAAAAGAAAGATGAAAGAATCTACATAAAAATCAAAAAATGTATTTATATTAAGATTTAACGTTCCCATATCTCTGAGTGTACCAATGAAGAGGCAATAAGGGCAGGACTCCTTTAAAATTTTAAATATATTTTATTTTTATGAACTTAAAATCATATGTATAACATTTACTTGGGGAAAGAATAGAAGTGGTGAAGAATCTCTAAGTGCCCTTTTAACCTCACGTAGCTAGGGGGGGGGCGAATCTCCTTTAAAACTTCAAACATATTCAGTTTATATGAAATTTATACCGTATGTATAATATTACCCGAGAAATACAATGAAACTTTTCCTGTTCCTCTCTGTGTCAAATATATACTTGCATAAACATTTACGTGCCCCGTAGGGACAAAAAAACTATAAAAACTTCGAATACGTATATACGATTTTTATGAAATTTTAACCACAAGTATAAGACATCAATTCAGAGAGTTTTCTTACATTTCATCTTCTTCCGGCATAGGGGGCGAAACGGCAGAAGGGGCAGTAAAAACAAAGAATGTAACATGTTGTTATGAGCATAGTGAAAAGGTACATAGTAGTGATATTTATTCTATCCCGAGCAACGTCGGGTCTTCCTACTTTTATATAACAAAACCAGCCAGCTAAACCTTTTAAAATCTCTGAATATGCTTGATTTAAACGACCTATCATCTATCGAGTTAAAAGGTGAATACGACTGTTAGATGTTTAAATTATAGGTCATTTCAATCAGTATTGATTAGCTAAAATTCCATGATGTTTTGTCAACATCAGGTATTTTGTTTTTGTGATTCTCTCTACAATGGTAAATTCTGTCTGTGGTTTTACTATTGTTTAGAAGCGGTTGAAAAGACGCAGACATAACACTGTTAGCGTCTTTGACCGACAAGAATTTTAAACGACTTAAAACTTTCCATTGAGATCAATAGAAACAAAAATCTACGTCTTACGCACACGAAACCCGGATAAACATTTCTACCTGCGTAGGGAATCATCAGCATAATCATAGCATATTCACTACTTTCGTCAAGATGATGCGTCTTACTCCTTTAGTAAATCTTTGGTTCGTTTAAACATATGGTTTCAAGGTTACCAATAAAAAGTAAAGTGGTAGGCCATAGTTGAGGGCGACCCGAAGGTTCCCTTTTCATTGACTAATACCTCGCAACTCCTTCCCCATGATTATTCCACTGATACTTGATCCTCACATTATAATGCTGAGTGTTTAACAAGGGAACATCAAGTACGATTTTGTAAGTCTTTTGTATGCCACGACTGAGAATATAACCTGTGTCTCCCGGTCCATTAGCGAACCCTCTAACGATTATGGACAAATCGGCTGTGCACGCTATACCAGGTTAGTTTGACATTTGTATTTTTTCTTTATACAATTCATTATTTTCGTCGAGCTTTGCAAGGCCGGTCGAAAATGTAACAGGATAGGATCTTCTGTGTTCTCTGTGGGCGACAGAAAAATTAACGGATTTTTTAAGATCCAAAATGATATCTTCGGATCAATATATGATCAGATCAATTATAATGCTAGCTTACTGAAGTCATTATATTTTTAACATGTTACTGTCTCTAACAGCTGCTCTTGTAAAGTTTTTCAGCTATGCCCACTGAGGAACCAATGATAAAAATACATAATTGAAAAAAAGCATCATCGTAATTCATATTCATCTCATATTGCTCAGTGTGACGTTTTCTATTTTCTCTAAGTTCAGGTAAATCATCAGGTAGTGGAGGCCACCAAACGGGATATAATGACGGTGCTGATGGGCATCATAAAAGTAATCGTTCAAAGATTGCATATCAGCGAAATATGCGGTCTGTATTAGACCCAAAGTTGATTACTTTCGAAGGGAAATCAGGTAGTTTATTACCTTACGAATTTTCTAGTGGTATGATAAAAATGAAACAAAAGTGTTGGTGTCCTATTAAAATAGTCAGTGTTTTCAATCTTTACTCAAAATATGAATTAAATACCTATTTACTTCTTTGTCACTTTAAAAGAATTTAAAATAACTAAAAGAAAACAGTGTACGATAAATGTAAATATATTAATGTCTTATTCTAGTAAGCGAGATAACCAGAAATAGGAATTGTGCAAATCTAAAAGCAATGATTATTTGAATCATCCAATCAAAACGCGTCTTAGAAAAAATGATAAAAATTGAAAACAAATTTGTGCGTTACCGTGAAAATTCTAGTGTTTAGAAACTTTTGTTATTTAAAATTAAACTTCTTTTGCGAACACTTTTTAATGTACAAGGACTTTTAAATAAACAATGTATATAGTGTTCGATAAATCAAATTCTATCAATCTTTAATTTTGATAAGCGAAAGTACTAGAAGCCAGCACCGTACGAATCTAAAAAAAATTGTATGAGCTAAGGAAAACGCGCCTATTCTCGTTTGAAAATATAAAGTATCCAACAGACACTTTCAAGATTTGTTATTTGAAGATTAAAATATATAATAATGACGTTGCTACAAAATAGGTGTCTTACAAGAAAGTCTTTCCGGCGTACTTAAGTGTCAGTGGTAGTAGATACGAGTGGGAGAGTGAAAAATCCTCCGATTTCCAGTATGCATGACTAATTAAACAATGATAGAGAGAAATATTACAATCGAAAAAAAGGCAACTAAAGTAAAATTTTGTTTTCTAACAACATTAGTATGTCGCTGTAATTACTATTTGAAAATATTTATGGATGTGGATTTTGTTACTGAAGCTATTTAGCACCCGTGGGGGCGAGGGACCTAATTGTACTTCATATATACGATATAGTAAAATAATTGCATTTATTTAAACATTTAAATAATACATTTTTGGGAATCCAATAAAATAACTTAATAAAATAACTTAATAAAAACTATATATTAAGTATGCTAATAATATGCTGAATTTTATACTTAATAAAATTCTTGTTAGGAGTCTGAAGCATATATTACCAATAGCGGCGTGCACCAAAGATTCATTCTGAGCCCAACCCTCTTCCTGATCCTTATACATGATCTTTCAAATCAGATTCTTGGATCATTTGTTGACATTTCAGCACAATAAACAGTCGTCTACGCAATCCTCTACCTGTGTGGGAGTCAGATAGTCTTAAAATAGAGTATTGCTGCCATATCTGGGAAATATGGCGCTCAGAATACTTTTTCCCCCCTTGACACAGTACAACATCGATTTACCAATCTAGTTGCGGGGATTCCTTCTCTTCTCTATCACATTTTTTCACAGAAGAGTCTCTGTTAGTTTTTTCGACTCTATTGTTATTTTCATGCTAGGTGGTCGATTGAGCTTCAATCGCTGGCCCTCCTATAAAATTGTCACTGCAACACTCTTCTATCTACAAACACTGCAAATAACTTTTCTTTACTTCCTCTGTGTACAAAATACTTCCATGAACATAGTTTTCTTCCAAGATCGTTCCATATCTGGAGCATAATACCACAGGGCTGCTTTTCAGCTGACTAGAACATGGTCGTTTTCAAGTCTAATGTTTACAAATGATTGTCGATCCGTCTTCTGAAGTACTCAAATTCTGCACATTCCACACATCGTTCCAAATCCTTTCCTGTTATTGTTCATCATTCAACTGACAATCTATGTAATCTTTATCCTCGAGTTGTATTTGCGATTTTCTTAATAAAATACTCATATTTCTAATGATTATACTTTATTCAGATTTATTTTGTAATCGAACTATATTTAAAACTGTAAAATATATAATGACTTCATATTTGAAAAAAAATGAACACTGTATATTGTTCAGAATAAGACATTTCTCAGGCCAGTAAAAATTCTTATCATCCAAATAAAAACAATTGAGGGCGATTAATTCAATGGGAAAAGTCACAATAACAGTTAGCACAACCATTATTATCAGTGAGCAACTCCTAGTGAGTACACGATGATGATGATAATAATAATAATAATAATAATAATAATAATAATAATAATAATAATAATAATAATAATAATAATAATAATAATAATAAAGCATCATTGTCGAGAGATATTGGAAATAGGAACATTCCTTTGACGTTAACGGCAATAAAGTGAACAATAGATTATGAGAAATACAAAATGTTTTTATAATAATTTGATTTTTCAATTAAGACAAACATTAGATAAATACTTTTTAAATTTACTGTACGGATAATGAAGTAATACCGGGGGAAATGTAGGTAATAACATCTCACATGGTATAAAGCAGAACACGTATATAAACTTGTGAATAAACAACAACAAAAAACGAAAGTCCCCGGAGATGGAGTCTGGAAAACGACGCAAGGCAGTACGAGGTCAAATGTTACGCAAAACTTCGGGTACTGCTCAGTAATCTTGCATGCGAAATAAGAAAATAAATAAAATCATTGTTTGTGTACAAATTATTGCCATTTTTTATAGCATCAATGGGAAGAACTTTGCAACTAACAGGAACAAACATATGAATCTAATTATGCGCCTTAGATTATATTTATAGGTCAGAACAATTGACAAATGACCACATGTCTAATTGCAGGGTATAATGCGTTTTGAGTTCCGTGTGAGCCATGGGCGAAAGAGCGTTTAGCCGATATTTTTATCATCAAACATGATGACTAGGGAAGATATATCTGTAATCTTAGTTCTCTGAAACCATTGCCTTTTTATATTTTTGATTACAGCTCCCCTCTCTCATGTCGTAAAAATGTGCACCCTGAGTGACGAACGATAAATGAAATATCAATAAAAATAATAACTGGATAACATCTCTATTCACCTTATATTGTTCTGTTGTAATATTATTAGACCGGCCTCGTTTAATTCGATCAGATGTCAAAATAAAAATTAACTATTATTCTGGAAAAAAAGGAACAAAGCGAAATATTCCTTGTCCATGGCTTCAGTAGGGAGAACAGAACGATAAACAATAGAATGATATTGCCCGAGAAAGCTGAGATCGAAAATCGGATTACAAGCATTACGACAGATCTGACGTTGGATGCCGTAAAGAAAAGTGATTCATCAGGGTGCTTGTTAGGTGCCAGATTGAGAAGAGAGTCTGACAAACAGATGAATTCATGAAAGAGAGATAGTGTATGTTACAACCCCGGCGCAGTTCCGAGTCTAGTTTTTTTATTTGTAAATGAATTTAACTAAAAAGTAAAATCATTATTTTTACAACAAAAATCTATCTTGTTCCTTTACGAAGAGAAACGACTTGAGAAGAATAGAAAGTGAATTGGATTATTTCCCTTTCATCTGAGACTAGGGATTACTCTGACAAACAATAAAATGTGAGCTTCATCGCCCCCCCCCCACTCCCTAAGATCAAAGAGACTCGTTTTAAAGTTGTTAGAAACCATCAAGAGTGCATTGATAACAGAGCCGGGGGAAATTTTTAATATTCCTTGCCGTATTCAAAAGAGCAAGATGTGAAGGTAGATGTGATTAGACGACTTGATAAGTGGTGCATTTGAAAGCAAAATATGTACTTTGTTTTTAGATTGAAATTAATTGTTTGTGACACAAATCTCGTTACTTTTCATACAAAATGTGCATAACACAACCTGAATACATATACATACTATCAGAAGTACCCGTCAACGCTGGGTTTCTCAAACATCTGCATTATTCAGGTTCATGCTGATGATCAATATCGGCTTGGAAATAACGGGAACGCTAAATAAAAACAACAACAAATGTCTCGTGTGAGATTCGAATCCTAAAAGATGTCATAAAATATTGAAACTGATAATAAAAGTCTTATCCACACAATTACTAATCAAACGGAAACAGTTTTAATTTCTTACCTACTAAAACTAATTTCAATTTCGGCGTAGGGATACATACTTATTTTTAACTTAGTTTAACCCAATCAATAAAGTTTCCACTGTAGACGCAAGGGACTACTGAGAATTAGGGTGTAAGTTTAGGGGATCATCTTAAATTTGGAGCTGTGCAGCGAGATGCTTGTTCACATTAGTTTTAAATTTCTGCATGTCGGTACAGTCGGTGAAACAAGGTCGGCAACTCGAGGAAAGAAAGTATTGGAGTAGAAGGTTCTCCGGCATCTGGGGACCTCCACAATGAATGTATGGCATTTAGCACATTCATCGGGTTGGTCTAGTGTATTTACGTCAATATGGCATCAGAGTAGCACATTCTTCGGAGAACATTCCATTGAAGTAATTGTAAAACAAGCACCAGGATGCCATATTGCAACGATGGGACAAGGGCTGGAGCTTTGTGGATATTGACGCACATATTAGATTAGAGACTCTTGTTTGGACCTTGTCGAAGAAGAAGAGACTAGTGAATGGTGCACAAGACCAGATGTGACAACAATACTGCATGCATGGCGGATAATGGTATAGAGATATAGAATATTGTCAGATGTGAGAGGTTTTCTAGCACGGTAAAGGGATCCCCCTTTCTTTGCAGCAGCCTTGGCAATGTCTTCTATATATTTGTTCTAATTCATGTTACCTGTTAGGCCGACAATTTTGAACGTTGGACTCTCAGGTAGGGTGTTATTTGCTATGGCAATTGGTAATTGGAGAGGTTTCTTGTAGTTGTTGAAGGAAAAGAACTTTGTGTTATCAGCAGTAAATGTTACTATCTATTTATGATCTCAATCTACTACAGACTGGATGTCACTTACTAAAAAATGCAGCTATTGCCTCGGAATGGCAAGAGTAGAGCGTTGTGTCGTCAGCAAATATACCAATCTCAGACACAGTGTCATCAGGAAGGTCGTTTATGAAAATCAGTAACAATAATGCTCCAAGTATCGATCCCTGGAGTACACCTCCATTTATGTCAGGTTGTTTGATAAACAACCATCGATGACAACTTGGATCTTTCTTTTGGATAGGAAAGATCTAAAGAGATAAAATATTCGTCCAGTAATACCATATTTATTAATTCTTATGAGAAGACCTCTATGCCAGACATATCAAGCACTACTGTCCTAGCTTCACCTGGCTTGTCCAGTGTAAGGTATATGCGTGCAGAGATGACTGTTAGGATATCCGTAGTAGACCGTTCTTATCTAAATGCATACTGATAGCCAGAAAAAAGTTAAGCATTAACGAGGTGACGAACTATCGCTAGATTGGTTAAGGATTCAAAGATTTTAGCGAAGAGCGGGAGTAGACTGATGAGGCGATACTTTTTAGGGTCAGTTTTTTGTCTAGGATTCTTGAAGACTGGTACCACAGAGGCAATTTTCCAGCCACCATGGAAGCAAGATTCGTCAAAGCATTTATTGTAGAGTTTGGAGAAGACAGGGTCCAGTTCAATAGAGAACTACTTTATTACTATTACTTGTATAAAAGCAGGCACACATGCTTTGGAGGTGTCAGGGTTTTTTTTTATGATGTCCCGGACACGAGATGGAGTGATAGTCAGGTCATCAAGTGTAGCTTTATTTTGCAATAAGAAATTTAGGAGAGAGTAGTTTGCGGAGTCCAAAATGAAGTTTAAGGCGAAACGCTTATCATTTGCCGTGCAAAATACATCATTGTGGTTTGATACTGGCGGAACTGTTGATTCCCCATTATTCACCACACATTTAAAAATTTTCCAGAAATCGCGAGTACCTAGTTTCTGTGACTCAATGCGTTTTCTGGTCATCTCTGTATACTTTCTCCTTGTTTCATCTATTACAGTCTTACAATTATTTATTGATGCTATAAGTTGCTGTCTATACGTAGTTTACTTGTGGCGGTTGAATTGTCGGAATGCTTGCGTCCTCTGAGCAATAGCAGCTGCACATTTCGAGGTGAACTATTGTGGAGAATGGGGATTGCTGTAGAACTTTTGTACGGGGACATGTGCTTCAATTCCTGCTTTGATCCATCCGGTTACCTCATTTGAGCATCGATCAGCAGGGAGAGAAAACGTTTCACTCCATTTGGCGTCTCCGATGTGCTCTCTGATGGATTCCTAATCAGTCCGCTTGTAGTATCTCGTCGTTTTGAGCTACGGCTCATCAGCTTTGGAACGAGATTTAAGACATAATTAACAATCTGTTTTACCTCTCCGCATACATCTAAATAGTTCGAGTGTCTACAATGAATGAGAATAAATAAAAGTTCAATTTTTTTATTAAAAGAGGATGTCAAATACGTACAATGATTTGACTAAAACAATCTTGAACAATATTGTTTTACCGGTAGTGAAAATAGTTTGAAAGTATGTTGTTCGGTCGGCTAATAATAGAACACATGAAATTGGAAAGGGAACGCAGAAAATGGCGCCACATTTGTTTGGAATGTTATTTTTACGTACTTATAATTTAAGGAAATGAGTTTAAAAATAGGTTCAATAACTTTTGACATCGATAAAGAAATACAAATCGTATGGTTAGAAGTGCTTTTAGGTCAATAAGTAAACTGTGATGCCGCGACAGACATGCACATATAGAGACAACGTTGTTTTTTCTCTCTCTCTCTCTCTCTCTCTCTCTCTATATATATATATATATATATATATATATATATATATATATATAACTCAATGTGTGTGCGTATGTGTGTTTCCTATAGAAAGTAAGGTTAGAGAATCTACATACAATCAAAAATTGTATTCTTATGTAAAATTTACCGGGTACGACAATGGAAGAGTTTCCGAATCTCGAAAGGCATCATAATCTGGCTATGAATTCATAACGACCTTAAAACTTCAAATATATCATATTTTTATGAAATTTAAATCGTATGGATCAACTTTTATTGGAGACACAATGGAAGTAGCCCCGGATATCTAAGTGCCCTACGGGAGCTTTGCGGTCCACACTTCCTTTAAAACTTAAAATAAATTCTATTTTGATGAAATTTATATCATATGTGTAAAATTCTCCGGAGAAGATAATTGAAGTGGCTCCAGATCTCTACGTTTTCCGCTATGTGCTGAATATCTATGTACCCCCATCTCTGAATGACCCATTGGCACATAA
>OY744540.1:33811966-33899466 GCA_963556195.1 Sepiola atlantica
AGTGCTTGATGGATAGATTCCGACCCAGAAAACAGGAATTCTTTCCTTTTGTCAGAAACATCGCACATGGAATGTGAGGACTAAAGGACAAAATAAAGGGAAACGAGAGTTACGAGGCTGCCGAAAGTAAACCTAAGTTCCACTTTGTACTCTGATTTTGCGGCTATTTACATAATATCATTCGGCAGAAGTCGGTTTAGTTTTGTTCGTATCTTGTAGAAGTACCACAAAGAGTATTATTGTTTTATTAAGATTAGTGTTGAGTCTGATAGCGATATGTTTGGAATGTTATCTCTTATTACAACTCGGATGATTCCACTCGGATGATTCCACTCCCCCGTTTCTTGCACTGGCATTCAAATGTAACAATCATCCCTTATCATTACTTAGATACTAAAAATATATTCTTGGAGTCGTTTCATCTTACCTTTTTATTTATTTATATTTTAAACTAGATCTTCAAGAACCCAAGACAAGCACCTACATTATGTTGGATAGTAGATAATATGTGTGTGGGATGGGGAAATGATTATTGTGGTGATGGGGTGGTATTGCGGTGGTGTTTTTTTGTTGTTATTCATTGGAATAGCATTAAGAGTGGCAGAGGCGAGAAGTCGGCAATTTAAAAAAAATTATAATCACCCCAAAGAAAGAAACATTGCCACTGGGGCGTAAGGGCTACTATGAATTAGGGTCCAGATTAATAGGGGTATCCTGAGTGCGGAGTTGTGCAGTGATATCTTTTTTGACATAACATTTAAATTTCTGCATGTTGTTACCGTCGGGAAAACAGAGATCAGAGAAGGAAATTCCAAAGGCAAGCAGTTGGAGGGAATACACTATTAGAGTATAACACTTTCCAGCATCTGGGGACGTCTGCAGTGCAGGGGTTGGATTTTGGTGATTGTCGGGTGGGTCGGAGGTAATTACGTTGAGGAGTACAAGTGCAAACAGTTCGTCGGGGTACATTTAATTGAAGTGCTTGTAAAACAAGCACAGAGACGCGACTAATCAGCGATGGGACAGTGGATCTAGCTTGGTAGACAGTGAGGGACCAATTAAATTAAGGTTCTTTGTAGACCCTGTCTAAGAGGGAGAAGCTAGTGGGTGGTGCATATTCCCAGATGTAACAATAATAAACCATGCATGGGCGAATGGTAGCTTTGTAGATATATAGGACGCTGGCAGGTGAGAGAAGTGTTCTTGCCTGGTAGAAGGAATCCCACCTTCTTTGCAGCAGGCTTGGCAGTATCTTCCTACTTTTGTTCCAATTAATGTTACCTGTTGGACTCTCATGTAGGGCGCGATGAGCAATGACAATTAGGGATGGGAAATGTTTTTTTATAATTGTGAAATTATTACTTAAAAAGAATACTTATGAAATGTAATAAGAATTTAAAAAAAGCTTAGACTAAGTTCATCAAATCTTCGAGTTGTTTCTGGTCAATATTAATCTAATATTAATTCGCTTGGATCACCATGGACTAAAATGTGTACGGTGAGATCATAAAATATTCTTACCGGTAGGTGTTCGAAAAACAACACTGAATGCAACATTGAGCAATAAAGAAATATGCACGAAAAGAAAGAGAAATGGACCATGTTTCTGTATTACACCCATTGAGCTCGGGTTAAATCGTTTGAATACAAAGGTGTGTTTGCAAAGCCAGTTAAATCTAAAATATAATAAGATAAACTTCCCAATTAGTCGCTATCTACTCATTATATCTTCCCTCTCTATACTCTTAGATTTCGCCCTCGGCCCGAGGTTAAATAGTATTACTACTCATAGTGTTACTGCCTTAATTTATAAAATACTGTTTTAATCTGTTTCTTCTTTCATTTCTTTATTACATCAGCCTTTTAAGAGAAAAGAGAGAGAGAGAGAGAGAAAGATAAAATTTAAATGAGTCACGGAAGCTACAGTGATAAAAAAGAACTGCATACAATATTAGCGGGGGCCAAATAAGATACAGTAAACGTGGAAGAGATTGATAGACAGAACAATAAGTAATCACTGTGTAAGTGTTACATACCTTTCCCAATTAATTAGGTTGGCCGGATCTCTTCATCGTTGATAGCTCTGCCGTGGGTTTTTCTTCCTTCGTCTAGTGGCCTCCCGTTTGCTGGCGCGGAGCATCGGTCCCCTGAAACAGAAAACTCTACCAACGGGAAAGAAAGAACTCCGAGGACGTTTCTAGAGGGTCGTGACCGATTTATTGGTCTGAATATTCTTTTACTCGGGAGAGAATGATCATCTAATGTTGCTTCTTCCTTTCTTCTTGTCTTATCTGCTAACTTCTAAATTCTGTAGACGGGGTGAGATGTCGATCTTTTGTCTCATTTTTAGAGACGCAGTCTTAACTTATTTGTCTACATCTTTGGACAATTTCTTCCGCTTTCTCTCACGACGATCTAGTCGCTTCGAGCTCCCATGACAGACTCATCTCATTTCCCGTTTTCGACACCAACAAGTGACGTCACCGTCCTTTGTCCTGTAATACAAATCATAATCAGAGTTGGGCTGACCTTTTTGGAGTCGGCCAAGTTTCACCAGTTGTTATGACTTCTTGTGATTACTCATCTGAGAACAAATCTATTTGCCCTAAAATGGATGCCATTTCGACCTGCACTTAACTCGAACAAAGTTCCTCCTCTCACAATCAAAACTACACGCTTTTAGGCATACAGGGCCGCTCATAATATAACATAAGAACTTCTAGTGAGTACAAACAATAATAATAATAATAATAATAATAATAATAATAATAATAATAATAATAATAATCATAATAATAATAATAATGTCTCTCACTATATATATATATATATATATATATATTAATGATAAAAGTAGTTTATCTTTAATTACTGCAGTTTCATTGATCATCCAATATTTAGAATGTATAAATAACATTCTGACGGTTTTTTTTTATATATCTGAATGTGCAGTTCCTATTGATTTGCGTCCACGCGAGGACAGAGTTAGACGCATTGTTTTTCATGTGGGTAAAATTGAGTTTCACAAAATGGGGTACGCTGGATTGGGACAAACAATTGCTTCTGTCAAGAAGGATCTCTCCTTCACTGAAAAACGATAGAACAGATACTACACTTTGATCACAGCCCGTAGACCAAGTTGAAATCCATATTTACTTACTTCCCCACGGGCAAAATTAGACGCAAGGTCGTTTTTTTATGTTGAGGATATCGAGCTCCGACAAAAGAGGCAATCCAGATGAGACCAACATAAAAAGTGCCCCAATGAAGAAGAACGGAACAGAATGCTACACTCTGATTCCAGCCTGGATGGAGATCAGTAAGTTGTAGTCAAATATATAGAAACGTAAGAAAAACGTTCACCATTTTATGTATACACTTCTGTGATTGAATAATCCATGAAATTGCAACACAATGTTAATGCAAGGAACATTTATAATAAAAAGCTGATGTGTTATTCGCCCTGGACGGGCATCCAGCTTCTATCAAACGAAGAAGATTTCGCGCTTATGGAGACGGCGTTGCGAATGCAGGGGGATAACTAGGTTTCACTTAGAAAAAGAGAAGTGAGGACGCTGAAATAATCAATCGGACAATGCAATAATGTTATGTAAAAAAATTACATGAACTTGTTAATTAAACATATGTGTAATATCAATACGGGTACTTCTGCAGTTTAGATTAGCTAATTTAGTAATTTTAATAAAAGTACAAAAAATCAGTAAATAAACTGTAACATTATTATTATTTTTTTAAATACGTGAATTATTTTAGAAAAAAAAATTATATCAGATACCGATTCTTGTACCCAAAACATAACAATTACCCTAATTAGGAGCGGGATCTACTTTGTAAAGCAAACTTGGAGCAGTTTATCAATTTGGGGGGATTCTACTTTTTGGCAATTACGTGTGCTTTTACAATATAAAACCACTACATCTTTTTAAACGTATCTTTATCTTTAATAATTAAAAACATAATTTTCGAACTTAGCATATTTACGGCAGCACTTTTTGGATCAGCCACTATCCGCCAGGATTTGTCTCACGTGACTCAAATGAACCAATCAATCGCAATCATCTAAAAATAGAGAATGGTCTTCATTATTAAAATAAGCACTAAAAGGCTACAAATAAATGTTACCCAAGGCAAGATAAATTACTCTTCTACCTACCTTATGAGTTTATTTGTTTATTTGTTTATTTTATTATTTATTTTTCATCAATGGCCTGTTTTTTTATTTATTTATTTATTACACTAAGAATGAAGAATCTGAATCTTTATCGTTTTAAAGGATCCCTGTTTAAATATTTTTCGTAGCCTTTTCTCTTAAGTAAAATAATCCCTTAAAAAATGATATTTTTTAATTACCGACGTTTACAAATTCTGTTTGGTGCTTATTTTTAATAATGAAGACGGTTCTCCAGTTTTAAATGATTGCGATGGCGGATAGTGGAGGATAGCGGCGGATACAAAAAGTGCTACCTTCAGTTTTATATTAAAAATTGATAATTACAAAACAGTTGTTTACATTTTAATTAGGAACTTTTATTAGTTTTAAATAGATGTTTTTATTAATTCTGAAAAAAGTAAATCTTTATCATAAAAAAGAAGTGTAATTTAAAAAAAAATTAATTTCCAAATTTGAAATTGTGTACGTTTTCAGCGTCCTAAATTCTCTTTTCATTTTATGCTTATTTTCTTAGTGAAACCTAGTTTTCCCCCTCCCCATGCATTTGCAACGCCGTCTGTATAAGCGCCGAAGTTTTTACATGATATAAAAATCAAATGCGCTCCCCAGCTGCATGTATATTCCGGTCAGAGGAGATGACATACATCGCCTAGTATTTCCAAATGGTCACCCATATCGTACTAACCAGGCTCAACCTGACTTAACTTTGGTGATCTAATGAGAACCGTCATATAAATGTGATTATCGCCCATTTATGCTTAGCATTAAATTAAGCGGAATCCTACAGCAACAACGTATTAATGTATACAACCATTATATTTAATGTTAAAAAAAACAGTGAGTTATAGCAACTGTTTTTTAACATTAAATATAATGGTCGTAGGCATTAATGCGTTGTCTGCAACGTGTGTTTATGTCATAAACTTGAGTTTTTGTTAGATCGTCCGGCTAAAATCACGGTGTAGTATCTGTTCTGTTCTCGGTAGAAGGAGGGGATGTCCCTTTCGACTTGGGCAATTTTTATATTCTTTCATCCAGAACTCCTATTTTTGGGGAGCTGGATATCCTCCACATAATAATTCGACCTTGTGTCTTACTTTGCCTTCGTCTAGAGGTAAGTTAATCGGTACTGTCGGGGCTGAAAATGAATCGATTTTTATTTCGCTCAACGTTTTCTTAATTTCATTCACGGCGCCGCATAAAAATATGTATTTTAAAATATTTTCAACTTACAAGATCACCCGTGATCCGTTCGGACGACATAGAAATAGCAATATCACATTTCTAAAACAATTAAGAACTTACTCAACACCAATCTCCGCCCCCACCTAGCCCCTAAGGACAAAATAAGTTGTACCTCATGTTTGATGTTTGATATTGGTGAAACGGCCAGTCATATAAAACGCCGCATTAACGAGCAATAACAAGACCTCAAACACAACAATTCCACCAACGCACTAGTCATACACTTTTACCTACACTTTTGACTTTAAAAACTGCACTTTCCTGAAGACCCAATACTCTTTTCAACGCCACAAGTGCATCGAAAGCGCTGTAATACTTCTCACATCACCATCTAACGTAAACCTTTGACTCAGATCTTATTCTTTAAGGAAACATCTGACAAAGACTGCACTGAAACAATGCAATATATCTCGCCACTGCATTGCAAACTCCGATCTCTGTAAAAGTAACCATATATTTTTACTATCTTTTATTCATGTTTCCATTACTTTTCTCTTTTATTTATTTTTTCCCCATGTTCTTTCTTTTTTTTCCAAGTAGCCAACATGTGCCCCAAAATATCCCGCTGTGCGGTCTTCTTTTCCTATGTTTTATCGTTATTCAATAATATTTTAAAATCTTCACTTTTTCTGAAAACGTTTGTTGATCCGAACGAAACTTAAAATCACTCATTTTGTATGATGTATTTCTGTATTTAATTTGTTTTTCCTTTTGTCTTTTCAACACATCCGGCATTTCGTCTTGTTATATATCGTGCATTATATATATATATATATATATATATATATATATATATATATATATATATATATATATATATATATATATGCATATATATATATATATATTTATATATATATATATATATATATGTGTATATATATATATATACTAATCTCTCTATATATATATATATATATACTAATCTATACATATATATATATATATATATATATACTAATCTATATATATATACTAATCTATCTATATATATATATATATATACTAATCTCTCTCTCTCTCTCTCTCTCTCTCTCTATATATATATATATATATATATATATATATATATATATATATATATATATATAGTAATCCAGCTATGTCTACGCCCACAGCGTAAATATCCAGTGAATCTTTACTGTGTTTGTAAAAAAGTTATCAATAATAAATAGAGCCATTTTTCCGTATGCAACATTTTATTAATACAAACATTATTTTGCTACACATTTGAATACATCTTCGGGCCGGACTTTTCTCGACGGTCACTGAGAATATTTTATTTTTATTTTTCGTGATTGTTAAGAACAGTTCGGTCTGAAGAGGTCGAGCTATTTCATAGCTTTGACCGAAACATATCTGCGTAGCCAAATAATAGGTGTATAAATAGGTTTTATGAGTGATATATGCACATATATATATATATATATATATATATATATATATATATATATATATATAGCATTTATCTACCTCCCACAGCGGTAAGATGTGACAGAAGGTCGAGAAAGTGAGATTTGAAAAGCCAGCGACCGAGAAGGTGAGCACTCTCGCCTTAAAAAAATGCTTGGACAGCCCCGTCGGCATTCCCCAGTAGTGGCGCTTCAGGTAGTAAGCGATAAACTTACTCCAACCCAAAGAGGGGAGGCAAAGCCTGGGAGGGTGGACCTCCTAAAACTGCACAGGAAAAACCCACAGACCAGCGGAATAAAGCCCCGAAGGCCAACACGATAACGGTCTGTAGGGTGTAGTATCCATCGGAACAGATACTACACTTTCATCTTTGCCAACATAAATTATCAGTATTAGTAGTTGTAATTATATAATTGCTTACGCTCCACTTAAGTTGAGAAAGCAACAACAGCCATATGTTACTGCTGCTGCATTCTAACAAGCATATACTAAGGCTGCTGTTGATTTAAAGCAAACATTAACGTCCACGACGTTTGGTAATTATTGTTCGTTTTTTATGACGTCACATGGCTTGTGGCAAGATAATAAACCAGATCAAAATCAGGATCCACAGAATACCGTTTAAGCAGTAGGGTCTTAGATTCATGTTGAGTGTGTCGCCGGTTACGGGGTTTGCCGAGCAGTTTGTGTTTGTAACAGATTCTGTCCGCGATTCATCAACATGCGACTTGCAATCGGCGTCTGAATCGCCTGTGTTTTCTTTCAAATCAGTTAAAAAGTCCATTTCTGATTTGCCATTCAGTTTTGTTTCAGCGAATAGTATTGTGTCGGTGTTTCTTTTTTGTCTGAGGGCAATATTTCTGGTCCAGAATATTTGTTCGAGTTCTTCAGCTGAGGCAATTCCAGCCGGACTATCTGCACGCGTTTGAACATGGGACATTACAGTTCTCAATTCCGTATTTGGAACGTGGTTCTCTTCACAGACGCTCGCATCCGAGTGTTCAGGTGCAAGACGTTTTGAGTATAACTTCGCCCTTTGCAATTCATACTGCTTCTTCATAGTTACCCATTTTTTTAAATGAGATGAACGGACCTTATTGAGATCACCAGGTTGCGATTTGCAGTTCGCCTCAAAGAACGCTTTGAACCAGATTCCGAAAGTAAACAGGTCCTTGAACGATCCTTTAATCAACCCGTCAATCGGGATATTAGCATGGACGTTTAACTTAGTGAACGCCGCCTGCAACCGCCTGAAATTCAGTCTCTTGAAATATTCCGCCGTTTCGGTCACTTCAATTATCCGTTTACCGATCACACCCGGAAACACCATGTCTATGCCAAGACAGAAGTCGACGCCATTACCAAGTTCATCAAGGGACACTAAATTCGGTGAGATGTTTTCGCGGTACCATAGCAACAATTCTCTGTTGCTGATCTTTTTCACTTTGAAATTACACACGGCCAATCCTCGAGAAATATATCTGCAATGAAAATCTGTCATTTTAGAGCAAATTTCGTCGAGATTTCGAAACAATGATGTTTACTCCATAAAGTAAAATTAACACAAATCATAAGTAGCCGCTTTTTTTAACTGCTTTGACGTCGTAAAAAGATGACATCACGAATAAACGCATGTCGTTATTATCACATGTCACTATGTAATAGTAATGTAAGTCTGGAATTACACTGTTCGATCACGTCTTGGCCAAGATCAAAGTATAGTGTCTGCTCCGATGGATACTGCACCCCATAGACTGGTATTGTCTTGGCCTTCGGGGCCTGACTTACTCCTGTCTATGGGTCTGTCCTGTTCAGTTCTAGGAGGCCCACCCTCCCAGGATTTGCCTCCCCTCTTTGGGGAGGAGTAAGTTTATTGCTTACTGTCTGATGCGCCCCTACCGGTGAATGCCGACGGGGCTGCCCAGGCAATTTGTAATGGCTAGAGTGGTCACCTTCTCGGGCGCTGGCTTTTCAAATCCCACTTTCCGACCTTGTGTCACATACTCCTATTGTGGGTAGGCGTTAAATAAACGTCTTCAATGAGGACATACGAATGCTCTAGGGCATCGCACTGATTGAAGGCACGATGAGGAAATGGCGGCTCATCTGGTTTTGATATGTGCTGAGTACCAACAACGACATCGTCACAAAACTTGTTTTTGCATAAGGATTCGTCAGGAAGCGACCGAGAGGAAGGTCTATAATGAGATCAGACATCATGCACTAAAATCTGTGTAAAAACGGCCTTCACGCGGACCAAGCCGGTGATCGTGTCAAGTAAAGACAACCATCGGCAGTTTCCAAGAGTGTTACTTTATTGTAGCTCCCTGCTGCTACGGGATTGTTTGAAGCGAAAGGAAGAACCGGTGCAAAGTGGAAAGTGTTCCTACTAATATAATCTAAGCAATTATTTAGATGTTTTATTCTACATCTTTGCTCAAGATTGTATAACTTAAAATGAATATCTCAAAGTCAGTGCAATTCTACCTGTTAATACTAGTTGCCTAATGAGTGTTTTAATTTAAGCCTGAAACTGGCCGCTGAACTTGCCATAGCAATTGTGCACCCTAGTACTTCGGTTCGCTCTGGAACCATCACCTGGGGTGCGGTATCAAGTAACGACCGTACACACTTGAATATTCTAGTGGACATTTTAGCAAGGCAAGTAACATTAATGGTAGTATTAATAGAACATTAGTAGCATTAGATACATTTTAGAACGTTTTCACTGTATTGAAATGGAATTTTATTAAGAGTTTAGCATGTGTCCATGTTACTCATTGTGTTGTCTAGAATATTTATTCCGTAATTCATAATCATCGGTTCATAAGTTTAGAGGTGAATCCTGTACATAGAAATGTATAAACATATACACACTCTCAACTTTGTATATATTATATATATATGCATATATATATATATATATATATATATATATATATATATATATATATATATATATAGTTATCTACATAAGCGTGTTTAGTCGTCTCTACTAATAAACACTATATATATATATATATATATATATATATATATAATTTAAATACCTTTAAATAAACACAACAGTTGGATTTATAGCAAAATTGTTTATACCATTACTAAAGCTGAAATATAATAATTTCCTTTATTTGTTTAAAAATATTCATACATATAATTTTTCTGCCACTTTTGAAAACACATTTATTTTTATGATTAATTCAAGATGTTTTCAAACATCTTCTCGAGTAATTTTTTTCTCATCACCCCCCTTAAAAAAGGAAAGAAACAGAACGATTACCATTAAAATTGTTCTCTTCTTTTTATTTTGTATCCCTTTTTTCAAAAGCAGACGAATGAACATTTTCAATTGCATCTTTATATAGTTAAATAACCAAAAAGTCATATTTAAAAGACACTCGAAAATCTATGGTATTTTCTTTCATAATGCCCTCTATTATTCTTTTGAGTAAAAGAATACACACATAAATATAAACAAAGAAAAAAGTTGTTTAACCCACGTATTTTGTCCTCTTTTCCCTTACCCTGTGCGCTTATATTTTCGTTTTTTTGTGGAGGGGGGGGGGGAGGAGAGGATGATTAAGTAACATTCTTTGAAAAAGCTTTTTAGTAACATCTTGAATTTATTATGAAGAAAAATTTGTTTTTAAAAATAAGCAGAAACAATTGTATGAATAAAAATGCTTTTATAAAATTCTTAGCATTTATATAAATTATGATATTTTGAGTTGTAATAGTACACA
The DNA here is from genome assembly GCA_963556195.1 of Sepiola atlantica. NCBI lineage: Eukaryota > Metazoa > Mollusca > Cephalopoda > Sepiida > Sepiolidae > Sepiola > Sepiola atlantica. The sequence goes on from OY744540.1 coordinate 33,822,560, forward strand.
CACACACATACATACATACATACATACATACATACATACATACATATATATATATATATATATATATATATATATATATATATATATGAATTTTATAACTGTTCTGTTTTTAAATCTCCGAAACAGTTACATGGTAAACAGCTGATGATTCCCGTTTAATAATTCACAATTTAAGTTAGGGCCCCTGGTTTTGGTTTCACTGTTATATACTTGAATCCCATTTTGTATTCGTTAATTTTCCAGCTGTAAGTCAGCTTATGCAAGTGCTAAGTCTGCGATACATTTGATTTAGTTAGTATCTTTGGGAATTTAAACTGCATTTTCTTTCTTTGATTAAAATGACTCAAAGATTTGTTAGACAAACACACACACGCACACATATATATATATATATATATATAGATATATATAATTATTGTGTATTTAGACAGACATGCACATAATCTACGACACTGGTATATCGATGTTATCAATCAACAGCTGTTAGAAACTGTGATCGCATCAGGGGAAAGAAACTTTGACCCTTCCCTCAGATCATATTTTGAAATAATTTAGTAGAATAAGAAAAAAAAACACTATTATTATTATCATTATTATCATTATTATTATTATTATTATTATTATTATTATTATTATTATTATTATTATTATTATTTACTCACTAGGAGTTATCACACTGGTCATCGTCAGTGGTCACCCACTGCCGACAACCTGTGGTATTCCCTGGAGTCCGAGTGACAACAAGTCTCCTCAGGCCTCCAGTATGCTCCACCTCTTTTCGTTCATCACGGCTGATGACCTTGCGGTAATCGCAACAGCCACCTACCAACGATTTCCCGCTGATAAGGGCCATTGGTCCCCTCTGGGGCCCGAGTGGCAACAAGCCTTCCCAAGGTCCCAGAGCTGTCCGCGCTCTTCCAGTGGAGGTCTGGTTTGCGCTTTCCCTCCTCGACCCTCTGTCCATAATTTTGTGGCGTCAGCCTATGCTTGCGCCTCTCTCGTGCGGTTGTATTTTCCCCGGTTCTGCTGTCTTGTGCTTCCATGTGTTTGTTCTCCATTCGTTGCTTATGTGGGTTGGTTTCCGCATTCGAGGACATATTATTATTATTATTATTATTATTATTATTATTATTATTATTATTATTATTATTATTATTATTATTATTATTATTATTATTATTAGTGTCATTATTATTTTTATGATTACTGTGTTTTAACACTGAAAGTCTCAGATATGTATTTAAAAATTGTTATTCATTTAATAAATATATAAGAAAAACATAACATTACTTGGTTTTCTAAATTCTCCAAATAACCTTTAAAATTTTTTTCTAAAAGACGTGCCACCCCTTATATTCAAATTCACGCCAACTACGCATAGACACATCCGATTTTCGCTCATCCAAAGAACGTCGACAAGACCGGACGGACAATTTGCTATATCCACGATGGGGCAACCGCTTGCGGATAATGCCAGCAAAATTTAACAAACAGAAGTTCTCATTGAAAAAAGGTGTTTTAACACCAAAGTTTCAGATATATATAAAAAATGATTTAATGCATATAATAAATATATAAGAAAAAAATAACATTACTTGGTTTTCTAAATTTTCCAAATAACCTAAACAATTTTCTTTCTAAGAGACGTGCCACCCCCTATAATTATTGCCAAAATCATACAACGCCGTAGCCCACACAAATTATGAAAGCCACAGAATGGAAGCCATAGACTCGTCTTAGCGAGTATAAACTCCTACTTCTGAGACATTGGCCTGGGTTTTTAGTAGTTGGATGACTACACCCCTCGTTGAGAAGAGTAGGTACATTAAACAGTCGGCCTTCGCCGTTGTTTGCTTATTCTGTGTTTGTCAATCGACTTTCCTGTGTGTAGCGTAGTGGCTCAGGTGACAGAGTACTCGCCTCTAATGCCAGTGACTCAGGATTCGAATCCAGAATTCAGATATGTTCCACTGATGAGGCCACAGGAGAGCGACAATCGAGTCTAGGACTTCCGGTCTGTGGGTTTCATGGTTTGTGTGTGCGGCGGCGTTTCTGATTGTGGAAATAATTATATATAATTATTAAAAGGAAAAACTATACACACATTAAGGTTGTATACATTATAAATTATTTCGACACTTTAATTAGGTCTCCTCAGACGTATAAACAACCACGTCAAAAAACAAATAATAAGAGAAATTGATCATCGTCTTAAAAAGATAAATCCCCAAAGTGAATTTATCTTTTTAAGACGATGATCAATTTCTCTTATTATTTGTTTTTTTTTTGACGTGGTTGTTTATACGTCTGAGGAGACCTAATTAAAGGGTCGAAATAATTTATAATTTATACAACCTTAATGTGTGTATAGTTTTTCCTTTTAATAATTCTCTCTATCTCTCTCTCTTTCTCTCTCTCTCTATATATACATGCGTGTGTGTCTGTGCGAGCGTGTATGCGTATATAGACAGATGAGCAGATAATGCAATGCATTACCTTTGTTTTAATATATAGATTAAACTCTAAAAGTAATTGATAGTGTAAGTTGATTCTTCAACAAACGATAGAACTAATCACTCCCGCTTTCCCGCGTTCTAAAAGATGACGAATCATATCACATATCATAATTGCATAGTTCTCTCTGGTTGTTTACGCGTTTTATATTAGTCTGCAACGAAAAACAAACAAACATGAGTTATTACTGCTTATATATTTGAAAACAAACACACACTAATAGTTTCAAGTATGAAACAGAATTATAACCTGGAGGCTAACCGCATGAGTTGAGTGAAAATTACAAAGCTTGAGGTAGTTTACGTGTGAACTTTCATCACAATATGCCCGTTTATAATTAATTGTATCTTTTATAAAAGTGGCATTTAACGAAGATGCAAGTCTCCCCCATCTTTTTTACTCTCTCTCTCAGCTTGAAACACTGCCCACGTCTAGTCGTATTGAAAAACCGTGATGCGTCGTAAAAGCTGTTTGTAGATAATAACATTTGCTCTGTATAAAAGAGTTAATGATTGCAACGAAGCGTAAAGCATTACTCTTCGCAAACATGAATTAAACTCTCTACACAGTCTATAATGCAAATGTAAACAAAGAAAAATAATTATAATTTCATAGCGAACGTAAGGGTAACAAGTATTGACTGCTGAACAAACAGTCGGGTTTTGAATCTCAGCTTAAAAACACTCCACACCTATCAAGAATAAAGAGTTGTGACTGGACGAAACATCTTTTTTTTCCGTCGTCTTTATAAACTTGCCATAGTCATTGAAAGCCTTAGCATAAAAAATAAATAAATCATTTTATTCATTTTAAAATTGCATCATGTTTGGTTTTCACATTTTAATGTACATGGATGCTTCAAAGATGTGATCTATTTCCTAATTAAAAACGCGGCAAATCAGCGCAGCACCTCGACCGGTCTTTGCTTCACTTGAATCTGTCGTCTTTAACATTTTGACGTATTTTTTTCTGACTTTACGATTAATTCGCGACCCGGGTAAATAGCAACAAAATGAAGAACATAACAACACTGAGAATGGTGTATTCATCGAAAGTCTTAGTCTGAGACAAATAAATAAATTATTTAATTCATTTAAAAATTGCATCATGTTTGCTTTTCAAATGTATATATATATATATATATATATATATATATATATATATATATGAGAGAGAGAGAAAAACGATGATAGGTATCATAATAATGATTTTGAACGAAAGTCTAGCAGGGGAGCGTTCATGATTACTACACGTGGTATGTATCGTAAATTAGTTTCAAAATACAAATCGAATATGTTTGGACATCTAACATTTATTTAAAACCAGCAAATCAAAATATATTCACCCAATTACAAAAATTACATTTAATTGAAAGTTATAAATTATAGAGTTAATTTTCATTGGTTTTAATGGTGAAGAGTTGAGTGAGAAATGTTACGAGTATTAAATAGGATGTGTTTATATAATTGTTTTCAATCAGCGTAAAATAGCAGACGACAGTGCGAACAAGTTAAGGCATCGTGGGTGTCGCGTTAGTATCAGAGTGCGTATGCGTCTGACTACGTGTGCGTGAATTGAGAAATGAAATTAACTTTCCCAAGCACGACAAAGGGGCGAGGATTTTGGCTCAATGGTATTTAATTCCCTCCCACCGCAGGAATATGTGACACAAGGTCAGGAAGGTGGGGAGATAAAGCCAGCGCCCCTAAAGAAGTAGCACACTTGCTTAGCAGAAATAGTCTGGCCAACCTCGTCGACATTCCCCGGTCAGAGCGCCTCAGGCAGTAAGCAATTATCTTACTCCTCCCCAAAGAGGGAAGGCAAGGCCTGGGAGGGTTCACCTCCTAGAACAACCCAGGACAGTATACCTCAGATCGACAGATAAACACCACCGAAATGGCCCAGTTCCTGCCGGACTGATTGTCGAGAACGGATCATCGACTGGTATAACCACATCCCGACGTTTATGGAAGGGAAAATCTGGCCTTATATGCCTTCGAGGTGGATCAAAAGGACACATTCGACAAAGTCATAGCTGCCTCTGATTGGTTCAAAATGTTTTTATTTGTTTTAATTAATAAAGGCGGATGCATGCTCGAGACCATATGCACAGAAATGATTTTGGGCGCTTTTATTTTGGGCGCCAAAGGGTAAACTTCGCCGCTACATATGTATATAAACAAATTAAACACTAATTTACATGAATATCTGGTTCATTCATTCATTTCATATAAATCAGATGATTATTTGCTGTCATTGATTTTCCCGATATCTTTCTAGTTAGAATTCTTTTTAGAAAGAAATCGAGTACGTAAAGAATGGACCACGTGAAGGTTGCCAACAGCCTAAGTGAAAGTGTTTCTATGGTTCGAACTCTATTCGAACTTGGCACACCCAGGTGGGCAGTCCTTGTCGTGTACAACTTAGCCACCGTCACCTCACGATTCTCCGATAAAAGACAAAAATAATTAAAATAATTATTTAGGACGAAACTCTTCGGGGAGTGTTTAATTATTTCTGAATTCGCCAATACGTGCTAGTTATCGTAAAATCGTTAACAAATACACATCGAATAAGCTTAAAAAATTAAAATTTATTTCAAACAAGAATATGTAATTTGTTATTATTTTGATGATTCTGGCTACTGGAGGTCATTTTTCCAACGTTTCGGCCGATGTTAGCACCGACTTTCTTCAGGTTAAATCCTGAGTGCAGACGATACTTATGCTACAATTGCGAATTATTTAAGACTTCTACTCGGTTATGGCTGACGGAACAAGAACAACATACTCCCGTGGATTAAATAAAGTATTCCGTTCGAAATTCCGTACATATTCCCAAGTTTGACATACAGATTCCGTAGTTCGACAAAACGCACATTAATAAGGTCGGAGGTTACATCGGCTGAAACGTTGTGAGAATAACATCCAAGATCAGAACAGACAAATAATCCAAGTTATTAATTCTCATCTAAAAAATTCTGTACCAATAATATTTATATAATAAAATTAAATTGAATATTTAGCAGGAATTATCTGTTTAAATTAAAAAAAATTAGATCCGTTTTATATTTACCTGAAGACGTTTTGCTACGAAAATGTAATTAATTCTCCGATAATCGACAATAAACTAACATTTAATTGATCCGTCGATAAAATACAATAGTAAGTATTACGATATTTATTTTGAACGAAACTCTACCGGGGAACGTTTATTATTTCTGAATACACCAATAATGCTATTTATGATAAAATGGTTTTGAAAATGCTAATCTAATATCCTCATAAATTTAAAACTGATTTGCTTGTTTCGTTGCGGTCATGTTGAAAATGTCCGAACGACAATTCAACATTGTCCAATGAAAAAGTTAGAAATTATGAGTTATTAAATTAGTATTTATTGTAATTAAATAAGTACCCGAAGTAAAGGGTAGGAGAAAAAAGAAGAAATAAACTACACAAAACCTTGTATTATATGGATTATTTAGACTATTAATCTAATCATAGATTTTATACTGACAACGTTTCGGCCGATTTTCTTCAGGTGATATTTCCGAACTCGGGTGTTTTCACGTCGAACTTTAGAATCTATACGGAATCTCTAAGTAAACTCTTTTATTGAATCCACGGGCGTAAGATTATTCTCATTCTGTCAACCATGACCGGATAGAAATTGCAATTTTAAAATTCTTTGTTAGTATCGCCTGTTGTGAGGATTGAACCTTCAATCTCTAGGCGACCGTCAGTCAGAAATGATTGTTATTCAACGACTTTGTTTGTTGGGCCACGTGTCCGACATAAAGTTTCCCAAGTTCGAAAAGTTGCACCTGAATAAGGTCGGAGGTTACATCGTCCAAAACGTTGTCCGAATAACATCATCGATGAGAATAATTGTACGAATAATCCAAATGAAACATATTTTGATTTCTTTCTTCTTTTTTGTTTCTACTCTTTCGTTCTTTAAGGTAGCAGATTAGTAAAACTTCCAGAAATGTTTCGATCCAATCTATCATTTTTCCTATAGATATTACGAACACACACACACACACACACACACACACACACACACACACACACACACACACACACACACACACACACACTCATATCAACAGCAACATCACCCCTCTAAAGTCCAACCTTTCTTCACCGTGGCAAGGACAGTTGCAACGGGGTAGTATAAGAGCGACCCAGTTAACAAGGCTCTAGTGAAAATAAAGGAGGGTTCGGCATCAGAAGCAGTCGTCTTCTGGTCATCTCTGCCTTTCTGTGGGACAATCAAAACGTATCAAGTGCGGTACTGAAAATCTGTGGAGTGAGAGTGACAACGTTGATTTTGCATCCCTTTCTTTGTGTGTTTTGGGTTAAACCTTCCCTAACTTCACAAGCAACCGCTGAGCCTTGCTGTTTTCGGTGTTGGGGGTTAAAGCCTGCAAATAGATAGTTAACGAATAACTGCGAATAACGAAGAGCGTTTCAATTGAACCAGATAATCTTGAGGCACGCTCGCTTGCCCTATTCCCTCCCTCCCCCTCCTCCTCCTCAACAATAGTTACACATACACATATACACATAACTCTCGTTTTAATATACGAGCTATCACTCTTAATAATGAATGAGTAATATCGTTTTTATTCTTATATTTCGACCTCTACGGTCTCAGAATTTTCTGGTCTGCATGAAGTCCTCCACGTTGACCGTAGCTATTCGTTATACTTACAACATGCAGGTTCTAACACGCATGACAGCAAGATCAAGCGGTTGCATATGAAGTCGTGGAAGGTTTGACCTAGAACACACTAAGGAATGTCGGTTCTAAATCCAAAGAAGGAACGTTGTTATTCTCAGTCCCTTGATTGGCGGTTCCGCGCTTGACACGTGCTTGCTTTCCATGCGCAGAGGCATATACGACCAGAGAACGACGAATTCTGATGTTGACTCATCCTGGATTCTTACCTATACCTTGTTAGCTGGCTATCCCTGACAATACCACGGTGCTAAACGCCCCTGTCACAGTGAAGAAGGATTGTACTTTGAGGGATGAGTAGTCTTTGATATACATGAATACCAGTCGCAGAAGATCCCACGCTGTTGTTTCAAAACCCTTTACTACAAAATTAATTTCAACTTAATTGTAAGTAGACATTTGTTTTTGATCTTGGTAGAGGGGTGTGCTTTCAATTGAATCCCCAAACAGGCAGACATACAGTGTTATATACCACATTTATATGATTTATTCTGTGGGATAGGACACTTATCTCGTTTTGTTGTCAAAAATCAACCGAATATATTTATTGCATTCATCAGAGAAGTTGCAGCGCGTCGCATCGACTCGTGTTTATTTATTTGAAATATTTTTGCTCGTGCAACTTACGTTGTCTTCATTTTCCATTACGAATACAGATTACGGAATGCTCATTAAGGAAATAACTGATGTAAAATCGATTAAAACACTTCAAAGCTTTAGTGTGTCATTTAAAACAAATTATGTGCATGTAATCAACAAAGTAAAATACGTTTAAATAAGTGCTATTTAAACGCACGCATTTTGTTACCTAGCTCAAAGTCAAGTTGGGCTCGTAATTTGTCAATTTCATCTGTTATAATGACAAACTATGGACAAGAAAGAATACGTAGGGGAATTTTGATATCACCATGAGGTCCTCTGATCGGCGTTGTGACTGATTTGGTACGGCTTTATATTTTCAGGGAAATAAGCAGGAATATACCGGTATTCGTAGGTGGTATATATAGAGATCATGCTCTATTTTAGTTAATTCCACTAGTAGAAATGCCGGGAACAACACAAAATTGTTCCATGAATCTTTTAAGAAATTGGATCTGAAGATGTCTATAGATATTATTTTTGTGAAGCTAATTTATGAACACCACATTCGATTAAGTAAATAATACATATAAATAATCACTTGTGAAGAAAGCAATAGTCTCCTCTATATCTAATAGGATTACGAAATTATCTAAAGATGAACAATTATTTAATAAAAATAAACTATACTACAATGAACCTTTCGTCAGATCTGGGTACAGGGATAAAATCAGTTATACCGTATCACACTACAATCTCGATAGGGATTGTGGGATGTGTACCAGGAGATCTTGCAATGTGATTTCATATAATCAGGGCATGGGAATAAGTAAAATAGAGTAGTTAGTAATGACAAAGATCATAATCCAAATTCAGTAGATCTATTTAATACCCATAGGAATAATGGTAAGAAAAAAAAGAAGGAAGGTCACGTCGTTTAACATACCGATAGCCAGCATATTCAAACTAACATTCCGAAAACCTTTCATAGTATCATTGAAAAAAAATTCCTTAAAGCAGTAGAATAGGTAGGCTCATAAATAAATATACTGTTAAACTATCCTTTTCGACCTACGAAAATGTGGTTTCATCCATTATTTGTTATAATGGTTAAAAAATAAGAAAAGTAAGTGATGAGGCCGAGTTCGCAAAAGAATCACTACCAATAATGAACATGAGTCACATTGCAATTGTAGAACCGGTAACGATTGCTCCTTGGGGAGAGATGTATGGTCGCAAGTGTAGTTTATAAATGTGACGTTCTGATTGGAAACAATACCTGTACTTATGTCGGGTAAACTGAAGGGAGCTTCAAGGAAAGATATAGACACAATATGTGCTCTTTAAATACTAGGCGTAATACTGATTCCGAGGAATCCACAACTTCATTATCTAATTATGTTAGAGATGCAATTAGTATGAACGCTATTATGAGTTGAAATGGTAATATTAGATAGGGCTAATATATATACACTTAACAACAGGAGAAAATGTAATGTATACACCCTTGAATCCTACCATATAATGACATCTAAGGATAATCTTCTAAATGTAAAGCAAGAGATACTACAGAACTGTTTGCATCTAAATAGCTATTCACTAGTTTGTTTAAGGCCTAAAAATAGATGGTGGGATTAAGGGAAAATTCATTTAGTCTTGTAATAATTTAATATTAAACATAAGAGATTTTCATTTAGTTTGATAATCATATACATTTTATGCATTAATGTCTAGTGGTTTTAACAACTGTTTTGGTACAACGAATATTAAATAGTTTTTACCTAAATTGCCGTATTTCCTAAGAGTTATATAGGGACGGAGTATTGAACACATTAAAATTTTTACTTAAGGTTTTTGGGGAATACATCAATTTTTATGTAGATAATACATATAATTTAATATTTTTAAATAATAGAATGGGTTTTGTTGATATTAAAATCACTTCCTTACTGTAGCAACAATGCACAGCTATATTTATGATTTCCGTAACTAAAATTTAAACAATGGCGAATTTTTTTACCTTTTCCGCGTAGGTTGTGGTTTTATTCAAACAAATAACAAACATATTCTTAAAATTAATTTTAAAATAGTTTTAATTAGTTGGATTGAGTTGTTTTAGGATCCAATTAACTTGTTTTCATTATCTAGGTTAGGCATTATTATTATACCATAAGTCCAAATATAATGGGTGACTAGTAGTCATTTGAAGACATGGGGTGAGTGGCTGGACTTCATGCACGGGTCTAATTACAATCCGAACTAGAATGAACTTCGTTGTTTTTTCAGGGATAGAACTTTAGATGTAATTGATAATATCCGGTCGGTTAATCATAATCTTAATAGGGTGACCCTTAATCCTCTGTTTACCTCCCAATACATTTAATACTGAGATTTTATGAGGAAGGGTATTTTTAAGGGGGGAAGAGATTGTATTTAGCTGAAAACAGTTCAATTAATAAGCTACATCGAGGAATTAATAGATCAAAAACAAACATTTATATCTCTGATATAATTATATAATTAATTGTTTTTTTAAAAATATATGAGAATAGGTAATCAGAAGAAAAGTTACACACAGAGGTTTGTCGGCGCTCTTGTATAAGCAGTAACAGATCTGAGGGAGATAACTCTATGTTTCTTAGCCGCCGCTATTCTGAATTCCCTGATACTTTGACAAGAGAGATAACTTTGTTTATCGCAGCATGAAAGAAAATAACTTTATAAAATTCATAACATGTTACAGTTTTGAAATGCGTTAAAACCCTAACCCTAACACTAATCCTAAACCCTAACCCTAACCCTAACCCTAACCCTAACCCTAACCCTAAACTCTAACCCTAAACTCTAACCCTAATCCTAACTCTAACCCTAAACCCTAACCTTAACCCTATCGCAGCATGAAAGAAAATAAATTTTATGCCACAAAGTTTATAAACCTTATAGCAGTTAATAAAAAACATGTTACGGTTTTGAAAAAAGAAAAGTTATTTTCTTTCCTGCTGCGATAAACAAAGTTATCTCTCTTGCCAAAGTATAAGCGAATTTGGAATAGCGTTATCTCTCTCAGATCAGTTACTGCTTATACAAGAGCGCCGGTTTGTCTGGTGGGGAGGATGCACAGAATACGAACTTTTAATTTCGATTGTATAAATTCATTAGTCGATAGTCATATTTTATAGTGGAAAAGGGTCTTTATTCTATTTTATTTCATGTGTAGCTATACTTTTTATTCTTCATGTATTCTTGTTTTTTACCTTTTTTTACCTTTTATTACTCTTGATTAGTATCTCATTTAAATTTCTTAACAAAGTACTAATAAAATTGGTCTAAGGGAAGTAATTCCTGTTTTTTAATAGAAGTTGTCCTTCTTGAGGTTATTTATGCTGTAATAATACATTGATCTGAGGGAGTGATTTTCATTATAAGATTTCTACAATTTAAGTAATTGATTTGCTAAAGATGAATATCTAGGAATTAAATCTAAATAGCTATAATGTCGATTTTAGAAAAAATATGAATTAATATGGAAATTAATTCCCATAGGAATATCTAAAAAAATGTATATTTATTTTAATTTTAGTTTATATATCTTTTTTGCATAATTGAAATGTTGTGCTGAATTTTCTTTTAACAAATTCGTATTAGCTGTATTTTGAATATGGGGATGGGAGATTATTTTCATTCTTTATTTCAATACTTAGAGGTTACAATTTGGCAATCGATGTTTCTTTGGGTTTATTTTCCTGGGATTTCTTCCATCAAGGTTTTTGCTTTGGAGATATTAGATAGAGTCTGGCTTAGTTGAATTTTAACTGTAAAGAACGGCTAAGCGCATCGTGTTAGGATTTTGGAATGAAGTTTTTCTTTTTGTTTGAAGGGGAAATAGCTTGCTAAACTTTGTCACAATACCTCATTTTCTCATACATTTTTAGGTATTTTGACTTGCCGTCATCTTTGTCAAGGGTTTATTGTGAACCTTTTCTATTCTTTTTTCCGTGTTGATAATGTACAATTTCATTGATGAGAAATATACTCTAGTTGGAGCCTATATATACCGCTTGGAAACCGGTGCAACACGCTCGTTAGAAAGTATTTAATTCGGAAACAAATAAACAATATAAATCAAAAAAATACAATATAAACACATTACAGTTTCTTTTGTTTATCGGCTTGACATAGTGGAATTCAAATGTATTCGCTGATATATGAAATATATTGAAAAAAGTATATACTTAAGAATATATATATATTTTGTAAGAACACACACACACAGATATATATATATATATATATATATATATATATATATATATATATATATATGTATATAGCTATAGTTATTGTATGGACATATATTTATCGCTATTAAGCTACAAAAAAACGTTAATATTTTATCCTAGCAGGAAATCTTCAGGCTGATTTTCGTGGGGGTATGGTTTGTGATTTATTTTCTATCTAAGTTTTATTTATTATACATAAGCAACCAATCAGATTCGTTGGTTTAATTACCATCTTCAGGTTATTATTTCCATCAGCCAATGGGTGTCACGCCTATTATTTGAGAAGGGGTTTGGCGCCAACCATTTCTAAGTGGGTCGAATTGGGAAAAGTGACCTTACTATCATACGTGTGCACTAAAATAATTCATCTGTTATATTTTTTATTACCTACTGCGATTTTGTGACTTTTGTCATTTGCCAACATAAATTGTTTTCTGAAAATGATTTCTTGAAAATTCCGTTAAGTCCATAGAAATACCTTTCTTCAGTTAGCGATTAAACTCGAAGCATACAACCTTTTAAATTATAAACAAAATTCAGTTTGAGTACCTTCTATCAGCTGTCATCTTTTTATACAGATGACCTTTTACACTTTTGTTATTCAATAATCAAAACCGATCATGTTGTCTGTAACTCAAATATAAATAATCTAACCTTTTAAATTTAATCGTTCGTTTAATACGATTTTTGCTATACCCGTGGCTAACAAGTGTGTTGATAACCAGTTTCTTTACATTAATTATCCCATTATTAATTGAACTCAATTAATCATCGTATAACACATACATTGATCCTGATAAATACAAATGGAATTTGAGGTAATTGCAATATATACACGACTAGACATTTTACAATCTTCTCAAAGTTTGTCCTCAAACCTTGTATTTAAGTTATTATCTTTCGGGTGAATTCAAATTAAAACAAAGAATTTACATTATTTTAAGTTGTTTTAGTTTAAGCTTTCTATTTCTGACTTTGTAGCCTTTTGCAAGAAATGCGGGATGAAAGTGGACTCAAACAAATGCTAAATTGCTTCTATTCTGGAGATAATATCTGATATCTGAAGAGATAGGAAAACGGTTGATAACAACTGAAGATCTTGTTTCACGGATCAGTTGTTACGGGATCCTTATTTGACATTTACAGACGAATAGGAATAGCAGCTTCTGCATTTGAACATCTAAAAGAACATATATGGAGCAGCATAAACAAATCAAAACCTTTCAAATGAATAGATCCTATTGCTGTCTAATCAAGTGAAACAGACTATAGGGGCAGGGCATAAGAGGAAACTCAATAGTATTGAAATTAACGGTTTTAAAACTATCCTTAGAGAAACATTACGAGGTAGACAAAAGAAATGCAGATATAAAAAAAGGTTTAATATTAATAGATCTATTGACAACATTATGCGATGAAAGAGATTAACAGTATTTGAAACTGTTTCCCGGTTATCAGACGCCAGCCATGTGTGGAAATAACATTAAGATTATTTATTTAAAAAAAAATCAAAAGTACGACAACCAACGACCAGATCAGGGTTGAGACTGGCATGCCGCTGCTGAAATTTGAAAACTGACACAATACCGAGATAAGTGGTGAAATTTTGTCTTAACGCATGTGGCGAAGCTATTTAGAGTTAGCACATACGTCAGATGAAGCTAAGTTGTTTTTAAAAAATAAATTACATTAAGTTTACGAGCGTCACTCACTTTGTAAGTCCTATGTGCGTTTCTCTATTCTTTTCGCGAAATTGCATCAGAAGATTTGCGTCAGACCTCACTGATAAATGTCGAACTGTGTCATCACGTTGTGTATAAAAGTACTTCTAATATACCAGCACTCGAAATCTACTAGTTTGAATATTCAGCATGCTAATAATAGCTGTCAATACATATTCTAATTCGATCAATTTTACTCTAATTACTAATATCCTCATCAATACACTGAAGGTAATTGGGGAAATTCAGAGAGTTCTGCTTCAATTGTCATTGTCTCATTGGGTTCAATATAGCGTTCGGTTTAATTAGGTAAATGATCATTAATTCATCGATAATTTACTTTGGGTACAATAATCATTTCGTCACTGATTTCGCAGCATGATACTATTTCTAATTTTGATTTCAACGGGATATAATTCCACTTGAATTATTATTACTATTAAAGTCAATATTGGATCAATACAGTTGTATTTTGATCAATTACCATTTAAAATATGTTTGATCAGAACATTTGATAAAATAATTGAATCTAACTTAATATAACCACAACATTCAATAGGAATAGAAATTGAATTATAATTAGCGATTAAATAATATCGATGTTTTAAATGGAGGCTAATATAAACACTAAGCAAATAATTATGTGGTGTTATGGTCGACCAACTATTTTCGCCATTTTAAACAGCTAGTATCATCATTGATATGTTATAAGTTACCGGCTACATGAATATTGGGGTCTTTCTCTCATAGTGTTAGTAGCATTCGTCGTAGAGATGTTGATCGTATCTTTTAGGCTGTAATAAATGAATCCATAAAAAAGAACAGCGATACTCACATTATTTGCTCTGGCTCACATCTTTGTTTCCTCTTGATTTGTTTATGCTTTCTTTTCACAGCAATTACACCTTAATGAACGCGTCTTCCCGGCCATCTACCGTGTGGATAGCAGGAGGGCTATGAAAATACGTATGTCCATTTTGATATCGGAGGACTAACAGGTAGGAGCTATCCGACCTTTTGACACAGAACCTTCCTGTACACGTCCGTCTAACCTATAACTTCGCCTCTAATAGACAAGTCACTTTTTTTACTAAATCTACTTAACGTGGAATATTCTGTTCTCAACACACCTACCACTAAATATTGCTGGAATGCGTAGTGGCTCAAATTATTCTGCAATATGTACTTGCCTAAATATTCTGCAATACGTAGTGGATAAACTATTGCTGAACTGAGTAGTGGCTAAAATATTCCTGCAATACGTAGTGGCTAAACTATTGTTGCTATACGTAGTGACAAAACTATAGCTACAATACGTAGTGGCTCAACTATTGCTCCAATAGTACTGACTGAAATATTGCTGTAATACGTAGTGGTTCAACTATAGCTGCAATACGTAGTAACTCAACTATTGCTACAATAGTACTGACTGAAATATTGCTGTAATACGTAGTGGTTCAACTATAGCTGCAATACGTAGTAACTCAACTATTGCTACAATAGTACTGGCTCAAATATTGTTATAATACGTAGTGGCTCAAATATTGTTATAATACGTAGTGGCTCAAATATTGTTATAATACGTAGTGGCTCAACTACTGCTGGAATAGGTAATGGCTCAAGTTTTGATGCAATACGTAGTTGCGTAACTATTGCTGAAATATGTAGTTGCTTGAATATAGCTGTAATGCATAGTGACTCAACTATTGCTACAATACGCTCGTCTATGTTTTGTTTAGCGGCGTTATATTTCATAATAACATATAACACGCTGAGTGTTTAGGTATCAATACTCATTATATTTTAAGTTAAAATGATACACCAGAATACAAAATAACACATAGGATATTTTATGTCCGAACGTTATTGATGTTTGTTTATGCGAAGTAATACGATAGAAAAAAAGAAAACTTTGAATATTTAGTGTTTCAATAATAGTTAGGTTTTTGGATGGTTTTGATATAAAATGAACCCGATGTTCTCCTTCATCTTTGTGGTTAATGGTCTTTTTACTAAAGACTATATGAACATATGTTTGTTCAGTAATTTACCACAAGTATCTGTCCGTTTTGTCAAAAGCAAACTAATATTTTGTAATCGATATCATCGATTTTTTTATTTAAACCTGATAATTATTTGATTTTTTTTATTAATCATCAATAGAGGAAGGCGGACTAATTATTACCCAAATGTTCTAATGCTGCCACTCAGATGACCTGCAACTAATTTTATAACAGATACATTTTTCGCGATTCACCTGTGTGAAAAATATGGATCTTTCATCTATGCTGCTCTTCAGAAATTTAAAATTCACTTCCAGAAAAATAGTATTGTAAAGCAGCAAACAGAAAAAAAACAAACAAGCAACTTACATTAAATCAAGTTCTTAAGGGTAACCCACGCAGCGTCGGAATTTGAGTTAGAAACATGACTTGTGTTCCGGTGTTTTGAATCCTTCGACCGGCATAAATAATTATCTCTACACTGACGATTCCCGAAGGATGAAACGTATACGTATGTAGATTTATATATATATATATATATATATATATATATATATATATATATATATATATATATATAAATATATATATATATTCTTATATATATATATATATATATATATATATATATATATATATATATATATATATATATATATATATATATATATATATATATATGCGTTCATTTAGTATCGAGTTCAATGAATATCTCCTGTAAGGTTTCCGGCACAGGCAGTCTATCTTCAAGCGCACTGAACTAGCATTGCACCAGTCTTATGACAAGGAGAACCCAGAACAATACGGGAATAATAGAGAAAGACTGGTCTTATTTCGATGTTTTCCTTCGCGCCAAGATTTGAAATAAAATAGGGTATATGATGTTCTCTCCTACCCCCTTTCTCTCTCTCTCTCTCTCTTTCACAAACACACGCTTTCTCGCTCTCTGTCTCTGAAGAAATAAAGACGATATTTATTTTCAAGTGCCGTCTACTTGTTTAATCAACGAGCGGCCAACACATATCAAAGAAGATGAATTCGTTGAGATGGAAGGACCTACCACCCGACCATCGGAACATCACGTAGCCCCCACACTCTCCCAGCAATATCGTTTCGCAGAAACTGGTGAATAATAATAATTGAATTTCCATCCAATTTAAAGACATTTCTTCAAGGCTGGAGAATATCAATTGCTAAAAGAAAAGTTAACAACATAACGATGTCGAGTAGAATGATTCGTTCTGCCAATCTCGTAAATTGCAAAGTTCAACAAACTTTTGCTTAATTTAAAAATGCTGATTAAAAAGGGCTGAAAGAATCTGCTAGAGATGGCCTCATTCCAACACAGGTAAGGCGGTAAAAAAGCAAAAGTATAGTAAAAAATAAAATAACATGCTGGGAAGATGGCGGGTGTGGAAGTGTTACTGTGAACACTTCATGGGATGGGGTGATGCTGCAAGATTCGTAACGGTGAATCGACCAATCAATCAGACAATCAGATTATCGATTTCAGCATTCGTCTCGAAAAACTACATGCGGTTACGAAAAGTATTGTTATTTTTTAATCACTAGGAGTTCTCACACTAATAATTACCAGTGATCGCTCACTAGTCACAAGAGATGGTGTTCCCTGGAGTCTGAGTGATAGCAAGTATACTCCGTTCACTTCAGTCACAATTGCAACTGTCATTGTATTCTCGTAACAACTGTTTACAATTGAATTCTTGCTGATAAGAGCCAACGGCTTTCTCAGGATTACAGTGCTCTCTTTGCTCGTCCAGTAAATGTGTGTATTCCACTTAGACTTTTCATAGCCATTTTCTGTGGTATATGGTACAAAACGATGTTGCTGTTTCTGTTGTTGGTCGGAATAGGGGTGTCATAGTATACCCCTTTTCTTAATATATCTACCTAAGCAGTTTCAGATACCCTTTGTTACATTATGAGCGCCGTGTTTAAATGGAAAAGTTTGAATGACACTTTTAAGGGTCAGAGGTGACCCCAGACGGAAGTCGCGAAACCACGTGATATCAGTGCGAATATTTTATGCCTTTTGGCTGACGAGACTTCAAGCAGAGAAGACGTATCTAGGGTACCAATGGTTGTAGCGAGACAAATTATCTGTCATAATATGTCTGTCTTTGTCTCTCTCCCACGCGTACACACGTAACTCGTTGTTATGATATTTTCTGAGACTGTATCTTTTGAAATATTTTTTTTATACATCAGCATGGGCGCCCGAGTGATTTTGCATCCACAGGTGAACTGAACCTGGGTTCACGACGACGACACGGGCGTATAATTGTTCATACACTTATCGACAAGTAGAAAAATATCCCCTTGGGTTTGTGTTTGTATGTTCTATTTATATTTCTAGTCGTGTCTACGTAGTGATAATCTATTTGCACTTTTCATCTATATTTTAATTTACTTTCGTTCAGCATAAACAAGGCATATTGCAACCGAAACGTAAGGTGCTACTGTGATAAGGGTCAGATTTATAGGGTGCAACCTAATTGGGGAGTTTGGCAGAAAGAAAAAAGTGGACCTTAGGTTTACTTTCGGAAGCCTATATTTCTCCTTTATTCCTCACAGTCCATGAGCAATATTTCTGACAAAGGGGGAAGAACTTTTATTTTCTGAGCCGGAATCTATCCATCTAACACTTATCGTTGGCTAGTTTTTCACCTTAAAGTAGTATTTTTAGTTGTTCTCTTTTTTGTTATTAGCTCCTTACATCAAGTGGTGCCTTGTCTGGGGCGATTTCCATTAAAGAAGATATTTGTTCATATAACATTAAAATGTGTTCATGTTGTTACGGTCGGAGAAACATGGCAGCAGCGAGGATACTTCAAAAGCAAGTGACACGAGGAAAAAAGCTATTAGAGAAGACACATTTTCCAGAACCTAGGAATCTATACTGTGAAAGGGTTGGATTTACCAGTAGTTAAGTAGGTCTTTGATATATTCGTTGAAGGTATACACATGTAGTAAGTTAATTGGAGCGCGTTCCGTGGAAGTACTTGTTAAAAAACACAGGGATGCAACACTGGGGGATGTGACAGAAACTGGAGCTGTGTAGACAGATCGGACATATTAGGCTAGGTATTCTTTTTTGTACTCCGTCCAAGAGGGAGAGGCTAATGTGGCAACAATACCCCAGCATAAGACGAATGGTGGTTTTATAGAGAAATAGGATACTGGCAGATGCGAGAAGTTTTCTAGCTCGGTGGAGGGAGCCCACCTTCTTTGCAGCAGACTTGGCCGTTTTCTAATTCATGATGCCTGAGAATGTTATGCCGAGGTGCTAAACGTTCGACTCTCGGGAAAAATACTATTGGAAAAGACAAGCGGTGGTTGGAACAGTTTCTTATAGTTGTTAAAGGAAAGCAGCTTTGTATTGGTAGCATTTGCATGCTTTTGTTTCCACCTCTGAATTTTCAAGTTGTTCAGCTATGAGTAGTGGTGAAAAAATGTTCAAACCTTTACAAGGAATAAGAATGACATCACCATAATGAAACAACCTCTTTATTCATTTAATCTTGTTCCATTTGGTTTTTCTTTTATTCAAGGTGATCATCAAGGAGATTCGTTTTTAATGTGTAGTACATATCAAGAGGGCAATAACGACGGAGCTGTGAATGATTCCACAAATAATTTTTTTTAACGGTACATAAAAGCTTGACTGGTAAGGCCGAGGTGTTAGAACGTTGAACTCTATCGGAGGGTGCTATCGGTCATGTCAATTGGTGATTGAAACAGTTTTTTACATTTCGTGGTTTGCCCATGTCACCTGGCTATGTGGGTTGGCTGTCGTACTCAAGTATGTTTTATTTAGATCAATGACGTAATTTGTATAGTGCCAATCCCTCCGTTCATTTCTTCTTTTTATTTCTCCTAATAATTTTTTTGAGTTTTTCCGGAATTGTTCCTTGTGCTCATGTAATTATTGGTATTACGGTAATTTTTTTCTTCATATTCCTTTCAGCTCTTTTACAATTTCCATCTATTTGCTTAGTTTTTATGTCATTATTAATATTAATATCAGTACCACAATTATATTGTTATTATTATTATTATTATTATTATTATTATTATTATTATTATTATTATTATTATTATTATTATTATTATGAGTTCTGATATGAGTCATTGCCAGTGATTGCTCACTGAAACAATAGGTGGTCTTCTCTAGAATCTGAGTGACAACAAGTCTACACATATTTCAAGCACTCTCTACCTTTTTCGATAAGCGTTGAAAATATTTTGCGTTTTCGCAAAAGCCGTTTACCATTGATTTCTCTCTGAAAAGAATCGATTATTATTATTATTATTATTATTATTATTATTATTATTATTATTATTATTATTATTATTAGCACACGCTTGAGTTCTCATACCAGCGATTTTTCGCCAGTTGTTTTTGAAGTAAGCAATAGCATGTTCTGCTCACAGTTTGAGTAATCTTCGTTCTATACCATTATTAGTGTAAATTACTTGCTTTTCTCACATCTGATACTATGTATAGACACATATGAAGATGACACACTTATCTATGGCAGCACTTCGGAGAGCATTGCTGACCAATGATCTTGCTGATTCTCTCTTTCGACATGGATCACATGGTGCAATGGGTAAAAAGTGACTTCTTACTTTAGACACATCTAAAAACAAGATTCTCTCCTTTCATCACATATGCTTGAATCCCTTTTTTGCCTCAGTTTAATTCTGGAATTTCGAACTGAGCTCTTTCTCAATCTACTGGGTTTTATGATTCTCACTCCGTCACGTATTAATTTGTATTCCATTTCCTAGTTTGGATCGCTTGTAGTGAAGATTGAACTTTCAACTCCCAAGACTGTTATTTAGAACTGATAATTGCTGAACACCTTTATCCGTTACGCCACGTCTAAGCATGCTCATAAACGAGAACAATCTACCCCGTGGATATAAATACAGTGCTTATTTCGAAATTCTGTATAGATTTCTGAGTTCGACAAAACGCATCTTAAGAATGTCGGAGGTCACATCGACTGAAACGTTGTGAGAATAAGATCTATGGCGTGAACGCTTGTCTGAATAATCTATATTAATACAGGAAAAAACATCATTTTTATAAATAGACAATGAAAACTTTATTTGTTTTCTTTTTTGGTCCTCTGTATTCATGTTTGATGACTAAAAAAATAGAACTGGTTACGTAAGCTGAGACTCTGTCTTTTGTACGACGTAAAAAAACCGCCAAGTTATCTAGTATTAAGAGTCTGGTTTCTTTTAGTCGATTCAGACATCCGCTGTTGGCAATGAAGAAGAAAACCGGTTTAAATCGGGGCTCTTGCTTTGCAACCGATAAGCTACGAGCAAGTCGTCCACATCCGCTTTGAAATGGTCACAAATCAATTTACGCCTCAGGTGTTTTATTCTTGTAATGTTTCGCCTATTTGTAGGCTCTCAATCACCCGAAATCGATTGGCAGAGGAAAGGCAATATTTATAGTAAGAGCATGGCCTTTTCCTTACGCCTTATTTCCCAGTAAGTATATCTGATTCAGCCACATAGACACGTAAGTAATAATTTTATCGGAAAACTTAAGTGAAAGTTTTTCTTTCGTCACTTTACCAAAACTTTACGTAGATAATTGGTTACTAGAACGAGACTAAAAATGAAGATATATTTCGAAGAAGAGATCAGAGATTCCCAACCGTGGTACAGATGGACTCCGAGGGCCCACTGAAGCTTTAAAAGGGCCACGAACATTGTTTGATTTTTTATCTAATTTCTACTTATTTTGTTTTGTTTACTAGAAGATGTATGTGTGTTTATTGAAATTGTCAACATTTGTATTTGGATTTTATTTTATGAACGTAACGAAATTGATTTACTGTTAGTTTTGTAATAACTTAGGAACAAATATTTGATTAAAATATTATATATGCATATATGGGGCCACTGGATGATAAACTATATCGCAAGGGTAAAAAAATAACATCCACAACAAAATCTCGCCTAACTTCAACCACTGTAAATAATTTCTCCTTTGTAATCTATCCACCTAAAACTAAACTGAACTTCCATGAGCAAAGTTTCTTTCCAAGTACTAGCCGTCTGTGGTACACAATACCACGAGGCTTCTTTCCCGCTAACTACACCATGGTCGTTTTCAAGTTAACACATTCTTGTTAAGCTGTCCTCTCAAATAATATAATTCTGCTTAGTTTAAACTATCGTTACCAATGTTCACGGTGTTGTCTTATCATCCACCTGACAAACATACTAACACTTATCCTCAAGTGGCTTTTGGGACTTCATAAGCAGTGACTCTTTAGTACTAAGAAACAACAAAAACAAACAAAATATGGTTGGGGGCATCGTTGTAGAGTCTCAATCCTGTGAATGTCAAAGCAGACACTCCCGAGCCGAGTTCAAATCCTAAGCAATTAAATGACCAACCCACAGTTGCTATTATGTTAATTACGTTTACGAATGTAGTATCGTAATACAGGGTTGCCCACCAAAACATACCACCCATGAAATCATTAATAAAATCCACAATCTTTTCTGCAATCCAACCATATTTGATACAAATAAACTTTTCTATATGCCTGATTTTACCGAATTAGAGTCATGAATGCCCACCAACTTTTTTCTAAATCATCGTTCAATGGTCTTGATACCTGAGTACGAAGGGCAAAATTTTCAATAAATCTGACACACTCCTTTCTTGAATGTGTTTTGATTTTCGCTGTGATGACCATCTTCAGGAGAAGAATCCCTAGGGATTGTTTGGATATATATTATCTTTGAGATAAACCCACAGATAAAAATTAGAGGAAGATTATGGTTTAGTCAATGTAAAGCGCCTTTAGGATCACACTGATAAGACCGCAACCAAAGTTTCCCCGGTGATACAACAAATACTGTAAGACATTCATGACTAAAACTTGCTGGTCAGGTCAGACATAGCCTAACGTTTATTTGTACCAAATATGGTGCAGAAAGGGGTATAAAGTTTTTAATGATTCCATGAGTGGCATTTTTGTGCGGGGGGTCACCCTGTACATATGGTATCGTTAGTTATATATCGTAATATGCAGCATCCCGAGAAAAAAAACATCCATGACATTTGATTTAATAGCAATTCATGAACAAAATAACTTTTACACATATTTCGAAGGCAGTCGGGGTCAAAAACAGAGGTAATTCAGGCTGTTATACCCCCTTCCTTTCTTGAGATAACAAAAAAAAGAACATGATAAAAATTCAAAATGGGCGAACAGAAATTTCTAATCGTTAAATACAAAAAGTCAAAGACAAAAGAAAATCCACTAACACGCTGTCAAATTCGGGTAAAAATGATGATGTTCAAAATATTGCAAAAAGTTTCAGGTATAACACCGGAGGGTTCAACGAATTTAACAGTTATTTATCTAGATAAAACCAGAGTTATTAATCTAGATAAAACTAGATTTATTTATCTAGATAAGACCAGAGTTATTCATCTAGATGAAACCAGAGTTATTTATCTAAATAACAACAGATTTATTTATCTAGATAAAACTAGATTTATTTATCTTGATAAAACCAGAGTTATACATCTAGATAAAACTAAAGTTATTTGTCTAGATAAGACCAGAGTTATTTGTCTAGATAAACCCAGAGTTATTTATCTATTTATCTATCTATATATCTAGAAATCTGTATAAAATCATAGAATAACGAAAGTCATTTTATTTTTCATGTATGAATTTTTATGACATAACATACATCTTTGCGTTCTTATTATAGAGCGAAGTCTTTATTTATCGATTCATTTCAGGCCGCGGGATAAGTCTGAGGTGGTTGTCTGACTTGCTATTTGTATTTTGGCTTCCCGTCACTACTTGATACCGTTTCGCCCGTAGGCTTAAAAGGCACGTTATTACTTGTTTACTATTTAATTCAGCTTAGGAAACTGCAATCGTTTTTCAGTGATTAACTTCGTTTGAGTTAAAAAGGAAATAGTTTTATTAGATTATTATTCTTTGATCCAATACGACTGTTCCTATAATATACTAGATGAATTTGCAAGCTCGCTATCGCTTCGCAAATTTCACTACTAGTACTGTTATAAACCAAACTTTTAAATAATGTACATTTCATAATATTTTTGTAAACACAAGACTAGAACTTCCGCATTTATTCATATAAATAAATACACATTAACATTTTTGTAATTTTCATACCAATTTATTTATCTTTTGAATAAGAACGTAATGGAATCAAAAGAAAGAAGAAATCAATTCGCCTGAGCGATGGTGTGTGCGTCGAGGGGGGTGGTAAACTTATAATTTAAAAACAGATGGCAACTTGTTGAAAATCAAGTCGGGTCTCTAAAATGCTGCATAGAAAAGTTTAAACATAAATGCGAAACGTTTTGCTTACGGCATCAAAACAATAATTGAATTTAAAACCATAAAAAAGAAAATAAGCGCTGCTAACGGGAGAGAGAGAGAGAGTTAGACAGTTGTGAAAGGAACGAGCAAGCAAGCGTGGAAGTGAGTAAGCAAGTGAGCAAGTAAACCACCATCACTCTCCCCTTTTCCTTTCTTGCGTATGCCGCCTAGCGAGCGATGTTAGTGTCATTTTAGAAAGGTTTTTAGTAATTTATCGTTGTTATTTTTTTATTAAATCACTTTTATTCATTACCCTGAATATCGAATAAACTATTGCATATACATAGGAAAATAGGAAAGAAAAAATACAAATCACACAAACACATTAATTCATTATAAACTGTTCCAAACTACTTATGCAAAATAGGCATAAAAAACTGGCTTTAATCGTTCATCTGTACTATATACACACTATTTAAAAATTTTATATTTGATTATTTATTTAAATAACAGTTACTTGTTTTGATGGTCATATAGCAGTAATAAATGAAAATAACTTTTGCATTTAGTAATTTATACATAGATAAAAAACTAAAAAAAAGCAGTATAAAATATTCTACTAAAATACTTAGTGGTACTGTGTAATCTTTTTTCTTTAAAAAGGAACTCTTTGAAAAATGCGTCCAGCTATATATATCACAATAAAGTAGCCTGCAGTTACAACTGTCATATTGCAATGCAAAAGTGGCAGAACAAGAAAATCCAATTTTATCAGCTAATTTAAATTATCAGGAATCTCGATTTGAGGCAGTGCACATATGTTGTTCACAGTACAGCAGTTTTAATGTAATTTGATCGGCAAGCTTAAGTGAAATGTTATAATAATAATGGTTAGCAGGCGGGATCTGCATGATGAGGCCTATTTCTAAGTATTATTGTGTGAGAGCAGAAGGAGATCAGATCGCGTAAGGACGTTACATTCAAGAAGTGAGTGACAACGTTCGCTCTCTTTCGCAGCAGATATTATCTGATACAGACGGATGGTGAGGACTCATGCGAAGTGACTTTTACTCACGTGAGTGGAAGGGTGGATACAAATAAATTAACAGCTGTTTTAGACTTCGGCTCGCGTACATTTAGTAACATTGGATATCGGTGTGTAAAAATACTGTCAAAAACGGATTTTTTCTCATACAGTAAAGAGGAACAATTTTATTAGAGTTAAAGATTAAAATTAGGGCTACGTGTTAGGATATGACGCCATAGACAGAAATTCCAAAGTGATGGATAGCGATGAAGAGAGCAACATCTTTCTCTTTGGCTGGCGATATGATCGGGTTCGGATGTCTATTTTCGAAGCACACACTCAACCTCCCTTATTTGAAGTGATGAAGATGATAAGCTTACGCAATATGTCAATTTACAGTACTGCGAAAAATAAAGCAACAAAGAGCATGGCGGAATTCGTTTATTAGGAACATGTTTCAGAACGAAGAGAAACAGAAAGACGAAGAAATAACTTGTACCTCTCTCATCATTAATAACCCCGGCCAACTCGTCAATCAGCAAAATCCCATCCCTTCACTGTAGATATCTCCAGATGCCGGAAATCTTTCTACTCTAATAACTTATGAAAAGTAGAAAGTGGACCATAGCTTTACTTTCAGCAGCCGCGTAACTCTTGCTTCCCTTATTTTGTCTTTTAGTAATCACATTCCATGAGCGATGTTTCTGACGAAAATGTTTCTGACAAAGACGTTTCTGAATTGCTGTTTTCTATGTCGTAATCCATCCATCTTACACTTATCGTTGGCTAGTTTTTAACCTTGAATTTGTATTTTTAAGATCCTTACATAAAGTGAGTTCATGCCTTGTCTGGAGCGATTTCCATAAAAAAACACTTGTTTCATCGAATTGCTTGCCTATGGAGTTACCTCCTTGCTCTCTGCTCCCCATACTATACCAATATGCAGAAATTAAAATTTAATGTGAAAAAAAATCTCGCTGCACACCTCCCAACTTAGAATGGGTATTCTCAAATATCCAAAGAGCGGAAATTGCAAAGTGGAATCCCTTGTATCTGAAGTTACTATCACAAGTCAACCCAACTGCAGAGCTGAAACATACATAGGCATGACACAGGGACTTTTTACGTAGAGGTTATACAAACATAGACACTTTTAAATATAAAACCAAGGCAAACGCACCACTACCTACACGGATATGGGAATTAAAAGATAAGGGAACACTCTTCACTGTGAAATGGAAGGACGTAGAGAGAAAACCGTCATATTCCCTAGTTTCGAATCTATGTTCCTTATGCAACGCGGTGAATATCACATAATACGGTCATTTATGACCCCGGCGTACTTGCCTTATATAAAAAGGGCGAGGTTTTCAAAATGTGTATTAACAGGAGACAGATTTACACAGAGAGAAACACCCTAGCCCTGACTAAGATAATATCTGCAACAATTCACCACACAACCAGAATTAAATATATAAATATACAAATAATAAAAATGAATATAAGAATATGACAAAATTAATGCATGCATATAGGTAGACACTGATCTTCACATGACAGAGGCTTTTGAGGGGAACAACCCTATATCTATGTGGCCACATGTCGCTTATATATTTTTGAGGAGAAAGAGTTCTTAGGGGAAAGATTTTGATTTTTGTTAAAACAAACACATTTTAGGATTTTTAGGGAATTTTTTGAAAACTTCCACTTTGGAAACTTTTTTTCAGTATTTTTTTGTTCAAAAGGAAGAAAGGAAGCCGACCTGGTGAACCGTGCAGATTTCGTTTACTCATAATCTTGTATGAGCCATGTCTCATTAACAAGTCGCGCCGTACTTTGGATGTCTCCTAGCTTGTGGTTTAAAACATGACAGTTTAAAATATAAAGGGTTTTTATTAAAATAAGTATTTTTAATATTTTTAATATTGATATATTTTGGAATTTTTAAAAAGTTTTTTGGAAAAGGTTTCTTTTTCAAAATTTTCCTTTTTCTCTTTCCTTTCATTTGTGTGATTATTTATAACCATCATATTTATTGATATATATTTAATATCATTTTATTCGTCATTTACTTTTTTATTTTTCCTTACTTGATTAATTGATCAATATGCATTGAGTTTTTTTATTCTCTCTCATATTTAATTTCCTTCTATTGAAAATTAATTTATTTCATCAATAATGTTTAATATAATTCATTATACTGATCTATAATACTTTTCCTAATTTTCATAGTAAAATAAATTACAAAAATAATTATATCATTTGTTTCATGTCAACATTGAGTTTTATCGCGATTAAAAAGTTGTCACCCTTCCACCATTTTTAAACTTGAGTGAATTCATGTTAACGAAGCAAAAACATATTTTATGTTGGCCTTTGAGAACATATAGATTCCAATTGCTATTTCTCCCCTTTTTTCCCGTTCGACAGTTGATTCTTTGATGTGTTGAAATATTGTTACTTCTTGTCTTAATTTTTAAATCTAGATCTTAAACCTTAAATTTAAAAATGTATTTATCAGCGATCTGGGGTCAACATGACATTAGTATAGTATCGACCTATTTTGTCAACGGTCAAAGAAAACAAAAACTGTTTATGCTCCCCATGACTAAAATACATGCATAATTTGCAAGTAGAATTACTAAATTGGTAAAAATTATGAGAATAAAATTTAAGCAGAGAATCGATGTATCGTCAAACAATTAGCATAACGCGTGAACAGCCATATTCCGGGAAGACTGGCATAAACAAAGGCTGAAGAGAGTCCGATAAGGAGGACTTTGTTAGGGTTTGAAACCCACGGTACCGATGTTGTTCTGATCTTCTTGATCTTCTTCAATCGAATCCTGCGACCGATATGAATAATTATCTCTACACTGACGATTCCCTAAAGGATGAACCGTATACGTATGTAGATAAACAAATATTTATAATATATATATATATATATATGTATATATATATATATATATATATATATATATATATATATATATATATATATATGTGTGTGTGTGTGTGTGTGTGTGTGTGTGTGTAAAGTTTGTGTGAGATAATCGCAGGAGAGTGCTCGGTTATATAGAAAATGAAAAAATGTGTGTAAAATAAAATATAAATAATACGAATGAAAATAAGAATAATACAAAATTAACACATGCAGGAAGGAAGACGCATGTAAAGAGAGAAGTTAGAGAAGAACAACCATACACCCGTATTATTTCTTACTATTTTTTTCTTTTTCTTCAATAAACTATTTTCAAAAAACAGTTTTTAAAGGCTTTTATTTAAAAAAATTCTCATGTATATTTCTTTGAAATTGTTTTTCATACTTTTTCTAGGGGAGGGAAGTTTACACGTTTAATTTAAACCCCAATATTTTCGCCCAATTTTTCCGCCCACATGCGTGTTTTCATTAAAACTCCTTCACTATATTCCATTACCTGGGAATTTTTTACTTTATTTTAGGTGTTTCTTTAATTATAGATATAGATTTAAAAAAAGTTTTTATTTTATTTTAATACATTTATAATATTTATAATATTTTTATATTTTTACTTTTTTTCTGTATTTTTTATATTTTCTAATATTTTATTATATTTTTCGATTTAATAATATTAACATTTTTTATTTACAATTTTAAACCCAACTAGATTTATTCATTTTTTTCATTTTTAAATCCGCTAATGAAGTGTTATCCCTTTTCTACCCTACAATTATTTTTAAACTGAAAAAAAAAAACTGACTGGTTTTTGTTTACTTATTACGGGGTATATATTTTCCATAATTAATCGTAGTCTATTGATACGCATTAATTCCAATGCAAGATTTGTTTTATTCCTTTTTTCTCTTTTTTTAGTGCTGTTTTTGTTTAATTATTTTAATTTATAAAAAATGACAAACAACATTTTTAGATTTTGATTTTAATTCTCCGATGCCATGAAGAAAAAATCTGTTTAAACTTACCCGCGATGAAAATAGCGTCAGTATTTCCAAGTCGATATTTATTGCAACTTCTCTTTCTCGGAGATAGAAGAAGTTATCTCGTGAAAACACGCTGGCCGAAGATCCGGCCAATCGGTGACCAACAGTCCAGCTTGATCACGCGTGACTTGATCGCTTTAAAAAGATAGGCAACAAGTCTCTCACGCTCTTTCTCTCTTCCTGTTTCGTCCGACCGCACACGCAGGAGAGTGACGGCTCGAGCGAGGACATTGGCAGAGGCAAAAGTCAAAAAGTATGTAATCGCTTTTAATTCCTACCACGAATAACGAACTATTCTTTCAAGCGTGCACACATAACAATTGCCACAAAATATACGAAAATACATAACTTTATATCAACATCGCTCACATACACGCATTCATACAAACACGAAATTAAACAAACAGAACTTTTCTCTGAATGTTTCAACTCCTTAAACATAAACTCAAGCATTCTCTGTAAACTGATAGCTTCACAAAATGTCTTATACAAATAAATTGTTTTGTTTAATATAAATGTTTTACTATTTTTGTGTGTGTAGCTTTATTATTCCTTCGCTTTCTTTCCAATATAATTTCCGATATAATAATAATGTCTTTGTTTCTTTCCTTTTGTTGATTTTGTTAAAATTATCCACACGTGGTCGGGCCACCTCGAACAATGGTAATGACATGCCGCCATAAAGGCATCATCTCTCACAATCTTTGGTCGGGCCACTTTTCTCCATATTTGTATACCATTTGTTTGAAACCGCCCGGCCATAAGCAGACATTTGTAATCAGCACGTTCGGGCTAATGTTCTTATCGATGTCAGAAGTTCTTTAACTTTTTAAAGAACTCAATATTTAACAGTAAAAGTATGTAAAAATAACATTAGAAACAAACGTTTCGACATTTTCAGTATACAATCATCTTATGTACTTTCCACGTGACATCGTCGTACGTATTTAACGTGATCTATATTTCTGTTAAAAAGTGGATAACACATATTTGATAAATAAGAATGTTTTATTCTAGATTTGGGTTTATTCTTTGTAGACAATCGGACTATTTTACATCTATGCATCTATAATTTTTATCAGAGTCTAAATCGGAATGTAGTAGTGTATTTTCAACGTTAAGATTATCGTTGTTAGCACATAGTGTGAAGTGTAAAAAACGCCAATCCATTTAAAATATCATTGTAATATAACAACGCCCATTTTTTAGCCGGATCCTTTAAAATCGATTTGTGTCTAACACATTTTCTTTCAGTCAACCCCCGCTTTGCCGCATGAAAGCAACACATTTGTTAATGGATGAAGACACTTTCAGAGAATTTGATGAAGTAATACAGTAACATAATAGGCGGAAGAGGGGGCACATTGGACACATATTGGCGAGATAAAAAGAGTTAAGAAATTATAGTCAAATATAAAAGTTAAATTCGCAGACAGAAACAGCGAAGATTGAATTGCACGTAAAAGGATTTATTCATATCGATTCATCGGCAACATGTAAAATATCTTAATACCGAGACACATCGGTGAATCGCTGCATTCCATATAGAAGCACACACTCATATATATATATGTATTAAATAGAAATGGGGAGAGGTGCGTTTTAAAAAATGTACGATTTTTTAGACTTTTGGTCGGGTGGCGGTAAAAATTATGAACTTAGCGATCAGTCCACATAAAAATCAACTATGTTTATTTAAGTAAAAGCGATGATAATAAACTCAAGCAAACAATTTACACAATACGAACTAAACAGCTTAATTTTTATTGTTACCCTAACCAAAACCTAACCTCATCCTAAACTAAGTTTTAGTTTGCAAAATCAGTTTACTTAGATAAGTGTTGGGTAGAAGCATCGCGACCTGATTCGGCTTTCTCCTGAACAGCTTACGCCACGACTCCACACTTTTGGATACATATTCTTCGAAAAACACCAACAATATTCGGGATCCAGAAAAAATACCCTAAAACACTAAATATGGTTTCTGCACTTCATTAAATTGTAGGAAAAAATAAAGGAAGGGAATTTCTTTTTTAGCAGATTTTTTTATTGTTAAATCATTCTTTTATATTCCACTCGGACAACGCCGGGACAAAGGTCCTGTTAGTTTATGATAAATATATTTCAAGATCTACATACATATATCTTTAATTTTATCTGGGAATAATCAGTGTTGCTTGATATGACTGAACAACCAGTCGCAGAATTCGAGCCTCTGACTATGCGCCATCTTTGCCGCCATGAGACATTATACGACAAAGAATGGGAAATATATCTATACTCATTAAATTAATACAGTCATCCCCTAAAGACGGTTCAACCACTGAATCAATATATATATATATATATATATATATATATATATATATACGGATTTAAAAGATGTTTAGGTCAAGTTTTAAAAGGTAAGAATCGCACAAGACTCATGTGTTTCTTTTTCGAAATGTAAAAAAAATAAATGTCACATGTTCGATTCATCTCCCGTAATCTTTACCAAAAATTTTTTTTTTTAATTTATGCGTATGCTTGATTCATAAACAAAATCGCTGTATCCATTCAATTTGCAGTTTTAAAACTAAAAACGCTTTTTAAAATTCTGATTAAGACTTTATATTGAAACAGGCTCGCCTGTTTCAGAGCCTTGTGCCAAAACACATATTTCGAAATACGTGCAATAAGTTTTGTACGATGCTTTCTTTCTGGCAAAGAAATGTAAACTCAATAATTTATCAGTTCCATGAGGTATAATCACACTATTTACATGATTTTTAAATCATGATACAGAAAGAAAGATGATAATAGTGTGAGTATACCTCATGGAACTGATAAATTATTGAGTTTACATTTCTTTGCCAGTTCTGATTAATTTTTATAGGTACATCTAAGGTCACTTCATATTAATCGATTTTAAATTAATTGTTAAATTAGTTATATAATTCATACACACACATACGAACATCTCCATCATACCAGTAATTATAGGAGCAACATGACTAATGAAAAGAATTGCAAAAGCTGGCTGGCGAGTATAGCTGATGAGTAATACACACAATTGCACTTAAAGGGACGTTTAGAATCTTACAAAAGATATCTAGGCTGAAATAGCTGATGAATGTCTAGCATCCGGTAGGATGCCCATTCTTCAGCAAAAACGAAAAAATAAGAAAACTAAAAAAAGTGAGAAACATATATATATATATATATATATATATATATATATATATATATATATATATATATATCTTTTTTACTTATGTAAAATGTATTTTTTTACTGTTCCCCGATATAGCATGACGAAAATGCTACACGTGGGTTAGCGCCATGCCCATAGTTTAAACGAATCTTCCTAGCGAAAGCAGGCAAACATTTCCCCTCCCCCCAAAAAGTATCATCTGCCAATCTCTCAAACCTGGTAGGAGGCGCCTTAGAACGGGACGTCTTCCTTTTCTTTCTTCTATCCGCCTCACAGGAATAATTCTAAACATGAACAGAACAGACCAAGATTATTATGAGCTAAGTTATTCGATCTATTTTTATCTTGTTTTTACTACTTGTACTGTCTATTATTTTTAAATCATAAGTGTTACTCTTATTACAATCCTGTGTCATTCAGATTCTTTTTTCTTTACGTATTTAATATATATATATATATATATATATATATATATATATATGTATATGTATATATATATATATATATATATATATATATATATATATATATATATATATATATATATATATGTCTTGGAAGTTTCTCAACCATTAAACCTATATAAAAATAAACATTAAGTCCCAAGTCGTTCAGTGGAAAATCACTCATGTAAATCAATTTTACTTTTTCAGTTATTATATTAGTTTTCTTCTAACATTATTTAAGGGATCATCAGTTGTTTACCATGAAAAACTGTTTCGGGAATATATATATATTACATTCTTGGGTAGTTTTTCCTCGACGTCCTTTCGAAATTGTCTTCTATACTATGACGCCATAGCTAGGTGTTCTCTCTTCTGACTTATGATAAATAATTAGTACCCACCCACATTACTGACCAGTGAGAAATGCTCCCACAACAAATCTAGCTCAGGAGAGGCGAACCCATCTTCAATCTTTTACTGCTCTCCATAGAAGGTGACGTCTAGACTTATTCTTTCTACATATACACATATACATATATGTGGGATTTTTTTTACCTGCGGGGCTCGGAAATACCCGACTAGTACAGGGGCGCAGGCTATCTCCTCTTTGTGTGATGGACCAGGAGACCTTGTCAGGTCATCCATCTAGGATAATGAAAACTCTGATAATAAAACCTTGCTACTAACCACTGACGTCTTGGCAGCAAACCGTTCGACAACCTTCCTAGAGCTGGATCTCGAACAAAATATCCGGTATGCAAACCTAAAATTGCTTAAAGTGTAGATGAGCTCTGCCTATCACCCGGCTTTCGCACTTCTTCTCTGTCTATTAGCCAGGCGCAGAGGTACTAGCGCTAGTACGTCTCAAAGACATCCGGTGCCTGCCCTTG
Organism: Sepiola atlantica; assembly: GCA_963556195.1. Classification (NCBI taxonomy): domain Eukaryota; kingdom Metazoa; phylum Mollusca; class Cephalopoda; order Sepiida; family Sepiolidae; genus Sepiola; species Sepiola atlantica. The sequence goes on from OY744540.1 coordinate 33,856,312, forward strand.
TTTCCTGACTAGAACAATGTACGCCGTCTCCCTTTCTCTCTATCTGAACAACTTTTTCGTCACTAAGTCTTACATGACTAGTCTGGATCGCTCTTGTTCCGACAGGTTTAGGGTACAGTTTAAACAACTTTAAGGTTTTTGTTTCCGACAGTCAGTACAGGAGCTCTTACTCTTAAATAGTGCTAAGAACGGCTGCTCCATCAGCAGTTGTATAATACCATGGGTAGCAGCACGTGCCATGTCGCGAATAGAAAGGAACCCTACAGTTATACCCGGTAGTTCATCCCGAGGCCACAACCGCCATGAACCAAGTCACAAATAATGGACCGGTTGTGTGAGCTTATTGGGAACCGAACAAGAACCCACTTTGCCCACCCCACTCTATCTCAAAACAAACATGTCATTACATAAGGATAAAATAATACTTAAACCAGACACTTAACAAAGAACATCTTCGCCTCCGCCCTTGACGCTGGCATTCACAAATATCTGGGGACATAGAACAACATCTACGACGTAGAAACCTTTGTCTTTACAAACTCCCCTAATATCAGGTGTGAAAGAATGTAATGTTGTTTTTGTCCAGCACATTTATTTCATCTGAAACATTCACATTCGCTTTTTAAATATTTACAATAATTTCCCTCATTTTCTATGACTTCTGTCTAACAATCAACTAGCTTCTTGATGCCTTATTCAAACACTTTCTCTGATGTTTCAGAGAAAAACAAATTTAGGTCATTTTTGAGTTGGTCGTCATTTTCATAAATATCATTCTTTAAGTGATGCTGCAACGCCCGGAAAAAAGATGGTAGTCAGATGAAGCAATGCCAGGTGAATAAGACGGAGAAGGCAAATTTTCCCAATTGAAATACATGACCTTTTACTGAGTGAGTTTTGCTGTGTGAGGTTTCGTGTTATCATGCTGAAGCACTACATTACTCCTATAGAGGAATTTTTAGATCATCCAGCTGCGAACAATATTTTACTGCTGTGATTGTTTGATTAGGCTCTAGTAACTCATAATGAATCAGTCCTCTCATGTCCCACTATAAAGAGAGCATAACCTTGTTTTGGCTAGAGTCCTTGTTTTGGAACAGGCTGGGGACTTTGGTTTCGGTCTAACCATTGTCTGTTGCATTGGGTATTCTTGTAAGGAACACATTTATTCTAACTTCCAGTCACAATTCTTTGCAAAAATGGTTCTCGATGATTATGGAAAGCAAAGATGTGTAAACAGTCAATTTTTGATTTTTTTTACCGTCAGTCAAATCGTGGGGAACCCAGAGTCCAAGTTTTGAAACTTTTCCTAACTCGTGAAGGCATGAAATAATTGTGGTATGGGTTTTATTGAATTGGTGAGCTTATTCTCTGCTGGTTAACTTTGGATTGGCCTCAACAGCGTCTTAAATGGCGTCTTTATCAATTGATTTTGACCTTCCCGAACGTCACCGATCTGACAGATTAAAGTCTCCAGAAGAACATTTTGCAAACCACCGTTGACATTTTTGATCATTCAGAACATTTATCCCATAGACAGTTCCAATATAGTAGCTTCTGCAACTGAGTTTCCTTTTTTTGAATTCATAGAGCATACAATGTCTCAGATGCTCCTCACTAATACCCATTTTTTGACAGCTGAAACCGTTAAACTTAATATTTTCGAACTAATTACTATATCTGAAAGGCAAACCAATGTATTAAGACGCCAATTCACCAAAAATCTAGAACTGTGTACAACTTAGGAGGCTACAAAATGATGAAGAAAAAAATACGACATTACTTTCTTTCCAACCTTATATCATAGCACTAAGTGAAACAACCCTTCAATCTGCAATCTCCTCGCACCATTTTGACATGACTGACTACCTCCACCTCTGCCGTATAGACTCTGACAAACATATGCACGGGCTAGGACTTTATATTTGGAACACCCTCCCCTTGATTAGAGAACATAGGTTAGAATCTGATGGCCAAGCCTACATGTGCTTTAGATTGACCTTACATCGCAGCGTTAGTTACTTATATTTCCTATATCGTTCACCTCCGATCCAGGAATGTACCCTGCTTAACTATGTCTCTGAAAGCACAGATAAAGCACTCTCACTCGACTCGAATAATTCCAAAATACATCTATTTGGCGATTTTAATGCACACCACCGTGACTGGCTGGAATTCCCCAGCTTTACTGACGCAGCTGGTAATTTTACGTATAATTTCTCCTTAGCTCACTTCTTCTCACAGACTGTCACTTTCCCGACTCGCTTCCCTAATCGTGTAGACGAGCAAGCCTCACTTCTCGACCTGCTCTTGACCTCACTTGAAGCTTGTGTGACGAATGCCCATAGCCGGCTCGGGAACGCTGGTCACATTGTACTAATGATTGATATCACCCTAAAAACACGTCTTAAAGCTGATGAGCCGTTGCTCAAAACGACCGGATACTGCGAGCAGGCTGATTTTGGATTCATCAGAGATTACATCAGCCACGCCCCATGGAGGGAAACCTTATTACTACCTGCTGATCAGTGTGCAAATGAGTTAACCGAATGGGTCAAAGCTGGCATCGCATATGTCACCATGCGAAAATTCTTCAGTAAACCCTACTCTCCTCAATGGTTTACCTAGGAATCGGCAGCTGCTATTGCCAAGAGGCAGCAAGCATTCCGGCAATTCGGCCGCTATAAGTACACCGCGAGTGGACATGGATTTTATAGAGCTAAGAAAAAATTGTAAGGCAGTGATAGGTGTAGCAAATCAAAAGGTATACAGAGTTTACCAAAAAACGCATTCAGTCACAGAAACGAGGTACTCGAGATTTCTACAATCTACAATAGGGTGGTGAACAATGGACAATCAACACATCCTCGCTATATACTCATAATGATGTCATTTGCACAGCAACTGATGAGGCTGAACTACTTGCCAAGCGTATCGGCTTTAACTCCCTGAATTCCCATTACGAACTGAGGCCACACTTAAAAACCTGGTCATAACCCTATCTTAGGTCAAGGATATCATAAAAAAACCTTGATACCTCCAAAGCTTGTAGGCCTAATCTTATAGTAATAACGAAATGCTCTGCTGAACTATCCTCTGTTCTCTCCAAACTCTTGCTTCCCTGATAGCTGGAAAATTTCGTCTGTTCTACTAGTCTACAAGAATTATGGTGATAGAACTGATTCCCACAACTACCGCCCAATCAGTCTACTCCCTATCTTTGCTAACATCTTTTAATCCTTAATCAATCTAGCGATAGTCCGGAACCTAGTTAATGCTGAACTTCTTTCATATCATCAGTATGGATTTGGACTAGCACGATCTACTTCGGATATTCTAACGGTTATCTCTGAATACATATATCATACACTGGGCAAGGGCGGTAGTGCTTGATATATCTAAAGTCTTTAACAAGGTATGGCACTAAGCGCTTCTCTTTAAAATTAACTCATATGGTATTACTATACAAATATTTAATACAATTAGATCTTTCCTAACCAAATGAAAGATCCAGGTTGTCCTTGATTGCTGTTCATCTAACAACCATGGCATACATGTTGGTGTACCCCAGGGACCCATCCTTGAACCTTTATTGTTCCTGATTTTTATAAACGACAATCTTGACGACAATCAGTTTGAGATATGGTATATTTGCTGACGACACTCTGCTCTACTCTCGTCATGTGGGTAAAACAAACGCGCACATATCCGGGGCAATGGCTGAATCCTTAGAAAATTACCTCCAGGATGTAATGGAGTGGGGTCATTAACGGAGGATACATTTTAATGCTGCAAAGACAAAGCTCCTTTCCTTCCATCTATACAAGAAACTTCTTAACCCATCGATTGCCATGACAAATAACACCCTACCTAAGAGTTCCACATTCAAACTCCTCGGCCTAACATTCACAGGTAGCATGAATCGGAACAAATGTATTGGAGACATTGCCAAAGCTGCTGCAAAGAAAACGGGCTCTCTCTACCGTGCTAGTAAACTTCTCACACATGGCATTATCCTATATCTCTACAAAACTACCATCCGCCAATACATTGAATATTGTTGTCACATCTGTGCGGGTGCATCATCCACTAGGTCCAAAAAAGAGTCGCCAACTTAATAGGTTTTTCACTATCCACCAAGCCTCAGCCCCTGTCCCATTGCCGCAATGTTGCATCCTTGTGCTTGTTTTACAAGTATTTCAATGGATTGTGCTCCGATGACCTTGCTGCTCTACGTAAATACACTCGACCAACTCGACAATCAGCTAAATCCCATTTATTCACTGTAAAGGTCCCAGATGCCGGGGAGCCTTCTACTCTAATAGCTTTGTTCCTCTTGCTGATGACCTCTGGAACTCCCACCATTCTCCCTGTTTCTCCGACTGTATCGACATGCAGAAATGTTGAACTAATGCAAACAGACATCTCGCTGCACATCTCCCAACTTAGATTGACTCCCAAAACTTACACTCTAATTCTGAGTAGCCCTTTACATCTACAGTGGCAACATTTTTTCTTTTACAATAAAAAAACAATTACACACAGGAAGAGATAAAAACAAGATATTTGTACCGGTTTCGGTCCGACAAACAAATGTCTTCAGAAAAAGTGAAAGTTTTAAATTTATTGAGAAAAAACGACAAGATATAAGAAGGAAGCGATGTAACTATATTAAAATATTAAAATATGCTGTGCGTGCGAAAAAGATGTCTTATCACCATCTAACATAAACCTTAGACTTGGCTCATACTTTTTAACCAACAATCTTGCAAAAATCGCATTCAAACAATGTAATATAACCCGGCTTCGTACTACTCATTTCTATGGTTATTGATTCATGTTTACATTTTTCTCTTTAATTTTCTATTTTTTTCTTTATTTTTCCTTTTTTCAGTTAATGTCTCATGAGAAAAATAGAAACATATTTTCAATTAATCGTATAGATAGGCGTGCCCATTTCTTCGATCCACACAGATTGCTTTTCGTCTCATTTGTTAACAGAAACAGACGTCCATCTCTTTCGTTGACACTTAAGTAATTGGCTCATTGGATTGTGACGTCTCTCAGCTGTGATGACAGAACAGTCGTATGAATGCTATTTTCTTTTTCTCCTCCTGGCTTTAATAATAGAAGAAATTAAAACAAACAACAAATGACTCCATTATTTGCCCGGGGATTTGGTTTACTTTTTATAGTAGTTTTTTACAGCCATTACATCCAGATGACTTACATCTCTTTTTTGCTTTCCTTCTTGGGTTGTGGACGCTCCAAAAACAGTGTCTGTTCACTTTGAAATCAACCTCTTAAAAACCTGAACCGATCTTCGGTGTTCTGGCTGCAAATGGTGTGGGTGGTCGTGCTATAGGTAGGCTTTTAACTCTATCTCTTGCCCCATAACCGCAATACTACATGTTTGTGATTGTTTTAAAGTACTTCTACGGAATGCTCTCCAATGAACTAACAACATTTATACACCATCAACGAAAATATCCCCGACCCACCCAACTGGCAGCAACATCCCACTTATTCACCGTATATGTCTTTTGAGTCTAAAGGATTTTCTACTCTGATAGCTTTATTCCTGAACTTATTTGCTTCAGAATTGCTCTTCCGCTATCTGTTGCCCCGATTGTACCAACATGCAGAAATTTAAATGCAAAGTAAACACACTTCTTACTACCACATTCCCATCCAAGGTAATATCGTAAAAATCTAGTAACTAGTACAATAGACCCTTACTTTTCAGTGGCAATAGGCCTAGTTTTGGACAAATAATAAAGAAAGACCAGTCAGTCACTTATGTCAGTTTGTAATAAATTAAGCAGGGCGGCGTTTAAGCAAAAAAAAAACCCCTATGCCACTACACACGGGTCGGCTTAACTTTAAGACTATAAAGAACATTGCGCATTCTATGTTTGAAAATACTTTAAGATTGAAGGTGATATCCAGACTGATTTACATGCTTATGTTCGCTTAGCACTAACATGACGAAAATATCTTTCTGTCAATAATTTCCAGCCATCTATTATTTGATAGGTGAGTGAAAATACCCTGGTGTGAATGTTTGATGACCTGTTATATACGTTCATGAATGTAGAGTAAGCTAGTGACCCGGAAAGCTGTTCATTTCACGGTCTGACAACTAGAAACGTGCCTGTGCAAGATTGACAGCTTAGCAGAAAAACCGCATAATCAAACAGTAATATTGTTCTATAGATTACACAGAATGCGGATAGCAGAGTAATCTCCCTTTTCTAAAGTGTCCCTTCTAATTTCGATAATATATTCTACTTTAAGAAAAAAGAGAATACCGGAACGAAATGGTAATTTCCTGATGGACATTGTCTGTAAATTAAACCACACCAAAGTATTGCGTCAATTTAAAAACAAACAAACTCCGTGCTATTTTAGATAGATATATTTACATTATCTATCATCAAAACTATATATATATATATATATATATATATATATATATATATATATAATTATATGTGTGTATATATAATATATAGTTATATATAAATATATATGTATATATATATATTATATATATGTATATATATTATATATATATCTATGTATGACCACAAAAGCACATTTAAAAACAGAGAACGTTGAATTAAAACAGCACTAGCAAACCACTATTGGGAGCTCAAAGAAAATAGACACTCACCAATAATTGAATGGAAAATAACACGACAATCTAGTACAAGTAGAAATTTAGACGGCCCGTGTAGATTATGTCTGAATGAGAAATTTGAAATCCTAAACTTTAAAAACACCCAAATATCTATTAAACTTTAAAAGTAAGATAGCAAACGGCTGCCTGCACAGAATATAAATTACGTTAGGCTAACAATACATAAATAAATAAATAAGTACAAAAACTAAACAAAAACCTAACAACTTAAAAACTAAAACTTAAAATAGAAATACAAGGAACCACGTGTTAAAATAAAATATGTAAATGCTGAAATAATTAAAAAAGGCATTCGTAAAGCGTTTAGTTATAAAAGTATGTTTGAAATTCTATATCAGGAATAATAAATGCTGCTATTTAGTGAAAACTATGCTTTAAAAATTAGGTATTAAAAATAATAATATAAGTTACAGATGCACAGCTCATTCCTGACTTATGAAAAACTACTTTCATTCTCGGTCCACGGAAGTATGTTAAAATGGCTCTTATTCTTAAAATTACATCCGAATAAGTGCGTTCCATCTACGATTGAACTAAACATCTTTCTATTTGATTTACTCTATTTTTGAACATTTTCATGCTGCCTTCACGAAACCCTTTTTAAATCTCCTTTCACCGGACACCTTATCTACGGACATTCACCAACTGGACAGACTCCATATTTTTACACGCACACTCTTACACTTCATTACTTTATATATTTAAAAATTTTGAATATTGGCTTTTCCACTGCCAACAAATCCATCTATGTAATCACTCTGATGATAACATTTTAATCTTTGAAAAGCCTTGGCTTAAGGAAAGAAAAATAAACATGTTTTACTGAGTACACCTTGCATTGGACAATCGAAGTTGAAGTAGATTTGTCATTGGTACATATTTATCTCTCTTCTTTCATTTATCTTTACAATTGCTATATCTAGTATATTAAGCTTAAACTATTTCACTATAGGTTCTATCCTCTAAAAGTATATTTTTAGTTTCATATTTTATTTTATATATATATATATATATATATATATATATATATATATATATATATATATATATATATATATGTATATATATATAAATATATATATACATATATATATATATATATGTATATATATATATATATAGTTTTAATTGTGTAACCTCATCACGTCCCTGACGACAACTCATTAGAATCGAAAACGTTTGCAATTATAGCAAGTTCTTATTACACTGGAGTGCCACATAACATCGTTGGCCGCCAACTCGAAATATTCGATAAAAAAAGAAGTAACTGTTACTCTTGTTTAATAAATCATATATAGAGAGAGGGAGTTTGAATTACCTACTAGACACCATTCCCGAGTGTATTCGGTCTCTATGTACAAGGGTTTGTCAGGACAACCTGACATGATGATACGTCCCTCTACAAGTAACCCTTGACCAACAAGTCAAAATTGCATAGTATTCGCAGCATATATAAGATATGTTAGGTATGGCTATGCGCTGGCTTATACTAGAAATAGTGCACTTTCTCCTGGTTATGTCACCTGAAGTAACAACACTTAGCTGGATATTCCACCAGACTAGATGACTTCTTATCCTGGAATCCGGTAAGACGAAGATACCACAAAAAAGATATACTATAACATAGTTAACTGGTCAATTGGGGATAGGAAAGTTAATTATCTTAACTTTCTTACTAACTCAACAGTTTAGAAATAAATGAGAACTTTAATAGAATATTCACATATCTACGTATCTCATATACGAATCAGGTTTACGCCCCAGTAAGATGCACCTTTACTTCTGAGAACTTCTACTGGAGTAAAATAAAACAACAGAGAATATATATATATATATATATATATATATATATATATATATATATATATATATATATATATATATATATCTCAAAATTAATAAATGCGAAAGTTGTTTTAATTTATAACTTCTATCTAATAATCAAAACAGGTTACTGTTATTCCAACCATGAATATAACATAAAGACTTGATATTCTGTATATATAGTACAAATAAACGATTAAGAAATAACCTTATTACTGCCTAATTAGCATAACTATGTTTAAACCGTTTATAATTAATTTACATTTGCCATTATTAAATTGGAATTACATTTGCTTATGTTTGTTATCTATAGAAATAGTTTCGTCGTTAACAGTAACAGTAATTACTTAAAGTTATTTAATAAATAAATCGGAAAAAATAACAAAAACACATTAAGTTTAAACAACCAGGGCTCGCACATGACCTTACCGAAGGTCGAACGAGGAATAAGCAAGAATAGATAGGGAAGGGGAGACATAGTGTTACATTTTAGCTCGCTTTCACTCTGATCCCTTTATATAGTCCTCTTTTTCAGTTTTTACATTTTCCCTGAGAGATAAATAAATAAACTTGTTTATCATTTCACTTAATGCCGTTATTGTGAAGTTAAACATAATTATTATTTTGTTTAATGTTTACAAAGACCTTATCACTATTCTGATTGACAAATTAAAACAATAGTTTAGTAGCACTATGATCTGACCCAATTCGAAAAAAATATTGATTCGTATTTTGGTATGATTGTAGATTAACATCCTCCGCGAAATTACCCCATCACACACCCCAAAAGTATTTTACTTGTATTAGGCGATTACGTGTGAACACACTGAAAAACTTCATGGCAAGATGAACGGAAAAAAATATTTTAGAATTTAAGATGGGGGAGATTTTTTGTATAATTTAATGTAAAATTTGAGGGTAAGTTTTAAAGCAGTTACCTAAATTCTGTTTTTCTATGGGAGTTAAATCCGCTGCATTTTTTTAGTGGGGATGGTAGCTACTTTTTAGGCGCTTACGTGGCGTTTTATTACCGTGAAACTCGCACTTAGAGTCAGTAGTAACAACTTTTGGTAAGTTCCTTAAAAAGATAGAATATCCCGGAAATTAAAAAAACATAGATTTCTACAATCTAGTGGGGTTGATCTCTTCTGTTTTCTACAGCCCCTTTCTCAAAGAAGAGACAGTGTTAGTCTTACTCAACTCTATCATTTTTTCTGTAAAAGGACCTCAAATAATCTTCAATTTCTGGTACCTCATTGTAAGACATTCACAGCAAGTACCCTTTTTCTACTACCAAGGACAAAAAACCTATCTTTCTAAGTGAGCATAGCGTCAAACTACATTGGGTTCCTCAAACTGGATGAAACACCAGAATTAAAAACTAGATAATTTTTTTTTCACACTAAATACGAAACTAAGTGACTCCTCGTGACACGATAGTGTTACAAATATGCGAACATATATTTGTCTTTTTCCTATAATGCTTCTTACTTTTTCCTGTCTGTTACATATTAAGATCGCATTCCGATTCATTCGTTACGGTTTTACCCATCTTTCTACTTTATACTTTCGTCTCATCGCCCATTCAAGTGCATGCTTAGCGGAAAGCGTATATAATACGTTTTAACGTTTTTTTTTCTACTCGTGTTCTTTATCCTTTTGATAATTGTTTATTTCTTTGTTATTTTTATTTCTTTTTTGTACAAATTTCTTTCATAACTTTTCCATGTTTCTGCGCATTGTTTCAGTAACGTTTTAAGTAGTCATTTATTACTCTCGTCATCATGTTACTCCTCTCTTTCTCTCTCGCTACACACACACACACACACACACACACATATATATATATATATATATATATATATATATATATATATATATATATATATATATAACTGATCCCCTACTAAATTCTAAAGTATTTGTTTTCTTTATCTCCATTTTCCATAGAGTAAACACGCAATCACCTAGAAAACAAAACAAAAAAACAGAATGCCATTTTTTTCGGGGCAGAGCTTATATCGAGGGGTATTTATCTGCAAATTTATCTATATTTAATTTTGTTTAAATCTTATACATTCTCTTTAACTATAGGTCCTTTATATTTTAATGTTAAACAATTGCTTTTAGTTGTGTTCACTTGTCATGTGAAAGTTGAATAACACACTTTAACATGTTCTAACTAATTAAATAGTTTATTTTAATGGTATAAATGAAATATTAAAAGTTTGGATATTATTATAGATGAAGTTCCATCTCCCGATAAAATGAGATTCTACACTTTTAGGTGAATACGTGTAACTACCTTTAAAAGACTGGCGGTAAAAGAAACAACAAAACATATTTTAGAATTCAGACTTAGAATTTAACGTAAAATTATCCTCCATTTTCGAGCCATTCTTGGGTTTTATGGCAATTAACCATTTTTTGACATTGGAGATGAATTCTATACGTTATTCTTTTGTGGCGATTGCGTGTGCTTGCAAGTAGAACTTTGGATTAGTATTTAAAATGTATAAGTTAACTGACCTAATAATTTAGAATGACCCTGAAAAGAAGAATCTCATTTTTAGGGGGTGTAGTTTCGCTGAGTGTGTTCATCTAAAAATTTACCAAAGTTTGTTGTTACAATATTGGAATTCTCTGAGTATTTTCTTTACAATTAACGGCGAATAGAGAGCAGGTAGGTTTTGCTAGTATATATATATATATATATATATATATATATATATATATATATATATATATATATATATATATATACGTGGTAATATCTATTTTTATAAGTGTTATATAAAAGAAAAACAAAATGTTCTCTTTGTTAAATCTTCTTTATTGGCTTATAAACAAATATTCGTAATGTCTAATCGAAGGAAACATCGGTTATTGAGTCAATAAAAACAATCATTCTTTGTCCGACCTTTATGTTGTTATGTGTCTGTGTAGCATGTATTACAAGGTAGTTTACAAATAGGCTTGATTGTAGGTTCTACAAGATATAATATAAAGTATTTTATTTAAAAACTATGCATTAAATGTTTGTTGGATGCACCCGGGTTTCCATAGATTTAATCATAATAAATTCGGGGTAGAATCCGACTCGTAGGAATCAGATCGATTCATCGGAACTTTTCAACAGATGATTTCGGGGAGAAAGACGAGAAGAAGCCCAAAATATTGGCTTTGTTCAGGCAGTGTAAAGTTGTTGCTTTCTCCATAACATATATTCTGTGTTCGTAAAATGTTGTCCGTTGTTATTATTTAATTAATAGGGGATCTTTATAATGTTTTTATTTTACTTATTTTATTTAAAAAGCGTATTTAGTTGTGTTTATTGTTTGTTTAAGCGTGTCAGCTTAAAAGAGATTTTTTTCGTTGCGTTTACTTTAGAGAAGATTTTTCCCGAAGAAGCAAGATGTGCCACAAGTTTTATTTAATGTGTAGACACCAACTCCAATGATTAAGGAACTCTAAAAGAGTATAACAATATCCGTGAACTGACCCCTCATGGGACAGGCAATAAACCAACTCCCATCAATATATAAGTGGACTCACCGCAAATGAACAAGTGAATCAAATGATTAAAAAGTGAAGCCATAATATAGTTTTTGTTCATCCGAAATTAAGCACATAGCCACTGAGACGTGATGGGATATTTTAATTAGGGGCAAGATTTATAGAGAGCATGCTAGATCGGGAGTTGGGCAGCAAGATGTTAGTTCCCATTATTGTGTGATTATTATTACGCACTTGGATTTTGCAGACCAGTCATTATAAACGCTTTCCCGCAAATGATGGGCGGTCCCTTTCTATGGAATCTGAATGACAGCAAAACTTATGAATGTTACAGTACTCTCTGTTTTATTCCATTATGTTGTAAATTACTTGAGGTTTTCACACAGGCGGTTAGAAGTGATTAAATAATGTATTATAGTTAATAACCAGTTAGGTTATATCTATTCGTAGTGGTTAGACCCCCTGTGGCACGTTTAGATACCCAAAGTCATTGTCGCATAATATAATAGTCTATTAGACATGTTTATGCAGTGTGATGATGTATGGAAGTTTAACTTGTGCAGTCAGGGCTGAAGATATTCGTTGTATAAAGATAAATGATATGAGAATGATACAATAGATGTGTAATGTGAGTCTTTAATACTCAGTTCTTATGACCTCAGAGGAAGATAAAATATGGGCAGTATAGAGAGATGTGTACAGAAATGTAGACCGATGGTATGACCACATTGAGAGAATAGATGACAGTTCTTGGGTCAGTAGATGTAGAATAGTTGAAGTATCAAGTTCAGTTTATAGGTGAAGGCCAAGAAAAACATGGGATGTAGTGATAAAAATTGACTTTTGCGGAATAGTGATTAATAAAGACCTGGCAGAGATTTACTTTAGAATTAAATTTCTTAATGCCGTCCAACGCATGTCAACATGTAAAACGGACGTTCACCCGAACATGATGATGATGATGATGATGATGATGATGATGATGATGATGATGATGATGATGGTAGTACTTATTTATTTGCCTCCCCACGAGGCTAGACATCAGGTCGGTTTGTGATGTGGAGGAAATATATCTTCCCCCAAAAGAGGCACTCTGGTCTGAGATAAAAATAAGAAGTGTTTCAATCTAGAAGGATTTCTCCTTCATTGACCGAGCGCCAAACAGATAAAGTAAAGTATTAGAACAGATATTACACTTTGCTCCTAGCCAGAAACTGACTGATAGTAAGTCTCTTGAGTATTTCAATAATCTTCGTTCTATTCCAATCGTAATCTGATGGGTGTTATCTTTTCTAGATATCGCCATGAGTTGTCAGGTCTTACGCAACCACTTTTCAAGACACCAAGCGATATTCGTGCCAAAGGATTTTTTGCACGTATGTGTGGGCCGATATATTATAGTAATTTTGTGATATATAATCAGACTTAAACTTGGTAGTTTTTATTTTTTTAAATTCAATCTTTATATGTTCCACTTCTCCTTCGAGTTTTCTTTAAGTCGTATATAAGGATTAGTTAATGAAATAGTGGATAACCATGTCATCAAACTAGTAGAAACAATGACACAAACACATCATTAAAGCGAGACCGATATTTCGTTTGATTCAAACGACCGTACTTATTTGGTGTAGATAAGCTTTATTGAAAAGAAACAAAAAAGCCTTATGTACAGCAAAGCGTGGAATGTGATACAGGGAGGGGGTTACGTGAGGAGGAGATAGAATTGAGTAAATAGAGTTTGGTGTAGTGTTTGAGTTGTATGTGAGAGAAGTAGTGGGATAAGCATGTAAGTAGATTAGAAGGTGGAGCGAGAGAGAGAGAGAGAGAGATTCGGGGCCAGGTAGGTGGTGTTGATGTTAGCCGTGTCTGTGAAGGAGAAGTCATGGGTTGGGTATGCAAGTAAAGGAGGAGGCCCTATATTTATATTTACTTCCCTGTCGTGAAATGTTCTTAAATATTGGATCCCCATGACACACATGGATTCCCAAAAGAAATTCCCGTCATATGTGGTGATATTCTAGCAAGCAGCAGTAGTAGTAGTAGTTGTGTAGTAGTAGTAATAATAGTAGTAATAATAGTAGCAATAGTGGTATCAATAGTAGCAGTAACATACATCCCCTTTCTCTATGGAAAATATGACATCTTACAGAGACGTCTGCAAAGGATGATCTAATTACGTCAAGTTGATTTTAATATTGGCAGCAACATTACTACTACTACTACTACTACTACTACTACTACAACTACTACTACTATTAGTAATAATATTGCAGTATAAGTAGTAGTATATGTAGTAGTATATGTAGTAGTAGTAGTAGTAGTAGTAAGATTTTGGGTTTCTATTACACACATGGGATAGCAAGGGTGCTTCATGCCAAATTGTGTGCAATTTAGAGAATTAGATTGTTTGACTTATACGTATACATAGTGTATAGTATTATAAATATCATTTACTAGGTATTCTAAATGAGTGTCGATGCCAAAAAGGCGGAGATCGCAGGAACCTTTTCATAAAGCCAGTTAAATAAAACAACTAGACTGATTATATAATCTTCGGTATATGAAGCAATAAAAGAAGCGCTTTTATTTAAATACATCTTTACTGAATATTTAAAAGGTAAAATGAGTTTTTTCTTAGTTTTTGTTTCGCGATTTGACCCCAAGTGTCCTCGCATATTTAGAAAATACGCTTTCTCGTAATAGAGTTGATGTACCAAAATATGTTTTATACCATATAATAGAAGAATATATAAAAAATAAAAACAAATAATCGATTAAATAATGAAATCGATAGGATTTTTCTAAATTAAATCCCGTATTAAAGACAACATATTTCCCGTTTTTTGATTTCTTTTTGTCATTCGTGAGCTTAATATTGTTTGGAATGGGATATTAACAAGTGGAAGTAGTTTAAATTTATGCTTTCTAAATTTTTCAAATTTGTATTGATTGATTAAATTAATATAAATCAGTGTAACGTAAAACATATTTGTCTGATCAAAGAAAATGTTATATTAAAAAAAATAGCACAAAATATGTACATTTCATTTGGTAATTCTATATGAACAAATATTTAAAATTGTAAGCATTTTTACGGAAGCCACACGCCGATATAACCCGCTAGTTCTGTTTTTTGGCTTTTGTTGAGATGCTGTTACTTTTGGTGGGCTGCTGCTGATAGCATGTGACGAAAAGAATCGATTACTTTACACTTTTGCCCCACCATACTTCATTTAATAAAGTATGCGTAGCTTATGGTTAAGACGCCATAACCTAAATGGAACAGGTAAACAAGGCTTAAAAATATTATTTTTTACACATACACTTTAGAAACTGTTCTTTAATGAAAGTTTAAAAGAAAAACTTCAAATATATTTTAGCATTTTTATGAACGTTTTATGAACAAATGACCAGGGTCTGCTCTTTTTCTACGCCGTTTATTGGGCATACCTGGTATTTACCCATTTTAAACGATTGCTCACTGGCAATAACACTTATCTCCAGATTTCCAGCTCTCTAGAACACTTTCGATAACCGTTGCATATTATTTTCCGTTATTGCAACAGCCGCTTACCATTGATTAATCGCTGACAGCGACTGTTGGCCTTCTTTGAAAATTGAGCCGGAAGAAGGCTTCCCATGGTTCCACTACATTTCGCACTCTTCCACTGTGGGGCTTGTTGGCACCCTTCCTCCTCAATCATTCAATCTTCTTTGACCCTTAATGACCATTTTTTGTGCTACCATACGCGGCTGGTGAAACCACCTCTCTGTATTTTTCGAGGGGGAGAAAGAGAAATGTCAGTTTATGAGATTTCTGTCAGTTTCAGTCCTCTTATTAGTATTATTAATATTATTAACTAGAAGAATACTCGTCCCACGACGGGTAAAAGTAAGAACTCGAACAGTTTTAAAATAATTTCATGACACCTTACGGATATTAAAATCAAGATATAATGCTGCAAGTTTCGTTGTCCACCTGAAACGCTGAAATGAAAATTGGTCTGAAAACTAAAGTCGCCATCTTTATTATCAAATAGAAATATGCTAACCAAGGAAGAACGATAAGTTCTTTTCATAATTTTCTAGTTAAAAAAAAACGATTATAAACTTAAATTATAGTTCTTCCTGAGCTGGCCTCTTTCTCGACTTGTTTAGATGGCGACTATATTTTTCCGACCTAATTTTTATTTCGCCGTTTCACGTGTACAGTGAAATTTGTCATTACAAATAAAACATTAAACACCTTTAGTTGTTTTTTTTTTTTTTAACTAAAACATGGTTTACTTTTTAAAAAAATATAAGTAGTTTATAAGTAATGCGGAAACCTATTTCACCCTAAATAAGTGAAATAAGAGTTAACGTCAAATAAGAAAAAAAAGCCAGCACAGCTGTTTTTAATAATTAGTTATTTATTGGAGAAATGTTTATAACAAGATTTATTAAGAAGTCAAAGAAAAATTTAAAATAAAAACCCAACTTAAAATTTAAACAGAAAATTTTATTTGTTTGCATTTTAAGTGAAAAGGTTTTAATTTCATAATTTATAATTTTTAAGGAATAAATGTTGAGCTCTTACAAAGGAGGTGATTCTTGGGAGGAATGTAGTATCTCTTAACCCGCATATCAGCGACATTTGACGGAAGTTTCATGTAAATTATCTCCCTTGAAAATGAAATTCTAAAATCTCTTTAAATAATTTTATTAATAATAAAAATAATAATACTATAGATAAAAAAATTGCGTGTATAGAAGAATATTTGTAGATACAAATTAGAAATGCATATTAGAAAATAGTAATTCATTAGAAGCTTAAACATTAATAAATATGCACATGAGCAATTACAATATTTTTTTAGATATATTAAATTCCTATATATATATATATATATATATATATATATATAGTAGGCAATAAAAATATATATGGCAATCAAGCTACACAGAGGCTCCCGTGTTTCATCCCCAGGGGGAATCGTCAGGCTAAATGCATGGAGTTATTTTTGTCAAGTGTTTTTATATATGATTGGTTAACTAGCAAGCCATGTATATAAAAACACCTGACAAAAATAACTCCATGCATTTAGCCTGACGATTCCCCCCCGGGGATGAAACACGGGAGCCTCTGTGTAGCTTGATTGCCATATATATTTTCATTGCTTACTACCTAGCTCTACTTACGTATCGAGCACTGTTGAAGTAAATACTGAAAACATACATACAAAATTATATCTCCTTATAATATTTTATGTGGATACATGAAGTACTAATATATATATATATATATATATATATATATATATATATATATATATATATATATATATATATATAAAGAAGTTCATGTAGTTTGTTTCAAGTATTGTGTATTTTGTATATATAAAGGTGATTCTTAGAACAGTAGAACAGGATACAGGAAGTTACACTAACCAGACCTTTGTTCGTGGGAAGCCGAACGATTGGCTGAGAGAACAACAAAGAATCTGATTGATAACTAGCTAGCCGTGTATATAAAAACACCCGACAAAAATAACTCCATGCATTTTAGCCTGAAGATTCCTCCTTGGGGATGAAACGCGGTAGCCTCTGTGTAGCTTAATTGCCATAACTATATTTTCATAGGTTACTACCTAGCTCTACTTACGTATCGACACTGTTGAAGTAAATACTGAAAATTGATAAATAAAAAAATTATATCTCCTTATAAAATTTTATGTGGATACATGAAATAGTAATATATATATATATATATATATATATATATACATATATATATATACATATGTGTATGCATATATATATGTATGCATATATACATATATATATGTATGCATATATATATATATGTATGCATATATATGTGTATATATGTATGCATATATATATATATATATACATATATATATATATGTATGCATATATATATATGTATGCATATATATATGTATATATATATGCATATATATATGTATGCATATATATATGTATGCATATATATGTATATATATGTATGCATATATATATATACATATGTATGCATATATATATATATGTATGCATATATATGTATGTATATATATATATATGTATGCATATGCGCGATCCGAACACCGTTTCGTAAGATCACTCTAGCTGCTTGGTAAATGGCGGCCACGTGTCGCTATTTACAGTTAAAGTTACTCTATATTTACTAACTAATTGACGATGGTCGTTTGGTTAAGATCACCGACTACGAATCAGTGGCGATTTGTGTCTGGGGTTCGCGCCTACCGACCGTCGGGAATTAGTTCCTAGACTGAAGATTGCGTTAGCATGAAACATCGATGCCTCTAGGTATTTTAATAATTAACATTTATTTATTAAAATATTATTGTTTATATATATATATATATATATATATATATATATATATATATATATATATATATATACACACATTATATTATGCCCTACCTGTATAAACACGGTCTGATGGAAAATCCGTACTGTATGGTATTATACACATATACGATACATTGTATTAACATGAATAAATATGCAAATGAGGAATATCGCGATTTGTTTAACATATATTTAGATTCCCATATATAATCGATACTTAAAAATATTTTTTATCATTAGAATGAGATAAGCTTAGTCAGTTTTGATGTTAATATAGTTAGGATAGATGGAAAACACTTCTGCATTTATTCATTTAGATATACATATACTAAACTTGATAATAATGATAATAATGATAATGATGATAATGATAACAATAATAATAGTAGTAGTAGTATCATTTTGGCATTACTATAATACAACCGGGATTTCAAGATGAGCATGCCAAATTTGTTGCATTTCTGTCAAGTATTTTTGGAGCCTATAAGTGGCTAACAGATTGACAAAAATGCTCTTCTATCGATAACCAAATATAGGCAGAGAGAGAGAGAACGAGAGAGAGAGAGAGAACGAGAGAGAAAGAGAGAGGGGGAGAAAGAGGGGGGATAACAATAAATGGCAATCGTTAAATAATATCGTCATACTCAGTAACCCGACGTCTTTTTGGAACGAGTACTTTTCCTCCCTATCATTATTTCATTGATATCATGTTCTGTCATCGCAGCTGTTACAATCTTAATTTTCTGCAAGCCTCGGCTATCCGAATATTAATCTAAAAACTTAAAGACAATTAATTCTTCTTCATCCTCTTCTCCTGCGTCTTCTCCTTCCTTTTCTTCTTTAAAAAAAAAAAAAAAATTCTATGCAGCTTTTTAAATATTAGTGAGGACATTTTTTTCTTTTATTTGGTGTTTATTTTTAGGGGGAGATAAAACGTTTTTATACGAGGAATGGGTGAGGCGCTTTGCGGCGTGGTGATAGGCCTAGTCCACGTGTTTATTTCAGATGAGGACCGCTGATGGGAAGCAGGAAAAAGAAAGAAGGACGCGAGATACGGAAGATTCGGATTCAGTTCAATAGGAACCGATTGATGGAAGTCAGAGGAAAAAAAAGGAGGAGAAACAAGAAGTCGAAGAGAAAGACAGAGGATGGAGAGAAGGAAGACAGGTGATCATCATCGGAATCACCGCCACCGCCGCCGCCACCGCTACGCCCGGTCCGTCTTGGCGCAGTGCGACGCGTAAACACCAATCAGCAGCGCGAAGAGGCAGTCGCCCAATCGATAAGGAACCAGGCGGGTTAAAAATCCGAAAATCTTTCAAGAGCTGTGCAGTTCTTCAAGAGAGAGGTCGCTTCCTGGTTCAAGTGATTTGTTTTTGAACGGAAATGAAGGTGGATGAGGATAGGGGTGAGGCGTGGGCAGAGAACAAAATAACCAACCGAAAAACTGATGCACTTGATTTTAAACTTTCCCGTTTGGTAAATAAATCCCTCCTTGATTACTGTGTGTGAGCGTGGTCTTCCGTGTCTGTAAATCTACCAATATATTTCTCCCCCTTTCACACACACTCTTCTCTCTTTCTCTCTCTTTCTCTCTTCCTCTTTTGCGCGCACTATCTCTCTATCTCTATCACTATATATATATATATATACATATATATATATATACATATATATATATATATATATATATATATATATATATATTGAAATATACATCATATATGTGTATACATATATGCATACACGCATATATATATATATATATATATATATATATATATATATATATATATATATATATACATAAACATATACTAGTATACAGGACGGGTATAAGCAATGCATATAGAATTAGTTTTACATTTTTATGTTTTTATTGGAGGTACGATTTCAGTGGCACCCAATAAATGGTAAAGCTTACGTAGAAAAATAATGTGCACACGTTACTCACCGGGTTACCTAAAATACATACCAACAACATACTTATTATTGATACTCACGTGCGCGCACCGATTATTTAAAAATGAAGTACTTAATATAACTAAACAATTTATGTAGAACAATTATTATTTTCTATTTAATTATTTGCATTTAACTAATTTCAACGTTTTTCAAGTGGCGTGTGAGTTTGGTCTAATGGTAAAGTTTATAAAAACCATAATGGGCTTATGTTACTCACCATTATACCTAGAATATATATTAACAAATTCATAATGATGGGGTTATTAGTATAGGAGTTTATCCTTTAACATTGAGTGGGTGCATGTATATAAAGTTAGGTATAGGTGTATATTTATATAGATATAAACATATACATTACTTTATATATAAGACCATCTCAATGTTAAAATTACAAAGATAAAGTGCCCATGTTACTCAGAGTGTTGTCTAAAATATATATTCTAAAATATATAATGACTCGTTTATTAATTTAGGAGATTATCATGTACACACACACATATATATATATATATATATATATATATATATATATATATATATATATATATATTAACAGTCGAACTGTCAATGTCTCATCGGTGTACATTTTTATATTTTTAACACCAGAACATGTATAAATAACCAATAGAAAGTTAGATTCCAGTAACCATGTCTTTATTCATTTTAAAAGATCCCTATATTGACATACCGTTTTGTCGACAGATGGACACCCATGGATATAACTGGATGTTACATGTGCCACTCGTCAGAAAGAAATACAAACAACCCTGCCCCAAAATACTATAAAAATAAATAAAACAAAAATAATAACATACATGATTAAATAATTTATATATGTAGGTTCAGTTAGGAACATACGGTTCTGTTTACTCTATGAGGTCCTGTTTATGTGCGTAAATGCGGGATTTTATATTTCTGGCCGTCTCGCCTAGATAAAATATCGAAGATGGGGCACATTTTATTTTGTAAATGCCGGTTAGGGAAGAAATGTCCTTAGGAGGTAAGTGTGGACAGGGTTTGGTGTTTAGTAAATAATTAATTTTTTTAGATTTTTATATTACTAATTTTATGTCAGATTTGAATTGTCTTTGTAAGGAAATAGATATCAGATTATTGGAGAAAAGTATGTAAGATTTATTTTTGTCAATTTGTCAGTGTTAAGTGTGCTTTTTGCCTTGTTTTGAAGGTTAATCTTTGTAGTTTTAGTCTGTTTTCTTGTGGATATAGAGTTTTAGCGTTTAGCATTGTAGATGTAAAATTGAGGATATATTAAAGGTTTGTAAGTGTACTCGATAAAGGTTTTTCATTGCGGGGGTAAGCAGGTTTTAACATTTCAAGAGCTCTGAGGAACGAGCGTATGATCATTCCGGGTTAAATTCTGTGGAGGAAGTAGAAATGTATGAGATCAACTATTATTTTATTTTTCGATTGACTGAGAAGTTTAGGCCGTCCTGAGCCTTGTGCAGAGTGATGTCAAAGTAGTTGAGGACGTAATTATTTTCTAGTTGGGACGGAATGACGTGATGTGTTCATGGCCAGAAATGATAAAATCCCGAATTAACGAAACCGGTATGTTCTCGTTTTTTGATGATTTCTCCCTGTGTTTAATTTGTTTTGATTTTTATCCTTTTAGTATATATATATATATATATATATATATATATATATATATATATATACTAGCAAAACCTACCAGACCCACGGGCAGTATTAATTGGAATGGGAGGCCGTTAGTTTTTAAAAAAAAGTCAGAGAATTCCAAAATTTTAACAACAAACATTGGTAAATGTGTAGATTAACACACTCGGCTAAATTACACTCCTCTAAAAATGAGATTTTTCTTTTTACAGTCATGCTAAATTATTAGGTCAGTAAGCTAATCCTAAGTTCGACTGGCAAGGTCGTAAAACCACACGCAATCGCCCCTCAAACGTACTATGTTCCCAATTCCCGGGCAAATATTTCGTTTTAAGGAACTACCAAAAGTTGTTCTACTAACCCTAAGCCCGAGTGGCAAGGTCGTAAAATTAAATGTAATCGCCTAAATAGTTGCTACCTTACCCACAAAAAAACGTAGCGGATTAAACTTCGATAGAAAAGAAGAATTTTATTAAGTGCCCTAAAACTTGCCCCCTAAAAGGGGATAATTTGACATTAAATTGATATACAAATGATTTCCCCCACTTTAAATTCCAAAATAATATTACTTTTCTTTTCATCTCTCCGTGAAGTTTTTCAGGGTGTCTACACGGGATCACCTAAAACAAGTAGAATACTTTTGCTGGGATGGGCGGTAATTTCGCGGAGGATATTAATCTACAATCATACCAAAATACGAATAAATATTTTTTCGTATTGGGACATATCTCAGTGTTACTAAACTCTTGTTTTAATTTGTCAATCAGAATAGTTATTAGGTCTTTGTAAACATTAAACAATAAATGTGTTGCTTAACTTCACAATAAAGGCATTTACTTAACTAATGAATAACGTTATTTATTTAGTTTTCCGGGAAAATGTAAAAACTAAAAAACAAGGACGATAGAAAGGGATCAGAAAGAAAGCGAGCCTTACAGCCACACACTTCCTCCCCCTCTTCTTTCGATTCTCGCTTATGCCTCCCTCGACCTTCGTTAAGGTCGTGAGCAAACACTGTTTGTTTAAAATTAGATGTTTTAGTTATTTTCCTATTTGTTTATTAAATAACGTTAAGTAATTTCTGTTAGTATGAACGAAACTTTTACATATAGATAATAAACATAAGCAAATGCTATTCCGAATTAATAATAGGAAATGTTAATGTATTATAAGTGCCTTTAAAATATGCTTATTAGGCAATCAATAGGTTCTATCTTAATCGTTAATATATACAAAATATGAAGTCTTTATGTTGCATTATTGATTTAGATAACATTAATTCTCTTTGATTATAAAGTAGGAGTGACAAATGGAAAAAAACTTTCCCGTTTATTCATTTATATATATATATATATATATATATATATATATATATATATATATATATGTGTGTGTGTGTGTGTGTGTGTGTGTGTGCGTGTGTGTGGCCGCTTCTAGGTACATATAGATATTAATTTCTCTTAACTACAGGGTGGGCAAAAATAAGGGTCCTATTTTTAAAAATTCATAACTTTTTTATTTATTGATTTTTTTTGTTTGTTTTAGAATAAGTAAAGGACCCCTTCCGAAGCAAGCATGAGCCGTATTAGCCCTAAGGAACGTACCCTCATTTAGAAAACATTATTTTTGCTTAAAAAACTCAAAACAGTGTAAAAAACAATACTTTAGTTTTTGTAAGTTTTAAGAAGTGTTTTTCGGCTAAAATTTGTTTTGTTTATTTCAAAAAATCTCGGAAGGGTCAGTCTACACACACATAAAGTTTGGTGATTTTAACTTTTATTTTGTGGAAGTTATTCAAATTCAAGTTATTCAAATTTAAAGATAGGACCCTTATTTTGGCCCATGTCAGTTTTCGTTGGCTGAGAGGATATGGCGACTGCTTGCAGATTCTAGGTTGACTCTGTGAACCGCGCTTGCGCCCCCCCCCCCGACCGTCTTAAATTGTTACTTTCCTGCAGTGATGAGAGCGATAAGTTTGAAACGCTTGCGTCTGTAGGTATTAATGATTTAATATATATATATATATTTATATATATATATATATATATATATATATATATATATATATATATATATATATATTATCAGTCCATAGACTAAATATAACGTGTTTTCTTTCTTTTAGGGTAGTGTACGGTTTCGCTGCCTCCCGCACACTAAATGCTGAGGTTTACAACAACAGTAAATGATGTGCCCACGTTACTCACCCTGTTGCATAGAATAAATATTCAACAATTCATGATAGTAAATTAAATAGTTTAGGCTTTAATATAGTTTAGGCTTTAATATATTATTGACGTTTACGCGCCTGCGCCGTATTTTTCAAAATTAATTCCTTTATATAGATCGAATTTGATGTTAAGTACTTCTTTTCTCTATTCATTTTTTTTTGTGTGGCTTAACTTCTTTTTTGGGAAGGGTGCGAAACCCCTAAATGGTAGAGTTTAAAAAAAATAAACGCCAATGTTACTCACTGTGTTGCCGAAAATATATATTTGAAAAATCTATAATAATCGGTTCATCAGTTTATGCGTTAATCGGTACAACAGATATATATATATATATATATATATATATATATATATATATATGCACTTCCAAAATTATTAAATTTACAAAACATAATGTGCCCATATTACTCACAGTTTTGTCCTAAAATATATATTCCAAAAACATTAATATCCGGTAGTTTAGCAGATTATCACTATTAAAACAGTTTACGCGGATCAACCGACGTTTCGACGCTTATGCGTCTCGTTAACTTTTTAAAACATATTTAATTTGCCGATGAAAACTTTCATTTAATTAGACGATGGGTTAGAACTAGTATTACTAGTACGCTTAATATCAAAGAATTTGTACAGTTCTGTAGAAATCCCTGCGCGACCAGTGCTAATTTTGGCCGGGACACCATAACGTAAAATCCAGCCCAGTGTTAGAACACGCGCTTGACTTTCAGCAGAAATATCACACAGGCCATCGTGAACAAATCTATCATACAGGGCATTAAGTAATAACAGCCTTTGTTGACCGACCAGGATACAACTAATTCAATGTGGGTGTGGTTAAATTGTGCATCAGGGGTACTAAAAGTTCCGAATGGGCTTTTACATGTCTGTGTACCTTCGATTTCTGGCAGAATAAAAAGGTTCCGGTCTAGACAGTGATTTCGACGTCTCATATTCGGTTAGAAAAATCTGGCTCAAATAATTTTAATTGTAGCAGAAATTCTGATGTGAGCCAGTTCGTGTAAGAGAGTAATGACAGTTTTGCAATGAGATTCAGAAACGAAGGGTCGAGATGAATTCAAAGAGGTCTCGCACTAGAGTTATCCATCTTGTGTAGAGTTGAAGATGTACTGGAATTTTCAAGTAGCAAACTCCGGAACCGATGGATTTAAAATACCGAATAATAGTTGGTGAAAAGCCAAGTTTTATGTTAGCAGATGAAGTAATATTACTGATGTGAAGACATGACAGTGCGTCTGCACCGGTATTATGTACACCGGATATACACCGTATGCCTTTGGAGAACTGAGAAATTAAGTCGACATCTAAAAAACAAACTGGTGAAGCAGTAGTTTCAATGAAATTCACAGTAGAAAGAGAAGCTTTCCTACCATATAATGATAGCTTAGTGCTTAAATCTATCAGTTTGCCTCTACGCATGTTCATTAGTAAGTTTAAATGGTGTAAATATCAGCACCTGTGATAGGTTTGGGGGCATCTGCGACTATAACGGCCCACGTGATATATCTGAGTAGTTATCACTTGACTGAACGTGAGTATAGGAACACGGTTTACAGCCTGGAGTACCACTGTTGAGGTAGGAGGTTTCCCCTTTGAAAGATTTTAGGGGCCCGCTGCTGAATACACGTCTGTGTCGATAAGTAAGTGGTACTAAGGAACGGAATCCTTTACGTAGAACGCACGACTGACGGATAGATTATGATGAGGTAGTACTGTATTACCTTCTCTCGACTCTTGTTTTCCTGATTCTTTGGGACGAACGCACAGCGTTTGTGGCAACGGCGGGCCCAATCAGAATTTGTGGGAATCAGTATTATAATGTGCCGGAAAAGATGATTGACGCATAGGTGATTTGAATTAAGATTACTTCAATGCCTTTATCTCCCTGGCCTGTTTCTCGGTAGAATTTAGCATGGGCTGTATATGCGGGGTCAATGGCTGATTTACCGGCCACATATGAAATTTCCGCGACCCAGCTGAAGTTAGCCACTGAAGGGGTCCTCCTTGTATATCCAAGTAGCATGTCTGCTAAAGACGCAAACTTATAACCGTACTCGTCTCCATCAGAGGGGCGATTATGGCGTTTACATTAGATAGTAATAGGAATACAAATAATTGTCTCAATAATCCACTACGGGCTGGTGCGACCTCAGCTAGCTTTCGCATACGCTGCAGGAGCTTGCTGGATAACCGATCCTCGAGTAGGTCATCATTTATGACAGACATGCGCGACAAAACACTTCACTGTTCTATAATAGGGTCCTGGCTGTGGATCCATTAAAGAGGCTGGGAACGCGCTAGGTAATAGGTTGAGCTGATTTTGATCTAGAGCAATAACAAGAGCGGCGACGGGCGCCTCAATTTGTGCGAACCACACGGGTACGTCATTGGCGAAGGTTTGAATAGAACTACAGCTCATTGTCGTTAGGAATAAACATAATTCCAAATAAGCAGTCGACTAAAAAGTGACACATGAATAAGGTGAGGAGTTTGTTAAACAAATAAATTGGAATTGTAAAAGAAAGTCACGAACATCATAAGAGACTGATTTTATCTAAGGGGGAAAATAAGGAACAAAATCTGGGAAATATTTATAAAATATTGTGTTTTCAGTTCCTTTAGGAAACACAATAAATAAAAAAAATTAAATCGTCACTTGGCGAGACAAGGACATTTAGAATGAAACTGAATCAGCGTGTAAAGTTACTTGTATGACTAATGGCGGAAAGAGCATAATGAAATATTCAGCCAAAAACTTATTCAATTAACTTATGCGGCAAAGTCAAAAAAATTTTTTTTGATTTTCTGTTTGTGCTTTTGAATAGAGAAAAAAAATCATTCACTAAGCTGAGAGGCATAACACTATTTATTCTGGCACGGCAACATTTGAACGGCAAAAACTTTCAAAGCAGCCATATTTGCTTCACCGACACGTGGTAATGGGTACACAACGTTGCGAACATATAAACATGGGCGGGCATACATTTTCTTTATATATGAAAGTAATTTAAAATTTAACACTGAACGTGAATCATTATAACTTGTATTCCATCAATATCCAGTCGCTATTCTTATTTTAAAATAGATGTACAAGCATGAGCATCTCCAATAAAAAGAAACCGTTATACAACGAATATCATTTCAGGAAGAAAAAAAAAAAACAAGAAACATGCATCTACTCACGTATCTTCCTTCATGCTGGTCTTTTTTCGCTCAGTAAATCTGTGATAATATATTTTTTAAATATTTAGTTGTACCGTAACATTTTTTCAGAGAGATTTAAAAATGTTTTTTGTTGAAATTAGAAGCTCGCGTGGTTCTATTCTTTTTTGTAGCAGAAAGTGGCGTGCTTTTAATCACGTCACACTCATCATTTTATAGTGAGAGGGGTTGGTGAGAGTCGAAGAGTCGCTTGCCGGAGACTGGAGACAGGCAAGCCGAGTCTGTATCTAGCTGACTGAGCTGGCTTGAAATGATGAAGAAGAGAGTCTTTGATGTTATTCTCACAACGTTTCGGCCGATGTAACTTTCCACCTTCTTAAGGTGCATCTTGCTGAACTCGGAAATCTTAATGTCGAACGCGGGAATCTGGAGGTTGAAGGTTGAATTCGCAGTGAGGGCGATACTAACGATACAGTTACGAATTAGTAAGACTTCTACCCGGTCAGAGCAAGCTACACTCGTGGATAAAATAAAGAGTTCTCTTCTAAATTCTGTACGGATTCCCGAGTTCTTCAAGATGCAATTAAAAATAGATAGGGGGTTAAATCGGTCGAAACGTTTTGAGAATAACATCCACGATGAGAACCGTAGCCTTAATAATCAAAATAATTCAGTTTCTTTGTAATAGCTATGAAGCGGTTGAAGCTAGGTAAAGATGGTAATTGACATACCAAGGTACTGTATCATCACCCCGTTAAATAACAGGTATGAACTAGTAACGATGTAATATTAATACTTTATTTGTTTATTGACAACGGTTGGTATATCAAGAATTGGGACATTAAATTATGAAATACATGTATATAGGGTATATCAAGAATTGGGACATTAAATTATGAAATACATGTTTGTAAATGGAATTTCAGGCATTAGATAAGAACACTATTTCCCAGGTGTCCCACATTATAAAATAGTAAAACAAAAGTTATGATTCCTTTGGACCCTTTAAATACAAAAGAACCGAATCTCATTTAAATGCTTTGAAATATTTTACTACTAGAGTGTTATTTTAGAATATAAGGATACTTACTTGATGTGTCAACGCATTTGTATACGAGGCTCCGTCCGTCCGTCTTTATTTTAACTAATGAGATCACGCATGACCGTTAAAAGCTACTCGAAGATAATGGTTAACGAGATTGATGAATTGTCAGTTGAATGAGGAAGAATAATATGAGAGTATTGAAAATCATTAATGTAATGAAACACAGATTGATTAATTATAGAGACGGTTTGCGACAAGTATTTGTTTACATTGGATTTGAAGACGACTACAAGAAGCAGTCCCGTAGTAATCTGTTACACATACAGGCAGGTCTTGAAAAGAAACTCTGTTCATGGAAATCCCGCTTTACTCTATGCTCACGAAGGACGAACATAAGTTTTATTCAGTTGTATTAGTAGGGCGAGTTCTTGCTTTAATGCACTCAAGGTCGAGGGAACCTTTCCATCGAAAACCTGTACAGTTTGAATAAACGCATTCGAAGAATGTGTCTTTATTGTTTATCTTTTGTGAAGTTTTCAAAATGTTTCAGAATCAAAAAATTGTGTCTGTATTTTCCCAGGCATTTCTTAAACTTCCCACTTATTATGCCTCTATAAATCTGGCCCGTGATACACAGTAGACCATTACGTCGCAGTGTCAATCGGCCTTGTTTAGTGTGAATATAAGTAAACCAAAAAATGAAAAAAACTACAGCCCTATTTTCTAGACATCTTATACAATGTAAACAAACACACTTCTAATAATTGGACAAAATATATCAACATAACGTGTAGTGTCGGGTTCAGCAATTTAACATAAAAAGTTTCGTAGTTTCAACAGTGCATGTAGGGTCAAATACGTATATTTCTGCTTCTGGAAAAAGGCTGAGGTTTGAACCGGTCTGGGTAACACGTCAGATACTAGTACACTAATATATATGATGGAGATTTTTGGGTACAAAGTGGTTAATATTCATGAGGGTATATCATTTTTGGGTACAAAGTGGTTAATATTCATGAGGGTATATCATTTTTGGGTACAAAGTGGTTAATATTCATGAGGGTATATCATTTTTGGGTACAAAGTGGTTAATATTCATGAGGGTATATCATTTTTGGGTACAAAGTGGTTAATATTCATGAGGGTATATCATTTTTGGGTACAAAGTGGTTAATATTCATGAGGGTATATCATTTTTGGGGGATATGAACACTCCAATCTTACTCTACGTCACACTTGAATATTTTATAATACTTGACAACTCTTTTCTAAGTTATAAAAGTTATCGTTTTCGTTTTGTGTATAATGCTGTCTATCTATCTATAGATAGATAAATAAATAGATAGATACATAGATAAATAGACAACATTATACACATAGAGAGAAACAAAGAGATGATAGCTATTATCTCTGTTTTTCTCTCTATTTTTGTATTTATTTATCTTTTGTTCATATACATATGTATATATATATATATTTATTTTTAATTTTTAAATTCTTCATTTTTGTCATATATATATATATATATATATATATATATATATATATATATATATATATATATATATATATAATGGAGATTTAGTATCTGCCTTTTCAAAGCCGAAACTATGCTATTACCATATTTTACTGCTCGATACATTTTTAGTTAACACAACTATTTAAGACTAATGTACTATGTTTCAGTGCTCAATCCACGAGTGGGGAGTATCGTAGTACTTGTTCTGTAGCTATGAGACGATCCTCCCATGCATTACTTT
Source organism: Sepiola atlantica (assembly GCA_963556195.1). NCBI lineage: Eukaryota > Metazoa > Mollusca > Cephalopoda > Sepiida > Sepiolidae > Sepiola > Sepiola atlantica. Next base: position 33,886,555 of record OY744540.1, read on the forward strand.
ATTTGGGGGGGGGCAATGTAGTATTTGTTCTCTGAAATTGCAGTATCTGAAGCGTGAAATTGCAGCAAAAGGCTGACAAGCCCCTTTTAATTATTAAAATTTTAAAAAAATAATTTAAAGCTGAGAGGATATCCAAACTGTTTGTTCGTGCTATACTGTTTTTTTCGGAATTGCTCAGATATGAAAAACATGAAACATTCTACGAAACTAATGGCAATGGACAGAAAGCAAGATTAATATTATAAAAACTAAAATTAGATCATAAAATAAAGTATTTAGTTCAACTAAAACCATGTATTACGCTAAAAAACGAACGCTTCATGAATAAACGGGCTTGCAGATTATTAAACCCTAAAACAACTAAACAAAAAACTGTAGTAGAACAAGCTCGCCGCTCTCTTAATGCCAGTTGGTTTAAACCCCCTTTTATCAAGGCTCAAAGGTCACTCAATGATACGGGTCAATGAGATTGTCAGTTTGACAATGAACAATACCAAAAGACGACGGGTTAAATTGTCAGAACGCGATTATTTAAAAAGAACTGCTTAACGAGAATTTATGAAAATTCGACTGGAAAACGATCATGTTGAAGTCAGCCGGGGGAAAAACAGCGTGGTATTGTGTTACACAGATTGGAAGGTCTTGGAAATAAACTTTGTTCATGGAAGTTATGTTTGGTTTAAGGTACACAGATGGGGGAAAGAGAAATAAATTACGCTGTTACAGCTGGAGGTTTTGCTGTTTTACAGAGACGAAACCAGAGATTAAAGCTCAGTCGAGCAGCTACCATGAAAATAACGATAGAGCAGAGAAAGACTAGCAACGTGTCTTCTGTGAGAAAAGGAGTCGTAGATAATGGAAGAGATCATGGCCACTTGATTTTGAAGTCGATTTTGTTTTTGGAGAGCAAAAAAAAAATATTATAAATCTCCGCTGCCTTGCAGCTCTCCTTGTTCAAATGGAAGTTTCCGAAGTGAACCAAAAGGGATCACCTTAGGCAAACCGTGTTTGTATTTGACAACTCCTGCATCTTTCTTCATACCTAACCGAAATCCTAATAGTTCAACTCCTCAAATGGGGGGTTATTTACCTTCTGCCATGCAGTTAGACACAAGGTCACACATGAGGTTTTGAAAAGCTAGCCTACTAGGGGGAGTGCACTCTGGCCTACAATAATTGTCTACTAAATATTTTCTCTTACATAAATAAGAAGAAAAGTTTTAACAGTTTTATTTAATTTATTCATTGTTAAAATTTAAATCGCTTCCATCTAAATACACTTTACCTGCTTACCTGCTTATTTTTAAATAACTGTCAGCTAAATATTCTTTAAATCTGGCGATCTGGCGATCTGGCGATCCAATTTTGTTAATAAAGGATGCAGGGTACGTACGAACATAACATTGCTTTAGCGTCGTATTATCTAGATATAGATAGATGTATGTAAATAAAAACAATAGATATTTCGATGCATCCTCGCATTTTTATGAGATGATCTGTCCGACCCTGTCTTCTGTACAACTTTGAAATAGCATTTAATCATCGCGAAACCCAATGCTAAAATTGCCAAATCTTAAGAATATCCACTCTTTTTTAATGATGGATTCCGGTGTCCCTTTTCCGATTCTTACATATTCACGCTTGGATAATTCGAATGGTATTACGTCTAATAGAAGGCAATTCCCATAAACCATTGACCTCTGCTTATTAAGTTTTCTATTGATTCACTATTGCTTGTTATTATTTCCGGTTATCTGTATTTTATTGTCATTAACCTACGGCCTTCTTATTTCATTCAACGATGCTCGATTTATCAGGACGGCTATTAAAACCGCCAATATAGATTCAGCCCACAGTAAATACCTATATATATATATATATATATATATATATATATATATATATATATATATATATATATATATGAATAGATCAAAGGATAAAATAATCCGACGGTATGAAATTAAAATGAAATCAGCGGAAGACCTAAAAAGTTCGCCCAAATGTTATATGAGCTTTGTCAAGAGCGAACGAGAAAAATTAAAAAAATGACAAAAGACGAGAAAGTCTATAAATTATGAGAAATATATATAGTGGTAGGGTTTATTCCATTTCAATTTCATATATATATATATATATATATATATATATATATATATATATATATATATATATATATATATATATATATATATAAATATATATATATATATATATACATATATATACATATTCTATATGTGAAAATACGTTCATGTGTATATATATATATTCATATATATTTATATATATATATATATATATATATATATATATATATATATATGTATTTAGGCAAACGTTATTAAATAACACGGAGTGTTTTTGCTTAACTTTTTTCTATTTTACCAATTTTTCGAATAGTCCACCTAATATCTCAATTAAATCAGTGTTGCAGTTTCCTGGGTTTCTTGTTCCATTTTTCTTTCTCTTTTTCGCGAGTACTTTCGATTTGATTCATTAAATCATTAACAGGCGGGGTTTATCGTGGTGTCTTTACAACTATATCTTTACTTTTGAGTATTTTTTTAACGCCCAGTGTTACACATTTCAAATGAACGTCTGTATTGATGAGATGTTGCATGCGACGTGATTACGCGCTGACCGCGTTTGAATTTCAAGAATATGATTGTTTTAAGGTTAAGAATTTGTTAATTACTAAGCTAGACACTTTCAAATATTGCGATGAATTTAGTGATTAACATTGTTGATTTATGCTTCAAGAATTCTTAATTTTTTTACGTTTGTATCGTGGTTTATTATTTTTGTATTCTTAACTGGGATGTGTCTATATTGAAAAAAGGGGGCATCGTGTGATTTTAGCTGTAGGCAAAGGGATCTAGTGTCCGAGGTGAGCAACCGGAAAGTGTTGTCGTAGTGAAACCGATGTAACAATTAGTTTTAATATTATCGTAGGAGGTACATTTTTCCATAGGGCATTGGTTTTTAATAACGTGTTATTCTTAATTACACAGCTTGATATTTTTATTTAAAAAAATCTTATTTGGTTACTATACTATAACGATGAACGATATATATCGATGTATTACATTTTTGAGAACTTGTTGACTTAATTTAAAGTTTAGATGCATGTAATTACAGTTTAATATATTAATATAGTGAGCATTATTTAGCTGTGTGCTGTTAGTATTATGTAAGTTTCTAATTATTCATTTAATTTGTTCGGCTACAATATAGTTGGGGAATTGATTAACTTTTTATGTTACGAGTGATAATACATTTTCTCCTGATGAGATGATCGATGAACGAGTTGCACATAATTTCCTGTTTGTTCTATATATATATATATATATATATATATATATATATATATATATATATATATATATATATATATATCATATATATATATATATATACATATATATATATATTATATATATATATATATATATATATATCTTGGCCTTTGCCAACTTATCTATCCCAGCGACTTCCTCTGATGATAATATTTTGATCTTTGAAAAGCCTGGCTTAAGGAAAATTTAACTTGAATAAATTGCCTTTTTTGCGGAATATACCTTGCTCTGAGCAATTGAATTGAATTATGATTTGACTTTTGCTTCTCTAATTCCTTTCCATTCTTCTTCATTCTACCTGCTCTATCCTGGATATTGAGCTATATACTCTTCACAATAGGTTTCACTTTGCCTAAAAGTTCGCTTTTAGTACACCACTTTATATATATATATATATATATATATATATATATATATATATATATATATATATATATATATATATATATATATATATCATAAATATCTGTTATTGTTTATTATCTATGTACGTATACGTTTCGTCCTTAAGCCGGGACTCATCAGCATAGAGATATAACTATTCACTACCGGTCATGCGATTCGAAATCCCGGATTACGAGTATTTTACAACTCAAATCTGACGCCTTAACCACACGGAGTGGAGCCCATTTCTCGCACTAATAGTAAACTCAAAATGCCCTATATAAAGTTAATTCATCACTAAACAATATACGTACTATATTTTCAATATTCTGTTTATGTCTATGCGATATCAGTCGCAAGTTTAACTAATTCGTATATTAGGTTTTGAAAGCGGCATTTTATGAGTTACTATTATTTATTATTGTTTCTTTTCAATTCAATGTTTGTTGATATAGGAACTTTTTCTTTCTTTACAGGGACCGACTTGGTTTTCATCAAGTTGGGATCTATTTCTAAATTGTAAGTTTAAAGTCAAATTGAATCTTTCTTTTTCCTTCTTTAAAAAAAAACAAATAAATGTGTATGAGTAATTTACTCAACATTTTTATGTTCATCAATCTATATGAATAAATGTAAAATATTTTGTGTTGTGTTTACAATAAAGTTATGAATGAAATGCTTATTATTTTAAATTAATGTTTAAGGTAGCTAACTTTGCAAAGCGATGACGAGCCGGCAAAAGCAACTAGTATGTATATATAGATATTTGTTTTATTTTAGTTTTCTTAATGTTGGAAATTTATTTTCAAAAATATCTTATTTTTCAGTTGCTTTGTTTGTAGATTCTATTGCTTGCGCTCGTAATATTATTAGATAAACGATAGATTTAGTACGCGGGGCTGAATATAAACAAAGCATATCAAAGAGGGAAAAGTGAGACTAGTACAAAATACAAATAGGTGCCTTAGAAGACATGGCTACTTGACTAACAAGCCATACCCTCAGAGAAAACCGAGATTGTACAAATGAATAATTCTCTAAGCTTTGTTCAATTTAAGCTTTCACCTGATGTAGTCACGTACAAAAGACAAAAATACAATGTTAAAACGTACATCGTATTTTGCTGTTTGATGCAGCAAGGAGGTAGGGTTAGAATGCGTGTAAAACGTGAACAAAGAACTATGGCAACACTTGGGAGAAGTGTTATTTGTACGATTTCGCGTTTCGCTGGACATATGGCTTGTTAGTCCAGTCGTCTAAGACGACGCCCATGTAAAGTGACCCCTCTTATATATATATATATATATATATATATATATATATATATATATATATATATATATACTTGCAAAAACTACCAGCCGTCTGGGCGGCAATTACTGACGATATAGTCTTTTTTACAGAAACCAAAGAAGTAATTTCTATTTGACATTTTGGAAATTGAGAGGACATTTTTAAAAAAATGATGATTGTCGTAATGCTATCTGATGTATTCCTATATGAGGGACATATACTGTGCATGAACATCGTCAAATGTTTTTTTTAGGAATAAAACAACAAAAATGTCAATTGATATGGTCTTTAACATATTCAACGTCGATACATTTTATTTTGTTTCAGCATAAAAATTAAAATGAATTCCCCATTAAAACTGGATATATAATGAAATGAATAAACAGAAGGGTGGAACGTCGATTGGACAAATACTCCACTTTTATATTATTTAGTAATTCGAAATAGGTACTTTGTACTTTCACCTTTATTATAAAGGAAAGAAAAATACATAAAAAAATATTAAAGATTAGAGAAGGTTTATTTCTTTTCTATGACAAATCATCATCATCATCATCATCATCATCATCATCATCATCATCATCATCATCATCATCACTACCAACATGTTTACTCGTTAGCATTTTGGCTAGGTGCAAAATGTAGTATCTGTACTGAATCTGCACTTAGTTTTTAGGTTCTTTGTCAGTGAAGGAGAAATCTTTCGAGACCGAGGCAATTAAAATTCTTGTTCCAATTCAGAGTGTCTATTTTGGGGGAACTGGATTCTCCCCACGTTAAATATTGACATTGGGCCTAACTGTACTCACGCGGGAGGAAGTAAATAGGAAAAGCAGCAACAACAATAGCAGCAGCAAATTCTAAAAATAATAAACGCATGTATTTGTTTATTCTCAGATTAGAAAATATTAATTCATTAGAAACTTACAAATAAATAAATATGCAAATGAGAGGCTGAGAGGATGATATCATGATGACCAACCTACCTACACTGACCCCCCCCCCCCCAATAAAAATAAAAATAAAGGAGGGTTTAATGCCTGGGAGGATGATATCATGACAATAGAATAAATAGTACACTGCCCCCCACCACCACACACACCAAACTGGTAATCCTGAGGAAATGGTATCGTTAGGAACGAATGTATATTGTACGGTCTCCTCTCCGAAGAGGAGGTAATGTCTGGGAAAAATGTATCATGACGAATGAAAATATACTACAAAGAATTAAATAAACATAAACCGATTTAATGTAAATATAGTTAGAATAGGTGGGAAAAACTTTTACATTTATTTATTTAGATAACATTAAAAACCATGGCAAGTGGCATTGTCCACGTGAAACGTCTAAATGAAAAATACCTGAAAACTATAATTGCCATATTTATAAACAAAGATGAATATGCTGACTAAGGAAGAACGATAACTTTCATAATTTTCTAGTTAAAAAAGACATGTTTATTATAAACTCGAGTTATTGTTCTTCCTTAGCTAGTACAGGGTGACCCCCCCCCCAAAAAAAAACGGGCCCTACCTCTAATTAGGCCCCGTTTCTTAGTGTTTCTTCCGAATGAAATGAATTTTTGGTCATAACTAGTTTATTATATTCAAACCATCACATCAAAACACTAGGGTCTTTCGACTTTTTTTCTCCGTTCTACAGCATGTGTTCTAGATGGCCTCCATTTAGCTCCGTGCATTTCTTGAGGCGCAGAACGAAGTTGTCCATGACGTTCTTACAGACTGAATTGGGAATGGCTCTCATCTCCTCCCTGATGGCTTCTTTGAGTTCCGTGATGGTTCTGGGTTTCCCTGCGTACACTCTGTCCTTAAGATAGCCCCAAAGAAAACATCTGGGGGGCTTAGGTCCGGGCTATGGGGTGGCCACTCAAAATTAGTCTTGAGACTGATCTTTCGGCCTCCGAAGTTCTCTTTCAGCCAATCCCGGGACAGGTTTGAGGTTTGAGAACTTGCTCCGTCTTGTTGGAACCAGCACTTGCTCATGAGCGACGGGTAGAGGGTCTGGAGCTCACTCTTGAAGGTTTTGAGGACCTCCACATACTGCTCCTTCGTGACTGTCACTGCCACTGCTGCGCCAGATTCTTCAAGGAAGATTGGTCCGATGATGCCTCTGCCCGAGATTTCAACCCACACCGTTCACTTAGGAGAGTGCAGGAGCTTGGTGGCTACTTCATTGGGTCTGGAGGACCCCCAGAAGACATTTGTCTTGGAGTTCGCCTTTCCGTCAAGATAGAAGTGGGCTTCATCTGAGGTCCAAAGGAGGTTAAGGAAACCTGGTGTCTCTTCGATCTTATCGAGCATCTTGACTGCCATAGCGCTCCTCTGCTTCTTGTCTGAGGCTGTAAGGGTCTGCAGCGTCTGGTAAGCCCTGATATCGTTCACCAGCACTCTCCTGCAAGTCTCACAGGAGATACCGAGGGACTGACTACACTGACCCCCACTCTGAAAGAGGATAATTTCATGATGAACAAACACGATTTCCCTCCACCTAAATAGGAGGAAGTCATTCTCGCGTGGATGGTCTTATGACAACAGAACCGATACGACACTACACTGCCGATTACAAAATATTGCAATTTAATACTTTTTTGTTGTTGTTTTTATTTAAAAATACATAATCACAAAAGGAATATTTTTTACGGATCCGTGATCTTTTGGCTAAGATCAAAGTGTAGTATCTGTTCGACATCTCAGCGATATTTGACAGTCTACTAAAGCCGGAAGTAAATTATCTCCCTTCAAAAAGTTTTTAAACGTTATCATGTTTTTAAATAAAATGTCTATATCTTATTTTATTTATAATTATAAACGCTTTGTATGTAGAAGGACGCTTTGTATGTAGCAGAAAATCTGACAATACAAAGTGGAAAGATATATTACAGAATATTAATTTATTAAAAAAACTTTAAAATAAATAAATATGCAAATAGGCAAACTCGAGATTTTTTTGAGTGAGTAAGATATGTCTATATATAGCGTATTTCAATATATTCTAATATCATTAGAATTTAATAATCCTAACGTGTTTTAATGTTAATAGAGTTAGGATAGATTTAAAAAAAACTTTCTCATTTATTCATATTCATGTATACATCTATATATATATATATATATATATATATATATATATATATATATATATTTACAAAAATATATATATTTACAAAAATATATATATTTATATACAAATATATATGTATATATAAACATATATATATACCAATATATATTTATATACAAATATATATACCTATATATTTATATACATATATACGTATATACAAATATATATATATATATATATATATATATATATATATATATATATATTTGAAATGTGTTTCTAATAGTAGTAATGCATTGAGCTGCTTTGTGGTTTATGGTATTGTTTGCACAGACAATGGCATCAACAAAAAAGCAGCTCAATACATAACATGATGTCAGAAGTTTATTCCCAATATTAAATTTAAAAAAATAAAAACGTTTATTGTATTTCCCTGTTTTGTGCAGCAGCGAAATATTGTCACACTGAAAGTAAAAAATGCAAAGATTTGCCGCGAAACTTTGGCGAGAATATTTTTGTATGATTTGGTCTTCTCTTGATACATAGTTCGTTAGTCGAATTGTCCGACGGAAATACTATTAAAACTTAAGCGTGACAGACCGACGAAAATGCTATTTCAAACATAAGTGTGACAAACCGAAGAAATAACTATTTAAAATGTAAGCATGACAGGCTAACAAAATGCTATTTTTAACTTTAGCGTGACGTACAAATTATTTATGCTGTTTCAAATTTAAGCATGACAGACAAACAAAAATGCTATTTTCAGCTTAAGCGTGACAGACACCGAAAATGCTATTTTCAACTTCAACATTGAAAGATCAGCGAAAATGATATTTCTAAATAAAGTGCGACGGACCAACAAAAATGTTATTTCAAATTTAAGTATGAACGACCAGCGAAAGTAACATTTCAAACTTAAGTTTGTCAGACCAACGAAAATGATATTTATAAATTTAATGTGACAGACAAACAAAAATGCTTTTTAAAACTTAAACGTGAGAGTCCAACGAAAATGATATTTCAAACAAGTGTGAACAACCAGCGAAAATACTATTTCAAACTTGAGTATGACAGACCAATGAAAATGTTATTTCAAACATAAGCAAACGAACGAAAATGCCATTTCAAACTGAAAAACGACGCATTTAATACAATTATATATTAATTATTAAAAACAAATGAATATAAATAAATTCTGATTTAATAGCCCATGATTACCTCATTAAAAATGGCCAGTTCAATGAAATGTGCATTATTGTTTAAGTTCACAAGATTTTTTTTTTGAATGACAAGCTATCATCTATCTGAAAGGGTCTTTAGCAGAGCACCCACTAATGGGTTCTCGATCATCGGCATATTAGTTACGGAAGGCCCATTAATATTCGCCGATGGAAACAGGTAATTAATACTATCTCAGAGAAGCTTCGTTATTCATTTGCTACAAAGAGTCCATTAAGAGATTGATTCTTGATAACTAAGGCGGAAAGAAGATATTCTCACGTTGGACATTTTAAAGAGACTTGGCTTTTGCTAAATAGTATCTCCTCACTATAACTTTCTCCACACACACACAAAAACACACAAAACACAAACACACGCCCACACATATATTGTGTTTATTTTAGTATTATACGTTATTGAATAGTTGGATGTTCCGTACCTCTAGGTTTCTTAGGCAGTAACAATTAAGAAGCAACGAGTATTCTTAAAAACGTGTACGACCCATTCATCAAGTTTAATCTGCCTCTTAATTGTGACTACCTAAAACAAAAAAAAACAGAATTATGAAAAACCCAATCATTCAATAGTGTATGATACTAGATTAAACACATACTACACGCTCTTATCTTCTTAATTGGGCACGTTGTCTTAATTCATTCACATTACATATGCGTTATACCTTTCACAGGCTTGGTAGGTGTGTTCTTACCAGTCGGGGATACGTCATCGACATCAGTCCGACAATGACCTTGTTACTATTTGACTGAGGTATGGTTTTGTTCAGTCTCAAGAGGTCCATCCTTTACCGTCTCTTTGAGAAGAGGTTAGTTTATTTTTAATCGCCTGAGACGCCCCTACCGAAGAATGCTGAAGGGGCTGCTCAGACATGTTGATAGGCAGAGCGTGCTGATCCTAGTGCGCTTACTTTCTACACAAGACCTTTTGTCTAACCTCCTGCAGATGAGGTAAATAACCACACGCACACAAGCGCGCGCGCACACACACACACACATACACACACACACACATATATATATATATATATATATATATATATATATATATATATATATATATATATACATATATATATATATATATATATCACGACTCACACTAGAAATCGTGACCACTTGCATCAATCTTTGTACGTTCTTAGCTACGGAATCATGTTTTTTTCTAATATTGCCTCAAATAATTGACGTGTTTTTTATGCAACATCATACAATTCGTGTTTTTTTTCTAATATTGCATCAAATGATTGGTGTTTTTTTAATATTGCATCAAATGATTGGTGTTTTTTTACTATTGCATCATACCATCCGTGTTTTTCTAACATTACCTCGAATAATTTGTGTTTTTCAAATATTGTTACTAATCTTTAGCGTTTTTATAATATTGTCTCAAATCATTAGTGTTATTATTCTAATATTGCATCGTAAGATTAAACTTACATGGCAAGCTTATCATTATGCTAGGAGTTTAACGTTGATTTTTTCCCCAAAATTCTTAACTTAAAAATGACTTGCCTACAGGATAGTAATCCTTAGATTTCCTGTTTCTTTAACGGCTTTTTTCTGATTGAAAACGATTCATTAATTAAAAGCTGTAATTCATCCATAACTGGACAGGGTTGTTCATACAACTGCACATTGTGTTGAAGTGAACGCAACATATATGACTGCATTTGAACGGTAAATTATCCAGATATTTGAAGAGGGTGTGGACAAAATACGAAAATAATGCGATAAAAAAATCGATGCAAGAACTAAATATAATTGATTGAAATCAATCACATCGCATACAAACTAAAAGTAAATATGTCTCTTTTATGAAAATAGAATAAAGATTAATGAGGAATACATAATCACGCCCTTGTATTATCGTTCGCGACAGTTTAGGTTAATATTGACGCTGAGCAAATAGATTAAATCATTATACTAGACTACTCGGTGAGCAGAAATTTTACCAAAGTCCAATACCATATAAAATCAGTGTATGATTATATCGGGTACGGTGTGCGAAAATGTTTTTATTCATTTATCACATTTTTCCTTGGTGAATGATAAAACTAAATGAAAGAAAACTTACCATAACGAATAATGTTCATATGCACAGACAGATTATATATAAAGAGTTCGAATGCAAAACGCGATAAATCCAATCCGTTTAAATTGAAACATTACACAATGAAAAGGTAAAATATATAAAATCTCGACTTCGACCGAAAGCAGATTTTAATGGAAAGCAAAAATAAATTATTCTGGTATCATATTTTGTAAAAACAGGATTCAATGGGGTTGTTGAGTGTTGAAATGCAACACGTTTTATAGTAAGAGCTTTGTAATTTTGAAAATGGCGTTTATCGCGTTTTGCATTCGAACCCTTCATATATATATATATATATATATATATATATATATATATATATATATATATATATATATATATATATATATATATATATATATATATATATATAAGGGTAGTCCAAAAAATAAATATCTCTTTTTTCTCCAAACGTCTAGCTTTATTACAGTGAATGGAAAGGATATTCATGCGATTTTTTTCTCTAATGCAATTTTTAGCGGTCGCTACACTTTTAGCTTCTGCGGTCAGGTTTCTCTTCGAGGAAATGAGGATGGATTTTCGGTATTCGTGGACGAGGCGGGCTATGAATTGGTTCTGTTCCTCGTCCTGGGCCAGAGGTAAGCAGTAAGCTGCTTCCAACGCAATGCCCCCACCCTCCACCGAGTTGTTGACAACACTCAAACCCTTGAATCGTATCTGGAGTTCCTTATAGAGTGGAGTGTTCTTCCAGATCGAAGTGTCCGTCTGAAGGAAGCCTTGCTTTGCTTCTGTGGCTCTTGCTTTTTACAGGACATCGAAAATAGGGTACGATCTTTTCTTGAAGAAAGTCTCGAAGCGTATGTTTGTGGTGTCTTTGATTTCAATCCGACGTGGATTTTCCTTTGTCGCGTTCTCTGTCTTCATGCGCAGGACGCAGTCGGCCTTCATCTTGTTAGGCACACGCTCGTCGAGCTAGGACAAGCCAACCAAGTCCTCAGACATTGTTCAGCGTACTTATGGAGTATAGTCAGTATGGGAATATCGTTGTACGGGGCGTGGGATGAGATTGGAGCATAGTTTTATAAGCGGAAGTAGATCAGGGCGACGAAGAGAGCCATGACTGATGCTTCGCCCCTCCCACTTTGAAGTCTTGAACTGGTGCCGAAAGAGAAAAATCTTGAGACAATAAATACATTGTGACATTCATCGGGGATGTTAGATAACACTAGGGACTCGGAAAAAAAACAGCTGAGTTATGTGTCCTCCAAGGGTCAAAGCAGCAAATGAGAAACATTCCAAGTAATCCTCACGTGGGTACTTCGAAAGATCACTCAGCGCCAGGGCCAGGTAGTCCCTTATCTCTGAGCTGAGTTTCTTTTGGTTCCCTTCAAAGAAGTTGTCTTCATCCACCAAGTACGCTTGTTTGTTGATCGCTGGCCAGTGTTTCGCAAATCGTTTGAACACAGTCACTTCTGGCCACACAGTGTGCTCGAAAAC
>OY744540.1:33901966-33926966 GCA_963556195.1 Sepiola atlantica
TGAAACATTTGAATTCTCAAATGGGCGGTTGTGTTTATATTATGCCCCCTAAAACCGCGGAAAACGCCAATATCAAGAAATAGTTATTACCTGACGTATCATACTTTATTAAATTTCAGAAAAATCGGAAGCATCTCTATTTTCACGAAGCAAGTATATACCCTTTTACGCTATTTGCATGAAAACCTACATTAACCTCTATACATTGCCACTATTAAAACCTCGCCTCCTATTTTTTCGATAAGAAGTTCAAAAGCAGGGGATCTTTTATATTTACCTTTTTTATCCTTCCAAAAATAACACTTTAGTATTGAGATTTAAGAGACTTTTTGATCATGAAATTCCACTAGGATTTTGTTTTACATTTTAACAGATATGCTCAAATAAAAGCGCATATATGCGGTTAATTTTGAAACATTTAGGACAGGAGGAAATTTGTGTTTACTGATCTGCTGTTCATCACCATAGGCATTTGTGTAGCATTCTTTTTTTGTTTAGTGGAGGGACGAAGAAGACAAAAACAAAATAGTTTCTCGTTACTTCGGCCATTCTTGATTCGTTTAGTAGTTTACTCGTCATTTTATTCTTTAGAAAAATTTTAAAAGGTATTTACCTTTTTTTAATATCACGGTAAATGTTTATTTTAAGCATACACAATAAAACATTTGTAAACTTGAAAGGTTGCTTTAAAAATAAACATGCCTATTGAATATTGATTTACTAAAATTAAAAAAAAACTGATTATTTATTTGGTAACGGACGGACTATTTTAACATTTTTCATGTCGTCTAATAATCTTGGAAATTGCTGGTGTATGCTGATATACGTACAGGAAGTTGTCATTTGAATTTAAAGATTTATTAAAACATCTGGTTTGAATTAAATTAGCTCCCTTGGAAATTAATGACAAATCTAACAGTTTTGGGAAGGTTATCCTTTTTTTTCATTAAATCTCTTTTATATTAATGTCGACAAAACTATTGCGTATATATAAGAAAATATGACGATAAAAATTTCAAATGAATAAAACAGACTAATACTTTATATGTAATATACTTCGCATTCATTCATTTATATATACATATATATATATATATATATATATATATATATATATATATATATATATATATATATATATTAGAAAAATAACAAAATAAATTTATATTCCAGAAACCATGCCTTTTTATCATTATTACAAGATTCAGTTCTTAACGTCATAACTTGAACAAACAAAATAAAGAGTTATATAACTTAGATTTCCTATGAAAAAAGAAGCGTCAAAATCGTGTCTAAAAACATAATAAAATAAAAAACATAATAAAACTCACATTATTAAAGTATTTATATACATAGGTTCCTTAGAAACATAATAGTTTGTTTACTTTCAGGAATATTTCAGAGACAAGTCGTAATTGCTGTCTGAACCGGTATGATGCTTAACCCGAAATTGTCAGTGAAGACATTGCATTACTGAAAACCACCTTGATACATTTAAACATGGATTTTAGATTAATAACTCTGGTATTATCATTGACGACTGTGAACAGACCCGTTGGCGACCAGGAAAAATACCTGGTTTCGATTGGAGAGAGAATTGGCATTCCAGAGAAACGAGAAAAGGGGCAGGGCCTACCGATCTTGCAGCCTCCGCTAAAAGAATTTCTTGAAGTCTATTGTGCCAGAATGCATCATATCTCCCCCTGGAGACCCCGAGAGATGAGGGGGGAAAAGATCCCCAACAAAGTAGATATAGAAAGGTAACAGGCGGAGCTGCGCAATCGAACAGTATTAGATTCAGATACGTGAAGACATGGAGAAATCATAGAGGTTTGAAAATCCACCAAAGCTGGATGAAATTCCTTGAGGAAGGACACCAAGAGAAACGTTCGGTTGTAATACCTGGTGAAACGGAGAAAGCATGGAACCAGTATTTACACCACAGCGCTCAGTCTTTACAAAAACACGGTTCTCCTTACTCGGGGCACGTAGTCCCGAAAAAGATAAAGTTGCCTCGAGCAAACAACAAAGAAGCCTGGAAAGGCTTGGACTCGGACATTTGCGATATACTTCAGTCATCAACGAAAGAAGGCATTGACAACGGACTAAAATTCATGACGACAATAATTACCAACATGGTGTCAATGTGATTTATTTACATCGAACCACAACAGCTAAATATGCCATATACTGTAAACCGTAGGGCGAATACAATCACAAGAACTAAGAAAGTAAATGTGATCCCTTCAAATGCTTTCTCAAAACGAAGCTATAGAAGACCGTCAACCGTATGTGGAGCTCCGGGAAATACTCAAAGGGAATTTTAAACAATCCGGCGAGATGAGTGGCATAGAAGAAAGAAAGGAACAATTGCAGAAACGAGCAACTTTTCTTTACCAACCGTTTTAGCTACGCAAGAAAATTGTCATGAGCGATAGATAGCTTTTGAAGGCGCGTGAAGAGAATATGACATGGGCCAGAATGAATTTCACGCCAGCAAAGTTTAGTTACTAGTACTGAAGAAAGGCAAGGTCGTAGAGAAGCCCTATTTACGATCGCAAAGGCAAGAATACTTATCCAGAGTGGAAATACTGTTAAGAGCTTGGTCAAGTACACAGCCTCAATCCAGCAGACTATTAAGGACTTTCATAAGCGGTTGACCAAGATAGATGTATCGGGATTACCAAGGCTTTGAAAGTCATAGCTCTTTCAGCACACAGTGTTGCCCCTAATATTGTGCCCATTTTTCTATAATTTTCGAATTACCGACGTGGAAATGTAAGAGAGAGCAATCATTAATCGGGTGAGAAGATGGATTAATGTACCAAAGTGTTTAAGCTATACGGCCGTCGATGGTAACATCAACGCGTTGCAGCTTCAATTCAGCAGCCTCACAGAAGAAGTTAAAGTAACAAGAATATCCGAAATTGGCGGCAGCTGGAATTAAGATCTGGCAGGAAATGGAGCGCTGAAGGGGAGTTGTGAATGGTGAAAGCGGGGCGTAGGCATAAGGCTATATAAGGGTCAGTCGCTAAGGAAAAACTGGGTTAGGTTACGTCTTTATTTCCTCAAAGCAACAATGCCAAAAGGAGAATAAAGGCACCAATTTATTCAGAAGAAGCGTTTAACTGTAAAATGGCCAGCTCTGGACGAAATGGGAGAACGTTGAGTGGTGATTATCAGATTCCAACGAGGTTCACTTCTATATTCAATCAATGTATGATGTGATGTGATGTGAGCCAACCCAACCTGCACATATGGGGAAGGGCAATACTTCTAATTCCAAACTATGTGCAAAAAAGAATCTTAAAAACACATTCTAAGCGGTCACCCCAAAGCTTTGGATAATAGTTTCTACATTTGGCGACACAATCAGGTACTAAGAGCCATCGACAACGAGGTGACGAAAGCAGTAATGGTTAACAAACTTCAGCCCGCGAAGACATCGAGCTTGATCAAGTTCTTCAAGACTGGAGCCAAGACACCGAAACCCAAAAAACAAAAAACGAGCTAGTTATCTTCCATCGCTGACTGAAATTTGATAGTGAACCTGAACACCCAACTGAAATTCCCTCGGCACATATAAAAAAACAATGACCTTACCCGATATTTCCTTTGGAAGAAGCAAACAATGTATAATCTGGAAACGTTCGGTGTCATGAGAAAAATCCATCACATTAGCTAACGAGGGAAAAATGACCAAACATCAGGAATTGGTCGAAGACATTCGAGACAATGGATGGAAGTTCTACTATGACCCTATAGGAGTTGATTGCAGGAGTTTTGCGGGTCGATTGCTATGTAGAGAACTGACCAAAATAGGTATAGTAGGCGAGGGCTTGTTCCTTAAAGGACTTAACGGATAAAGTGCTCGCTGCGTCGCAATAGATTTGGCTAAAAAATATCGGAGCTCTGGAAAAGAATTCAGTAGGAAATTAAGGCGAAGGACAAACATTCATTTAACTTAAAATGTTGTTTTAATCGCGATGATATGTTTATTTATGTACCTTTTTTAGTCATGAGTCACTATTTAATAAGGCCCGGATACCACTTGAGGATAAGGGTTAATGAGTTTGTCAGGTGAGTCGTGAGACAACATAGTTAAACTTCGGCAGAATTCGATTATTTAAGAAGACGGTTCATCAACAATTTGTTTACATTGGAATTGAAAACGACAATGTTGTATTCAACTGGGAAGCAACCCCGGGTTATTGTGTTCTACAGACGGTCAGTTCTAGGAAAGAAACTCTGCTCACGGAAGCTCCGTTAGTTTTATGTATACAGAGGAAGAACAGGGAAATTATTGACAGTCGTTGTAGCTAGACGTGTTTTAGTTGTGAACTTTTTACAAGGAGGCACCATAGATTGGAGCCCAGTCGAGAAGATAACATGAAAATAACGATAGAGCAGAGAAAGACTAGCAACATTTCTTCAGTTCGGAAGTGGAACACGATATTCCATACTAGATTGCGAAGTCGGTTTTACACTCGATTTATTGTTTATTGTTTTGTAATCAGCACGTCGAAATGTTCAGTGCCTATAATTTACAATCGTAAACGTGTGCGTTTAATCTAGTATACATCTTTGTATTATATTAATGTACTTATTTATTTATAGTTATAAACAGCACGTTGCAATGTTCAGTGTGTAAATTTAACACTTTGTAGTGTGTTTCAACCCAAAATAGTGAGTTGTAATACCATTTAAATATTTATTCTTGTCTGAGTCGTGATATATTCATAGCGACTCCATAATTCTTTCTTTTTTTTCTTTCAGTGGCACATTGAACTGTTGTATTATGTTCGTTTTATCTGATTAGTGATATATCTATGTGTGTGTTCGGCACAGTCTTTGTTTACTCGTCGCGAAGATCGATTCGAGTTCATGCTTAACTAGTTAAACAGTTTGGATGAATTACATTAAATAATAGAAGTCGTGAAACTAGCAATTAACTTCGAGATCGTTCCCAATGTCAGAATTTGGGATGTTGTGTACGAATAGTTAGTAAATAATGTATTGGTTTATAAGTTATTGATAAAAGTATTAATGTGAGTAGGATTAATTACCCTAACAGGTAGAGTTTTATTTTCTAGTTCTATTAAAGTAAATAATTTGTTTACGAAGAGGTAATCGTGCAGGTTAAGTCTGAGCTTTGTTTTTTCTCTTAAATAGAATAAGGTAAACTGCATAAGAGCAGTTGTTCGATTGGTCCGCTCCAACCATTAGATTAATTAGGTAGTTAAACAGGTGAAGAAAGTAAAAACCAAACCACCCAAATGTGAACCCTAGGAAAAGCAAAGTTGAAATAGGAAAGAGTGAATGGCGGCATTACATGTACGTGGTGGAGTAGCAACTCTTCCCATTGACTGATGCCTGCTGACGTATTTCTATAAGAAAGCTCGAAGCTTGTTACTTCGAAAATTACTTTTTTACGTCGGGGTTTCTATCTGAGCCAATATGATGCAGTGAACACCATGCATCATTGAAACTCATCTTCGATGCCGCTAGAAATTGTATTTTACGATAAAGTATTTATATATGTAGGTTAATTAGGAACATAAATTTCTGTTTACTTTCATGAATGAACGACATATTTCACTCTACCAGAGCGAATAAAAATACGTATACTTTTCCTACACATTGCAATTCAAAGTTAGATCGTGAAAAACCTCATGCAATTAGAGGATAGTAAATGTTGTTTCATTTGAGGAATTTGTTATTCCTCAAATGAAACAACATTTACTCAAATCGAAAGACATTTCTTCAAATGGATTTTCATATCTGATGAAAGCGGACCACCGCTTGAAACGCGTTATATAAAATTATAAAATGGTAAAACAACAAAATAATAAATAAATGTTGAAAAAAAACATTCTACAAATGTTGGTAGCCTTACTCCTTTACATATATACTTTTCTCTCGTTGGAACTGCACTAATACTGCACTACCCTCTTTTCTATATATATATATATATATATATATATATATATATATATATATATATATATATATTGAAATTGACAACATCTCTGAAGCACGCATGGATATGTATTTAAGTGAAATATTTTTGAAAATCAACACATGGTGCAATTTAAATGAAAAAGCATTTGTTTAATTCTTTTTGAAAGCTTTTGTTGCAAAACAACTTTGTCAGGCGAAACTGTCTTATAGGTTTTTTCTTTTCTTCTTCTTCTTCTTCTTCTTCTTCTTCTTCTTCTTCTTCTTCTTCATTTTGATGGTATTAATCCCGAGGAGTCGAATCACGGTAGAGGCAGAAACACACATCAGCTTCTAAAATAGGTTATAATAAGTATAGTCCGGTCGACGTTTGACGTAGATTGTCGCTTTTTGAATAAGGGAATCGACAACTATTTTTCAAGCACGCATGAATATGTATTTAAGTGAAATATTTTTTGAAAATCAACACATGGTGCAACTTACCTGAAAAATCATTTATTAAATTTTATTTTTTGCAAGCTTTCCTTTTTCTGCCTCTACTGTGAAGAAGAAAATAACATAAAAAAACTATAAGATAGTCTCGCCTGACAAAGTTGTTTTACAACGAAAGCTTGCAAAAAAAGATGTTCGTAAATATATGATTATGTTATTTCAACGTATTACGTATACAGTTATACTCATTCCGATTTTTTGTGAATATATTTAACGAACATAGTTCCTTATAGTGTTCCATTATTCAACATGGCGGCTATAATTTCTTCGGCGAATCGACTGTAGAATTACTTCAATATACGTATATGTATTTACAATACTTTGTCTTTGTATATGTGTGTATGTGCGTAGGTCTAGAAAATGACCCCAAGATACTCGACTGAAGTCTTAAAGTTGCCATTTTCTGAATTCTCCACTTTTCGAACGCATAATATTCCAAAATTAGAAAAAAAATTGATTTATTCGTATAGAAATTACCGAAAACGTGTGATAAGTTGACACTAAATTCGGTCTACTTCTGTCGGATCGTACAATCTGTACATGCGTGCGTGCATACAACTCCTACCAGATTGGTTTTAGTCAACTACATTTGAAGAAAGTTTATACTCCGTTCCATGGTCCGGAGGGGATCAACGAACGGCCACGACTGAAAGGTTAAGCGTTCGATCCAAGTCTACTCATAGATTTTTTTTTTTAAAGTGACCTAAACATACATCGAAGGGGGACGAGGGGGCGACACGTGAAAAGAAAGCTTTTGGCTCGAGCGACCGAGGAAGAATTGCATTGTAAAACATTTGCCTACGGGGAGCGGGTAAGGGAGGCGAACAGGCCGGACTTTCTAAAATCAACGTTATTATGTAGTAATTTGAAAATAAATCAATGTAATATGTTGTAATTTTACTGAATCATTTCTGCGCACCCGACGTACCAGTGACGTCGTTGTCTTCTTCTTCTTCTTCTTCTTCTTCTTCTTCTTCTTCTTCTTAACTATTGTGAATATCATGATTTTATCTTCGACCACGCATGGTTTATTAGTGCTATGCATGCCTACTTAATTATATTAGCGTGGGCCGTTAAAGCTCAGGAGGCATACTGATATTTCCTTATTCTTTCCTCACAAAAATTGAATTTCTATACAAAGGTAACGGAAAAAGGAAAATTGTTTTAATAGTGCTCTGTAGCATAGATAGAGCGGGTGATTAATCAAAAAGAAACATTCTTGGGAAATACCGGTACCGGAGGATATTTATTTTACGTTCCTAGACAAAAATGGGCATTCTTTACATATGGTACACTTTCAGTCACCTTTGACTACCCACAAGAGTAGAGTTAGACACAACGTAAGTTCTTACTGTGTCGAAAATTCACAAACATAAATAAACATTTACGCATTCTACGAGGATTTGCTTTCAATGACGGACGAGAGAATAGCCCGGCCCGAAACAAGTAACCTTTTCCATAATCGGTCAGTGAAGGAGATATCCTTCTACACTGTGGCAATTTCTCTTTTGGTTTAACTCAGATGTAATCCTTTTCGTGATTAAATATTGGTCGATGTGACTTATTTGCGTTCTCTCGCATGTTGACAAATTTTAATACATTCTTTTATTTTTCTCCCGGACAACGCCGGGCGCCGGGTCCAGCTAGTATATATATATATATATATATATATATATATATATATATATATATATATATATATATATATATATATAACTTTACTTCAATCTAAGTTATCAGAAATCAACTAGGCTCTCTCTATAGATACATAAACATTCGAATATTCAATTAAAGTTCTCCTTTTAACTATTAAACGCTGAGTAAGTAAAGAAGCGAAGAACATTTATTTTCCTCTCAATAACTGACCAGTAAACTCTGTTATAATATATATCACTTGTGGTTTATTGATATTACTGGATTCTAGGACAAGAATTCATCTAGTCTGGTGGAATATATAGCCTTGTGCTGTTACTATAGTCAACATCACTTGGAGAAGCTGCGAATTCTTCGTATAAGACAGTATTTGGGAGCCATACCGAGGAGATATTATTTTAGCTTTGACTACTATGTAATTTTGAATATTTAGTCAGGGTTTACTTGCAGGCATTGAAGTTCTCTCCAGTAAGCATTGAAGTTCTCTCCAGTAAGCATTGAAGTTCTCTCCAGTAAGCATTGAAGCTCTCTTCAGTAAGCATTGAAGTCATCTCCAGTAAGTATTGAAGTTCTCTCCAGTAAGCATTGAAGTTCTCTCCAGTTAGCATTGAAGTTCTCTTCAGTAAGCATTGAAGTTCTCTCCAGTAAGCATTGAAGTTATCTTCAGTAAGCATTGGAGTTGTCTTCAGTAAGCATAGGAGTTGTCTTCAGTAGGCATTCAAGTTCTCTCCAAGTTATGCACATTTGTTTGTGTAATAATCGATCAAAGTCCACACTCATTACACGCATGCTTTCGTCACTAACAACTAGTTTTCGGTATTACGTTTTTATTATTTACTCTTAGCAGTTTGCTTTTCTATTTAGTGTGTAAGAATAAATGAATAAATAAAAGAAAGCAAAAAAAGTGGAAACAAGCGAAAAGCAAATCGCAGCTGACAAGTAAGATTACGTGAAGACAGGCGTCCATTATGGACAACTTCTTCGGTTCTATTAATGTAGTCACTTGTAATTTTCTGAAAAGTCAATC
This sequence comes from Sepiola atlantica, assembly GCA_963556195.1. Classification (NCBI taxonomy): domain Eukaryota; kingdom Metazoa; phylum Mollusca; class Cephalopoda; order Sepiida; family Sepiolidae; genus Sepiola; species Sepiola atlantica. The sequence continues at coordinate 33,911,097 of OY744540.1, forward strand.
ATGGCGAACACGGTAAAGTTTATGGGCAAATAGGTGATATAACTGCAACAGATTCATTCTCGCTAATAAGATAAAAGTTCTAAAATCTATCGACATACAAGCCCCAAACTTCACCGAATATTTATATATATATAATATATATATATATATATATATATATATATATATATATACATATATATATATATATATATATATATATATATATATATATATATATGTATATATATATGAAGAATACCTATTCAAGAACGCGTAAAATGATTTCCCGATTAGAATGGTTTTGCACTACTTTTCTGTCCACTTACAGAGATTAAAATCAAGAACAATCCTATAAATATAAATAAATAAACGCACAACCATACTTTATTTATTTATTTCTTTATTTCTTTGTTATGCCTCCTTGGCATATTCTTTTTAACTATATTCTTAATTCAACTGTTAAAAAACAAAATTAAACTCTTAGTACAGTATCGATATCCAGATCAAATCTGTTAAATATGTGATTTGATAACTCCCAAAAGTGCTCCCTCCAACCTCCTAGACTTATATATATATATATATATATATATATATATATATATATATATATATATATATATATATATATATATATATATATATATATATAACGATTCGGTTAAGTTTGGGGCTTGTATGTCGATAGATTTTAGAACTTTTACATATATATATATATATATATATATATATATATATATATATATATATATATATATATATATATATATATATATATATAAATAGTATATGTAGTAGTTTTGTTTCCTAGATATTGATCCAAAGAAACTCCAGTGTTTATAAAAAGTGCTCAATTACAAGTAGAGCTATTTTAAATATACATTTTGTGTATATTTATGTGTATATTAACGTACAACCGTGTGTATGTATGTGTGAATATGTTTGTATATATATATATATATATATATATATATATATATATGAATATATATGTATGTATATGTGCATATACAGGGTAGTGTATATGTGCGCATGTGAATAAAGTTTATAAAAGGTTTGTATGAATAAAAATGTATACTATATATATATATATTAAAATAATTATCCACAGATGCGCGTAGGCTTCGCCGTCCTTACGACTTATCAACCTGGTATAGACTAAGCTCGTAACAGTATCTACAGACACTGTAACCCGAGGACCTTATCGATCAGGCCATAAAATCTTAACCAGCATAATTGATCTTGTTATCGCTTATCAATTGGTTTACTTTAATATTTTACTTCGTTATTGTTTAAAGCAATAGATACAATGTTAACTTATCTACGGTAAGCATTTACATTCAATTACTCCCCTTTCACTCCTGTTCCTTATACATAGAAACGTCTCTCTCTCTCTCTCTCTCTCTCTCTATCTATCTATCTATCTATCTATATATATATATAAATATATATGTATATATATACATGATATTTATTAATAAATCATAAATTAGTTATGTCTGCAGATGCGAGCGTTTCAAGCTTATTGGTCATGAAATCTCAGACGGTCGAGAGGCGCGATCCCTGTTCACAGAGTCAGCCTATAACCTACATTATATATATATATATACATATATACATACATATATATACATATATACATACATATATACATGCACATATATTCATATATATATGCATATATATATATATATATATATATATATATATATATATATCTACATATATATACATATATATATCTATACATATATACATACATATATATATATGTATACATATAAATATATATATACATATATATACATAAATATATATATATACATATATATACATATATATATACATATATGAAGGTTTATAACTAAAAGATAACTTTTAGAGAATTAGACCTATTGTGAGATGAGGAAAGCTCAATATACTGGATAGAGCAAAATAAGGTGAGTCAATGAAAAGTAGTTAGACCTGTAAATGGAAACAGATCGATATCTTCAGTTTTTCAGAAAAAGGAGCATTTAGTAGATAAAAATATTTATTCTTCTTCTCTTTCAATTGTATTCCTTAAGCACGGCTTTTCAAAGATCAAAATCTTATCATCAGAGGAAGTAGTGATTGATAAGTTGACAGATAAGAACAGTCAAAATTCAAAATTTGGAAAAAAGTTTTTAAAAAAAAGTTCTCTTTTAAAAAAAAGTTCTTTTTAAAAAGTTTTAAAAGTTCAAACGGGTGTGTAAAAGAAATTCACCAAACACGGAGATCCAAGTTGTAAAGGGTTCAAATGTAATTGGTAAATCCAGAAGAATCTGCAAGAAAATCCAACGGCGAAGATTCCACCCAAGTCCTTAGTCCTTAGAGGGGAGATCAGACAGAATTAGCCATATTAAGAAAACGCATTTCTTCCTGTTTTCAAGTAAACAGACCCAGAGGCAAAAAGCAGCGAACCAAACCTCAATGAAAATTGGAAATCCGAATTGTTGTAAAGTGTGAAACTTACTTGGAATTGTGGGATATGTAGGGGAGGGAGAGAGTGAGAAAAAAGTGGAAATAGCAAAGGAGGTAGGGGGTTAGGAGCCGAAAAGACAGAAGAAAAAAATGGGAAAAGACAAAAAACAAAAAGGAAAAAGAAAAGAAAAAAAGAAAAAACAGAAGTAAAGGAAAGAAAAAAGAAAAAGAGTAAGGAAAAAAGCAAGAGAAAATGAGGAGGGGGTGCCCATCCTATGAGTGGGGAGAGGTGTTAATGGTATTTAGGCAAAAGGAGGAAGAAAAAATAAAATCTTTGGTGGTCAAAATTAGGAATTTTATAGCTTTTGGTCAGTGTTTGAATTGAATTCCCGTAGGGTTTAAAGTTTAGATTAAATGCAGATAAGCTTCATATGTTATACTTCGAGATGGATTTTGCTAAGATGAATAGACTTATTGGCGGGAACAGAGAAATGGCTGTGAAGATGATTAGATAGAAAAATAAATAAAAAATAAAAAAACTTAGGTGTGGAGATGGGGTCGGGATGGTGATGGGGTTCTGAGAGGTGAAAAAACGGAGCTGTTCCCCCCCCCGTAATGGAATTAAAAAGTCCTAAGAATTCAATAGATATCTATGTATAATAAAAATAGATATCTGTGTATAATAAAATTGTTCTGAAGGATTTTGAACTAATTGTCATTCTATAAAATAAATTGACAATGTAGGTTGCTAAAATATGGAAAAGCGAGGAAGGATGTTTTAGCAGATACAGAGTATATTAATAAAATTAAATAGTGAATAAGCAATAGAAAGTGAGAAATAGAAAAATAAAATAAAGGATAGAGAAATAGGATGAGGAAAATATAAAATATAATTTTAAAATGGGGATATATAGATGTATAGTTGCACTGCTGCCCTCAACCGCTCAGGGCAGTACCCCACTGCTCCCTATGTCAATGAGCATCCCATACAATCGGGCATGAAATGTACACAGGCACATGCGCGCAGCCATGTGAGCATAATCACATATACATACAAATGAACATGTAAAATCCACACTTGCACACATACATACCCGTACACACTTATATATATATATATATATATATATATATATATATATATATATATATATATATATATATATATATACGCGCATCCACAAAACCAGAAGCACCTCAGTATCCTCGCACATATTCACATCAGGCACACACAGAGATCCGTAGCACTAATATATACATTCGAGATTTTAGGCGACCATATACATATATATATATATATGCAAACATGCATATCCGCAGCACCAATACATGTACTCAAGATATTAGGCAAGGTCACAATATTATAAGGGATGGCAAACCAGCACCAAGATCAAAGACAACCGCAAGGCAGTCGTCAGGCAGCAATGCAGTTCAGCAATAGATTAGTGGGTATTAAGGGATAGGTTAAATGTTCAAAACTAGAGAAAATTGGAATTAGTAAAGGGACTACCCATGATAGATAAATAGATAGATAGATAAATAGTGCATAAGAGAATTAGGAGTTAAGTTGGAGGGAAAGTACGGTTAATTATTGCTAGGTGGAGGGGGCAAAAAGTTGGAGTATTTGAATTTGCGTTTGTGTCTGCAATGGGAGATCAACTCGTTTTTAGAATTAATAGTGTTTAAGGATTCATTAGCCGTGGCTATTGTGTAAGTTTCCATAGTGCAGAGGCTGCAATGTGGAGAGCCTGGGGTGTATGATCTAGATTTTTTCAAGATGGACCAATGCAATTAGTAGGGTGTATTACTGATTTTTAGTTTTCTGACTAATTTAGAGAGCGAGGTGCTAGAATTATCGTTATTTAATCTAAATGATTGCATATGGTTTGAGATTCTTATCTTAATTGGGAAGGCGCTCAAACCTATGTAAGTGTGAATTTTGTGGGGGCGGAAGTTACATTTGAGTGATTAAGGATATTGGTAGCTTCTTGTAAGGATGAATCTACAACTGTATTAAGTTGGGGTGTTAGGGGAGGACTAAAAACAATCTGGGAGTTTATGTTGTTTGGGACGATTTCAGAATTACTTGTTGGGCGTGATGGGTAAGAGCTAAGGTGGTTATTGTTAGTACTTTGTGTTGGCTGATCATTGGGGCAAGAAGCAGCACGTAGTGGTTGTAGGTCTGTCACGACGGGGTTCGTCACGACGGGGTTCGTCACGACGGGGTTCGATGTAGTGCCAGAGCTCTGTCGGAATTCCCTAATGGTGCACGCGTATATAACATCACTAATGGATGCAGTCACCATTTAGGGGGCAGTCTCTGGGTCTACGACAATTACATTTATTTAGGGGAGAAGGGTGGGAGGTTGTTGGTCAGTTTTTATTTTTTTATTATTGGAGGAAATTATACTTTGCACTATGTTAGGCATAGTGGAGTAGGATATCTTAATATATTTTTTATTTAGTAATGTGCTATATTTATGGGGGTACCTAAAGCATTTGTCTAAGATTTAAAAAAATTATTTTGGGATGTTGGTTTTTACATTGCAGTTGAAGGGTGGGTTAAACCAAATATTATTTTTCCTTCTTTACCTTTTATCTCCCTAAGATTTCTGATTAGTATTTATAGTTTCCAGGTTATCTGTATTGTGAGAGTTAGGATTCGAGGTGGTATTAGAATTTTCCCGTCTTCTGGAATTTAAAGCCATATTATGGGTAATTAAGCTAGTGAAATTATTTTTATTTTTACGGGTTGGGGGTGTTATTGTATCTAATTTTATCGTTATATCCTGAGGCACGTAAGGCGTTATCATAAAAATTGCAATTCTGTTCAAAAATAGATTTGTTAGCAGAAAGTTTAGAAATTCTATTAGAGACTGACCGGGCATTGTGATGTCGAAATTATTAGTGGTGTCTCTCCTTGTCCAAAGCTTGTTATCAAATTGGAGAATGGATTTCCTAGCTAGTTTGATCAGCTCAATTTCCAGGTCTGTCAGATCTGAATTCTTTTTAGCGAGTATTAAGGCTTTATTAAGTTGAATGGGGGTAATAGATTGGTAGTAATTATCTATGTCGAACGTAATGAAATTTAGCTTAGGGTTTGACTTATTTTTAAGGTTTAGGAACCAGCTAGATACCTCATCTGAAGATTGCCAAAGGGTGTAAGAAATTTTAGATTTAAGGTTTGGGATTATTCTATCTAATATGTTTTTGCTTATAATGCCTAGATCTGATTTAGAGGGGCAGATTAATCTAATGGTAGGATTTTCGTAGAAGTTTATTTTATGGTCCTTTAATGTACATCTAGGTGTGGCTGGGGTCACGATTTCTGTGTAGTTTAAGACATTTAAGGAAGTAAGAAGGGATTTCGCCTCCGAGTTGATAGTATTGAGAGTGCTTATAGGTGTACTTTTATAAGATTTATTAAGTTCTTTATAAATTAAGTTTTTATAATCAGTGTAAGTTAATTTATAGTAATGTTTAGTCTTATCTGCAGGGACTACTATGTCATGGTATTTCTTAACCTTATTAGTAAAGCTATTGATCTTTTTGATTATGGGATTAGGGTGCTTATTGTGTTTTTTAAATTTAACGTTTTTGATAAGGGCAAACAATTCGTCTTCAAATACATTTAGGTTATGATTTTGCCCAGGAAAGGAAGAATTTTTCAGGCCATACATTGAAGATATCGATCTGTTTCCATTTACAGGTCTAACTATTTTTCATTGACTCGCCTTATATATACATATATATATATATATACATATATATATATATACGTGTTTATATATACAAACATATATATGCACATATATATATATACATATATATACATATGTATAAATATGCATACATATATATATACATATATATATGCATATATATACATTTATGTATACATATATATATATGCATATATATATACATATATATACATATATATACATATACATATACATATATATAAACTTATACATACATAGACATGTATATACATATATATACACACATATATATATATATACATATATATATATACTTATACATATATATACATGTATATACATATATATACACATATATATACATATATATATATACTTATACATATATATACATGTATATACATATATATATACATTATATATACATACATTATACATATATATATATATATATATATATTGTTCCGACAACGTTCGTCGAACATTCTATACAGACATTCTATATGTGTCTCTTTCGCATAGATAAAGCATAAGTTCCCGACTTTGACGTGGTATGTCATGTGGTCTTTATTTTATGACGCTAGCTTGCGGAATCTTCGGTGATTTTGTAATCGGTTCGAATGTTGTGGCCGTCTGAGATCATAATTCTCTACACTGATGAGAGCGAACGCTTGAGACGCCGGTGTATGTAGTTTGAAATAATTTAATATTTACTTAAGTTTTTCCATTTTCGGGAAAGTTGAAAATAGACTGTCACGTAGCTATATAGCATGTTCCGACAACTTTCGTCAAACACTTTAGACAGCCTTTCTATATGTGCTTTATTCGCATAAATAGAACTATAAAAACCATTTCTTGACGTAGTAATGTCTCCTGGCCGTTAGGTTATGACGCTAGGGGGATTCTGTAATCGGGTTCGAATCTTGCCACCGTCTTAGATTATTATTCTTTACACTGATAAGAACGTATGAAGGTAAAAATAATTTAATATTTATACAGAATTAATAGTATAGGTATATATATCTATATATATATATATATATATATATATATATATATATATATATATATATATATATATATATATGCCTGGTAAATTGCGGCCACGTGTCGCTATTTACAGTTAAAGTTACTCTATATTTACTAACTAATTGACGATGGCCGTTTGGTTAAGATCATCGACTACGAATCAGTGGCGATTTGTGTTCGGGGTTCGCACCTACCGACCGTCGGGAATTAGTTCCTAGACTGAAGATTGCGTTAGCATGAAACATCGATGTCTCTAGGTATTTAAATAATTAATGTTTATTTATTAAAAATATTATTGTATATATATATATATATATAAAATATTTGTTATTGTTTATATTGTCACCGATAACTATATGTCGTTTTACGATTACTCAGTGTGGCTAGACATGACGAGCAAATTAACCCCGAGATTCGAAACCAGGTCACTTCTAAACGGTGCCAACTGGTGTCAGATATCATTTTTTAATTAATTTGTTAATGACATGCGGTGTTAATTTGGGACAATTTTACATAACCCTAGATACTTGCCTCCCATGCGACGAAACAAGGTCGGTTTTTAAATGTGGGGAAAATCCAACTCCCCAAAAAGGGACACTCTATATTCGGACAAAATATTAAAATTGTCTCAGTCTAGAAGGATTTCTTTCATCACTGACGGAGAAGAGAAGTATCAGTATAGATACTACACTTTGAATTATTTATTTGCGAAAAATAAAAAAAACACAACATACATTTTGATAAATAAGGTACAAGGCCATCAAAAGTGTAGGGAATGGGGGTAAATGTTCATCTTTTGTCTACTCAAATATATTTGTCTATCGTACTTTTAGCTAAAATCATTGGACTCACCACAACACCACATTTATTCTGGACGTCATCCGATTTAAAATATCCCTATACTTTTGAGAAATATTTAATTGTATTTATTGGAAGTGGGGTGTAGGACAACAAAAAAACAAACAAAACAAAAACAGAACAAAAACCGTTTAGTAAGCCCACTGTTTTCCGGTTTGATTTTAGTACGAAAACTAGCAGGTTGATCTCTAAGTGGGAGTGGGACTTATGTGGGAGAACATGAGGATGGGATACTGTTTGGGAGTGCATCGTGTCCTTCCAAGATGAATTTAATTTGGTTTGGCCAAGGTCTAAATAAGAGTGAGGAGTGGATATCTTGAAGGAGTTCTATTATGAAAAAATTAAAAACAGGACGGGACTCATTCAGTCGACTAGCAATCCTAGCAAAACTGAGTCATATTAAACCCCGTAAAGTAGTTTTTGAGAGAGTCAGATACTTCGTATAATGGAGTACTGCTGCCACATATGGGAAGGTGCCGCTCAGAGCAGTATTTATGGCATTGCCAGAATCCAGAATTAACTTCGAAATCTAATGGGGGATGATCTCTTATGTTCCTTACAGCCTTTTCCTCACAGAAGTGACGTTGCTAGCCTCTCTTTACTCTGTTATGATTTCCCTGGAAATGTTCTCATCTGAACTCAAAGCTCTGGTTTCTTTTTGTAAGACATTCACAACAAGAACTCATCTTGTTACCACCACGAAGAAAAACTTTACTTTCATCCACAGTGTGTCTAGGGCCAAGCGAAATTTTCACGAGTAGAGCTTCTTCACAAAGGCTTCTTGTCTGTGGAACACATTGCCGCAAGGCTGCTTTCCTGCAGATTACAACATGACCGCCTTCAAAGTCAATGTCAACAGAATACTGTTAGAACCGTTCCCACAAATATACGGACTTGGTTTTGACAATTGTTCCATCTCATTAACCCTTATCCTCGAGTGGCATCTTACCATGATAAGTGATGACTCCTTTTAATAAGAAAAATGAGGCATTTTTCTTTATTATTATTATCGATTAATGGGTTCGGAACACAGTCTTTCTAAAAATAGATTCAATTCAGGCTGCCTCTTGGTAACGGCGTGAATCAAACACAATTATTATCGGTCTTCATTGCAGCTCACATCATAATTTGCGCAACTCTTCCAGGAAAAATCGATACGATTGTTTTTCTTATTAGTTTTTAAAACTAGCTGAAGTATCCGTTTACGCAAATAAATCATAATTACAATGTTGAACGAGGCTGAAAAATCCATTGACAATATTTAGCAATTATAAGCAGACGTTAAGAGAATTTGTATAATTTGGACTATTCGGACTACTGTTCTCATCTTCGATGTTATTTTCACAACGTTTCGGCCTATGTAACCTCCGCCCTCCTTCAGGTTCATCGTGTCGAACTCGGGAATCTTTCTGCCGAACTCGGGAATTGGTACGGAATTTCGAACAGAAACTTTTATTAAATCCTCAGCCATGACCGGATAGACATCTCAAGTAATTCGTAATTGTATCGCCCGCGCTAAGGATTGAACCTTAAGTTTCCAGAAGACTGCAATTTAGAACTGATTGTTACTTAGAACTTTTATTCGTTACGCCCAAAAAATACAAATTAACAATCCTTATCTAAAGGATTTCGAAACATATAGAGATTTTCTTTACAACAAATCGAGATGTTTATAAAAAAACGAAGAACTTTCAATGCATTTATTACATCATAATAATCCGAGAAATCAATAGAACATTTACAAAAAAATTTATGAACGGAATTCGAGGATTTCTACAGTTTATTATTTGTTGTTTATGTCCGGTCTAATGAAATCAAGATTTAAAGTTATCTTAACTCTAAAATCATATGTACGAACCTATAAAGTACATATCTTGAACCGATTTTTAGAAGAAAATCATGAAACACATTGAGAACAAGCCGCGAATGCGTGGACCCCCTCTGTAGGTGACTCGATGTGGCGAGTGTAAAATGCAATAAATTTGGGCAATTTGGGGCATTTTTTACCCCCCCCCCTTTGAGCCCCTGGGGGCGCGAACCAGATTTTTCCTAAGGTCACCGATACTTATTTTCTATTAGGAACAATTGCCGCCACATTTTAGCCAAGTTTCAGAGAAAGTGAATGGATGGATGAACAGTTATGGGGCAAAAGATGTCATTTTTTGCCATTTCGGAGCTTTTTGACCCACGAAATGTCAAGAAATGTCATTTTTTGCCATTTCGGAGCTTTTTGACCCCCTGGGGGGGGGGTCTAACCAGATTTTTTTTCTAAAATCGGAGAATGACACTTTCTAACCTGACCAAAGTTACAACTTCATGCAAAATTTCAGAGAAATTCAATGGATGGTTGCGGAGAAAAATATGGACGGACAGACGGACATGCCTCAAAACATATTTATAAAATCGGGGGACCAAATAGTTTGATTCGTTGTGAAATAATCATCAGTTTCGGATTCCCAAGAAATTAGAGTTTTATATGAATTTATTTTTTCGATCAAATTCGATTACTGAAATTTCAGTTTGAGATCTGTTGCTATTCAATTAATTATTTATCTCTTGAAATTCTTCAAATTCTTCACAACTATTTATTTGGTCAACTTTAAAAAATGTGGAGTCGAAGAAAGGGAAAAATCGATTGGTTTTGTGTTAGTGGATAAGGAGAACTAATTGAAATCTAAGATTGTGTTCGGGTATAAATAAGTATCTGTAAAGAAGGAATAGATAGTGATGAGTGCGTGCGTGCGCGCGTGTGTGTGCGTGTGAAATCGTTAATGTCTGTAAAAATGAAAACAAAGAAACGCGAAATATATAATAGTGACACGTGAATTTTCATTCTGTATATTCACAGAATTATATTGTATTATTTTCTCGCCATAATTCTGACTGGAATTATTTGCTTACCCAAGAAATCTTCGCAACATGCTTGAAAACAAAATTCTGCCAATACGACAATTTTGGGTCAGTCTTTAAACGAGTTGACTAAACGAGAGTTTAAAACATCAGCCGAGAACGCGCATGTGAAGTCGGTTAGATATGAAAAGAACGAACGAATGTAAATCCAGAAAAACGTTAACAATTTAAATTTAGGGATTCCAGAATTAGCCTCACATTAAGCATTTTAAATGTGGTTACTGGTTCCATGCATAATGCTATTTATTGCTGCTGAGTTTTAATAAAGATGACCCCGAATATTTTAAGTATTTTTAATTGGTTTTAGAATGTATTAGTTTCGTGTTATTAACTAAACGTTTTCTTAAATCAAAGGGATAACAACTTTTTGTAAATGCTGGCAAATAAAGCCATACATATATTATAATATCTATAAATAAATAAACATGAATTTAATTTTATCTACAGACGACGACGTTTCGATCTTTTGCTCTCATTAGTGCAGGGAAGTGATGTTTACAGACGGTCATAAGGCGCGAATCCGGTTCACTCTATCCTCACGGCCATATGAAATTATAACTTGATACGGTGAAAATAACTTATATTTATGCAAATTGCAGCGTAAAAATCAAGACATACTAGAGGACTCAACTAACTTACTCAGCGCTTGTCTTTGTAGCTTTAGCGAATGTCTATTTTTAATATCTCCATATACATATCCATATATACATCACTATATATATATATATATATATATATATATATATATATATATATATATATATATATATATATATATATATATATATTGTTATTGATCAGACCTTCTGACGATGGAAGCGTTATCTTTAAAAAGCTATGGTTCCAAGGTAATTTTGTAATTGTATTCTTTTTTTGAACACTTGATGAATTAATAAACTTGTAAAATATGCAAATCTTATCCATTTCATTACTTTATTATCCATATATATATATATATATATATATATATATATATATACTAGTCCCACTATGCGTTTAAAATAACGAGTAAAATATGAGTCGCTAGTGTTCGCACTCGCTATTTATCTAAATATATTACTAAGATATTCATATAAAATCACAGAATTAAGTCAGTGATTTTGTTATTATAGCGTGAAGAATTTTTTTCCGAATTCATTTGACTTGCTTTTTGCTTACCGCATCTCTCACCACTTCAGATGGTTTCGTCCGGGGATAGAAACAAGCATGGGTTTTACTCGCTAACTTTTGAGTGACGGGTTTACACTGTATATATTTATTTCTTTACATAAAAATACACTCTTGTTTTATTATTAAGTAAGGGGTTATTATAATACATTTATTTCGCTAATTTTTTTACCTATATATTTTGATCACAAAAATGAATTTGGGATTAACTTATGCATAAAAATTCCATCAAACCTGTTCTAATTCGCCTTAATTTGTTCTTAACTCAGCAAGTGACTGTCTATAACTCTCTTCCCTTTTCAATTATCTTGTTTGACCGCCCTCTCTTATTTTTATTTCGTTTTAATCACTGTCGCTTCGTTCCCTCTCTATTTCTCTCTATAAAGACTCTAATGAAATTAAGAAAAGAAAAGTATATAAAGATCGGGATAATCCATCATAAACAAAACAAAATAGCACTAATATCCACAGCTAAGGAAGAAAGATAAAAAAGAGAGATGTAGCGAGCTGAAAACGATTAATTGGGATTTTGTCATTTAATTTTTACTATTAAACTGGCTTTGCAAACTCAAATTTTCTGGATCGTAACAATGTAACTCGAGCTGAATGGATGACCAAATGTGACTAAACGTGTTTATATACATAGAGAAATTGAAACAGTTTTCGACAAAAACATAATCTCGCATCAAATAAATTGGTTTTAATTAATAATAAAACGACCGTTGTTCTACCGCTCTATAATCAGAGCATTGACAATTACAAAGCCTGAATCTTTCAGACATGAAATATCTTCAGAAATGCAGAAAGAAGACTTACGATTGTACATTTAATAAAAAAACATCCATATCCGTCGATAAACGTGTTAAAGACACTTCAACAATTACCATCTTATAAAAGAAAGAAACAATATATATATATATATATATATATATATATATATATATATATATATATATATATATATATATATACATATATGAAGTAAATCCAACAAAAGATATAAGTGGCAACCGATATCTTTTAATTAGTGAACATCCAGATAAAAACTGAAGCTCAACATACTGGATAGAGCATTAATAGCATAATATAAAATGAAATAATAAAATAAGGTGCGAATCCAATATTGATTAGAATTCAAAATTCAGGCAAAGTATCTTAAAGTCCTTAACTCATGAGTTTTCAAAGATAATTCTTCTCGTCAGAGGACCATTACCGCAGTGACATCACTACAGGTGATAAAAATACACTTTCAAAATATATAAAAATATATATAAAAATACATAAAAGTATATAACACATCAAATATATCATCCCAAAACATACTCTGTCCTCTGATGAGAAGAATTATCTTTGAAAACTAATGGTTAAGGACTTTAAGATACTTTGCCTGAATTTTGAATTCTAATAAAATTTGATTCGCACCATATTTTATTATTTCATTTTATATTATGCTATATATATATACATATATATATATATATATATATATATATATATATATATATATATATATATATATATTGTTTCTGTTTTATACACACACACATATATATATATATAAATATATATATATATATATATATGTATGTGTATATATATATATATGTATGTGTGTATATATATATATTCATGTAAACACCTCTATATGGTCAATTTGTGTCGCAACAAATCAACAAACAATAGAATAGCGTACGATCGTTTTAGAGACCATGCATTTTTATTATTACTAGTTGCACACATCGTGAGCACCGGGTATAGAAACTATATTAAAGGCATATAGACATCATCAATGGACTAGCATGCCAACGCCCCTATTTATACAGAATGTTGAAAGAAGGGAAGGAGTCGATGTATGCATTGCTCATATTGTAGCAGACAGTGAAACATTGTTTAAGAATGTATATAAGGGTTCAAAGTAAAAGAAAGTCGATGCCATATTAGACGTAGGGAGTAGTACACCTTAGGAAACAGCAACACATTCATCAAATCATACAAAACATATAAGCTGCTAAAAGGAAATGCCATCTACATATATTTTCTTACAATGAGCAAAAGGTTATTATCAGTGGTAGAGCAATTGGTCAAATAAGTTTAAGTAAGAAGCTCTGTTAAAACCTGCCCAACTTCGCCAGAATTGGTAGAAAAGAAAGTCACAAGATTATGAAAGGATGAAGTATATGATAAAATCATCTACAGTAAACTAAAATAATTGGTAATAAAATTCAAATGTTACTTTTAATGCGCTTTTGGAAATTCAGTCTACGCCGTCCAATATATATTTCATAATCATGTAACCCTAGGTTAAGGAAGGATATATATATATATATATATATATATATATATATATATATATATATATATATATATATTATAATATAAAATGAAGTAATAAAATAAGGTGTCAATCAAATTTTATTAGAATTCAAAGTTCAATATTAATGCTCTATCCAGTATATTGAGCTTCAGTTTTTATCCGGATGTTTCACTAATTATAAGATATTAGTTGACGCTTATATCTTTTGTTGGATTACTTTATATATATATATATATATATATATATATATATATATATATATATATATATATATATATATATATACAGATTCTTTGTTATTCACTTAGCCAATCGTTGGGCGTCTCACCAACAAATGGTTCGATTGATTTTACTTCTTATTTCCTATTATATTGTTCTGTTTTCTATAGAGTGGTCTCTCACCGTTTCTTTGTTGTGTCGAAATAATGGCTTACCTTATTTTAACACGTGCTTGCTTGTATTTGTATTTGAGGTTTTAGTTTAGTTTAGTGTTTTATTTAGTTATTTGTTCATTTATTTATTTATCATTGAATTTTATTCTGTGTACGCAGTTGTTTAGTATTTTACTTCTACAGCTTAATACATTTGGGAGGTTTTTAAAGTTTACGATGTCAAATTTCTCATCCAGACATAATCTACACGGGTTGTCTAAATTTGTACATGTACTGCCCTGTCGTATTATTTTCCATTCGATTATTGGTGAGCGTCCGCTATCTTTTAGCTCTCAATTATAATTTGCTAGTGCTGTTTTACTTCGGCGTTCTTTGTTTTTAAATGTGCTGTTGTGGTGGTAATATCTTGTTTCAAAAAATAAAGAAGGTCATACACACGTAGTACTCATTATTCGACCGAACTCGTACTCTCACCCCACCCCCCCAAATGTTAGAATAATTAAGATACAAATCAAATAAAAAATACTAGAGAAAAATAATGTCTCTACTTCAAATTTTGAGTTATATTAAGTAATGCATTTTTAATGGGATCGGCGCGCGCGTGAGCGTCAACTATATAATGGTTCTTGGTTAAATTCTAAACTATTGAACTTAGCATTATGAATCATGGAATACGTATTCTACGTAACAGGGTGTGTAATAGTGGTACATTATTTGTTTTTGTAAACATTATTATTTTTGGGGGTGGGCGTGTCATCGAAATCGTTCAATTACCCCCCCCCCTCTGGGAAAGAAAATATAAAAACATTACACTAAGGGTATACTTATAGCTTATACTCGTCCTGGGACGAGAATTATACTAGCATATATATATATATATATATATATATATATATATGAAGCAATCCAACAAAAGATATAAGCGTCAACCTGGAGTAATGTCTTTCCTGATTATGCTTCTCAACTTGTATGACCTGGATGGACTGTATGGATTCAACAAAAAGTATGTTTTTGGATTGATATGTTTGATGTTATGTATTTTTATGTATTTGTG
>OY744540.1:33931966-33986966 GCA_963556195.1 Sepiola atlantica
GATATGAATACGTATGCTTCATATTTAACTTCGAAATTCATAAATATGTAAGACGGATTAATCGCCTCGTCTTCTTCGATATTTACTTCATCCTCGCTACTTTCTTCAGCCTATTTGTCGACTTGTGTAAGATTTAAAATAGCTTGGAAAAAACATCGTATTCTTCTTCAATCTTACCTTTTCGGTACGGTCCAACATATTTGGTTGTAGCAGGATCTAAATGCCAGGTAAGATTTTCCGGCCGGCCAAATCGTTTCCGTTAATTTGGTAAAGTTCATTTTCACCGTTAGTTCATACAACATCCGGGCGCCAATCTTTTATCACCAACAAGAAGGATTCTTACGCATACATTAAAAGATAAGGTTAATACCTTATATTTCTGTAAAGCTCTGATGATGATCGTGATATCGAATGAAATATTAGTAAAAGAAAGTCAAAATGAAAACATTTGTTTGAATTTTAATAAAATAATATACGCATAAATAATATACGCATCTAACAAATGGTTTCTGAAGGCATTTTGCCTTTTTCTTTACGTTTTCAATTCTAAGTGCTTAAAAAATGAACTTTCCCAAATTTATATATATTTCGAATCGCATAACCGGTAGTGAAAAGTCATATCTCTATGATGATGAGTCCTGATTATTAAAAATGAAACGTATAGGTACATATATAATAAACAATAACAAATATTTATTATGTGTAGCTTCTAGAAACACCCGTCTAGTAGAGCACTGTAAGTGTAGTATTAACACAACATGACGTCGCTAGCTTTAAATGCATCGTTCCTTTCATCAAAAAAGTCGAATGCTCTAGACGTCAAGCCGCCGTATAAAGTGTTAAAATTATCACCGTTTATTCGCTGTTCAAAATTGGCCGATTGGTTAAGGCGTCGGATTTGAGTTGCAAAATACTCGTGATCCGAGTTTTCGAATCGCATGACCGGTAGTGAATAGTCATATCTCTATGCTGACGAGTCCCGATCATTAAGGATGAAACGTATACGTACATAGATAATAAACAATAACAAATATTTATTATATATATATATATATATATATATATACATGACTTGTTATTTACTTTCTCGCCTCCCATAACCACTTGCACGGTTTTACTCGCAAATTACTCTGTGACGGAACGTATTTATATTTATTTATGTACAAATAAATACACATATATTTCTATTAAAGAGTAGAGGAGATTATATATATATATATATATATATATATATATATATATTTTGTGAAAAGTACAACCGAAACATGTATGCACATACGTAACCAATAATGTTTGTATCAATAAAAAGTTACACTATATATATATATAAATATATATAAATATGTATATATATATGTATATATATATGTATATATATATGTATATATATATGTATATATATATGTGTATATATATGTATATATATATGTATATATATATATATATGTACATATATATATATATGTATGTATATATATATATATATATGTACATATATATATATATGTACATATATATATAAATATATATGTATATATATATATATGTATATATATATATATATATATATATATATATATATATGTACATATATTATATATGTATATATATATAAATATATATGTATATATATATGTATATATATATATGTATATATATATATATATATATATATATATATATATATATATATATATAGAGAGAGAGAGAGAGAGAGAGAGAGAGAGAGAGACAGGGTTTAAACAAGTATTATGCTTATATATAGAGAGAGGGATAGCCAATAAGAAATACTAAGACATTAGATGCTTAAAGACAGAGAGAGCGGCATTGAATCGCTAAAATTGGTGCAGACTGATGAGATATAATTAGCGCATGACGCCATTTTCTTTTTCAGAACGATTTCCAATTTATGATGGGGAAATTACAAATGCTTTTTGCGCTGCTCTTTTTGTCCCCGTCGTTTGCTATAAAAGTGCAAACATCGGAATGACGCAGGAAATATTTGCCAATTCCAATGCAATAAATGCGAACCAATATCATTGCCTCTGATAATGATATGACTAATAATAATAATAATAATAATAATAATAATAATAATAATAATAATAATAATAATGATAATACCGATTTTAATATTTAGCTATGGCTTGTGGCTATTGAGGTTCGATTTTCGCAGTTTGAAAGTCGATCCCGTCACTTGCCTGCGGACAGACAGTGTAATTGTAAACACGAATTAACCGTACAAAACGGCAGCGCGTGCCTTGTTAGTCATGTTATATTGTACTATTCTTAATTTCTCAAATAACGGAGACAGTATATCTGTCGGCCGTAGTATGCACATAAAGAAAATTAAAGCAATAGACACAAAACGAACACTTACCAGTTTAAAAGCGTATTAGATGTTTCGCATGTAGGATAACTGTTTTATGGAGAACACAAGACTCGTGTTCATAATGGACGATTTTTATAGCTGCAATACTTTGCATGTGTGAGCAACTAACATGAATTCATAGGGACCAACTGACATCAAAACAAGACTGGTTAGAGTCGAATGTTGGTCAACTGACAGAGAGAAAGAGAGAGAGAGGGAGAGGGAGAGAAGGAGGGAGAGAGAGATCATTAGTGTTGAAAATTTCTCAGTATTTATTAGTGTTATTTGAAGAGGAGTTAATTCTGATGTTTGGACCGTTCCTGTAACCTCATTACGGCTACAAGATATTTATATACATATTTATTATTACAGGTTTTAATTCATTTACTACTGCACCCCTGACACACTGATTTTTTTATCATTTTTTCAGTTAAATTAAATCTTTTTTATTAAGTTTATCGTATATTTCATGGTAAATCCACCGTTTAGGCGTTATCGAATGCCAACACCCAATACTTATTTTGAACGATAGTCTATCAAACAAACATAGGTTGTTATTTTACACATACTGTTAGATAGTGAAAGATGGGGGGGGGGAGAGTAAAAGCGGAAGTCGCAAGTTACGTCACTTCCGTTCGGGGCTGGCTTCGATCTTTTTTTCTTGATTCTCAGCCGAGGATGATGTAAGAAGCGACGGTTTCGCCGCCAGTAGGCAGCGGTCCGGGAGGAGAGCGCAGCGAGACCAGAAAAAAGTGAAAGGGTATCTCTGCAAGTAAATTATTTTTTCTGTCTGTCTGTCTAGCAACGTCTTCACACGTTTACTAAGGCCTTAATTATGAAATAAATTCTAATATTTCTGATAAGCATTTCATTTTATAACTACTCATTAGACACTAATTTAGCAAGATTTACTGAATTTCCTTTTCTTCGTAGTCTTCTACTGTCATATATATATATATATATATATATATATATATATATATATATATATATATATATATATACATGATAAAACAATAAAATATTATTTATCTATCTATAGACAAGCTTGTTTCTTATTTTGAAGGCTCATCACTATAGATTTTAACAACTGTCCTACCAACCAACGGGCTCAAACTTACAAGTCTGGTCCTTGTAACCCAATGTTGTTTACCCTTACTAGCAGCTCATTTAGACGGAAATGCAGTTTTGAATAGAAACCCGCCCCGGTAATTACAGCTAAAGTGCTCAGCATTGCTATTGTTATAATAGCTTCCTACGATCACATCCTTTGTAGACCGGTGTTGAATATGTTTATTTGCGCAGTGTTAAGTGAGAGGTGCTCATCAACGTTTCGTCTTTATTTCCAGATAGGTAATTCGTAATAGGAACTGTAATGCTTATGCCTAGAATACATTGAGAAATTAGCGGTAAAGACGAGATATATTAACACAACAATACGAAGTGCATCTCTCATCGTTTATATTTCACGATAATAACTCTATTTTCAATATGTCAGTGTAAAATTAACAAGAAATGGAACACATCCTGATTTTTTACGTTTAGTGTTGCCCCCTACAACGAGACCCGTCACTCGTCATGGGATATATGCAGATGAGTTACTATGTGTAAAGAAACAATAACATTAAACGGAATACATCCCTGAGTCAGCTATTTATTAAAAAGTCGTATCATGGCGTCATTTCTTTAAAATGGAATATGTTAAAAGTTAAGTAAGGAATAACATATAATGAAGAGTGTAGAAAACTATCACCTGAAAATGTGAACCAGAAAGGAGTAGATAGATAGATAGATAGATAGATAGATAGATAGATAGATAGATAGATAGATAGATAGATAGAGTGAGAGATAGTGTGAAAGAGAAGGTATGTAAGAGGGTGTGTGTGAGAGAGCGAGAGTATGGGAGAGTGTGAGAGATTGTGAGAGACAGTGTAAGAGAGAATGTGTGGGAAAAAGTGTGGGAAAAAGTCAGAGAGAGAGAGGGTAATGAAGAGTGTGCGAGTAAGCCTGAGAGAGAGAGAGAGAGAGGGTGTGAGAGAGAGCTTGTGAAAGAAAGGAAGAGTAAGAGTAAGTGAAAAAGAGAATGCTTGTGTGTGTGTGTGACGAAGAGAGAGAGAATGCTTGTGTGTGTGTGTGTGTGTGTGTGAGAAAGAGAGAGAGAGAGACAGAGAATTTCTATTTAATGCTCTCAGCTTGTCAATGGGTTAAAAAAAATGAATTTCAGTAGAGCAAAGAGTTTCAAATGCCCGAAAGGCATATCCTGTCAGCCATCTTGTTATCGCACGAAAAGAGAAAAGAATCGTATGGAAATACCTGACACTAGGGTCAATCATCCATATTCAACCTGTAGGGCTTTGTATTTTTCTTTGTCTTTCTCTTTATTTTTACTTTTGGTTTAAAAATTATGCCTTGCTTTTTTTGTGCAACTTTTCGCTGAAAGTGTTCAATTCCTAAAAAAATCGTGAATCTCGTGGAGTCTTCTGAGTTGCCGTGTTGATCTATGAGATTTGAATACGTGTTTTATGCTCCGAACTTACGGCTGTCTTCATCCGTCACGAACTTTTATTTTCGTTTCTTCACGAACATTTCTCTATTTACATTATTGAATTCTATATCTCTGCTTGCCTTTCTTTTAAAACATCTATGCAACAAACCGCGGGTGGAATTATCTGGCCTTGTTTAAACTTGAGGCAATTCACACGAATTATGAGAAAATAGAAATATTCAGAATCAGTTCAATGTACTCGTTACTTCGTTCGTTTTAACAGCTATTTGCAGAATGAAAATAGGAATCTATCTATACTACTATATTTGTATCCGTTTGTTCGGTATCTTATTTGCTGGTGACCGTGCACATTTTTATATGTAATATAAATAATAAATAGTTTCCTGCGGCGACATTGGGAATTAAAAGGAGAAGAAAATAAATAGAACGTGTCTTTTATAGTCACATGGTATCCGAGAACCGCTTTCCTCATTGATAAACGTCGCCAGAAAAGAGACAAAAGCGAGTTCCATTTCTACTCGGCGAACAAGCCTCACTAAGGGATGTTTTTATTTCAGGCCCTACCTTTCAGTGCCAATTGTTTGAAACTTAGTACAACAAGGTGTCGCACTCTCCACCAATCTATAGCCCTTGCCACATTGATACTATGTTACATCCCTGTGCTTGTTTTACAAGAACTTCCAGGGCCGGTGCTCCGATGACATTACTGCACTTGCACCCCATAAATAGACATACCCCCGACTAATAGTAGATGCCACTAGAGGCAGGAAAATTTCCAGCTCTGATATATTGTAACACTTCTAATTTTTTTCCTGCTCGCTGTTTTTCGGACTGTACCAACAGGCACAACTCGAATGTTATGTGAACAAACATCTTACGGCCAAACTCCTCAACCAAGTTGCCCCTATAAAGTGGTGACCTGTCACAGCAGCCCCTTATGGTTCAATGGCACTATGCCATGTTTGCGTCAAATAATAGTAAAAAAAATCATTAATGTTTTAGATAGTAATGGAATCAGAATAAAGTTGATAAAGTGAGAATGATAAAAGCAATTGTGTTTTAGTCTAAGCACAGCAGTATAGATATAATTATTAGTAGTAGCATTCAAAGCATTAACAGTAGAAGTTAATCCCTTCATGAAACACCTGGCTAAGTTGTTTTTTTTTTGTTTGTATTGGTAGTGGATATATATATATATATATATATATATATATAATAATGGTAACACTCCAGGTAAAAAATATCACAGGTTGGTAATCTAGAGAATTTTAACCGGGTTTATAAAAAGTGCTCAATATCAAAATACAGCTTTATATATGATAATTTTATTTACACAGACGTGTACAAAATCTGCGACACTGGCATGTCGATGTTATCGATCAACAGTTACTATAAACTGAGATCTCATCAGGCAGAGTTAGAATCCGATCTTAACCTCAGATCATATTTGGAGAGAATGAAATGGAGAGATAAAGTAAGAGTAGAAGCAGAAAAGAATTTTAACATTTCCAAAATTGGGGCCGTTAAAAATTAAAAATCTAAAACATCTAAAAACAAAAAACAAAAAATCTAAAAAATCTAAAATCTGAAACAAACAGGACAAATATATAAATAAATAAATAAATAAAAAATAAGGTGGAAAGAGAGGCATATAATGAAGGGAAAAGTGGTAGGAAGGTAGACACATAAAGGAAACGAAGGAAAGAGATATGAAATAGAAAATAGGAGGGGGAGGTTGACATGCACGATTCAAGTGTAAAAAAAACGACAAAAAAAACAAAAAACTTCACCTGGTAATTTTGTCAACACAACTATCATCTTATACCTTTTTTATTAATTATTATTATTATTATTATTATTATTATTATTATTATTATTATTATTATTATTACTATTATTATTATTATTATTATTATTATTATTATTATTATTATTATTATTATTATTATTATTATTATTATTATTATTATTATTATTATTATTATCCTCAAAATATTTTCATTATTATACTCACAACGATTAATACTAATTGTCATCTTCTGTATTTTTCTTTTACCCTTAAATATTCCCTTATATATTTTTATCCATTTATTGATTAATATTTTTATATTTTTTAGATTATTTTTAGATTATCATTATCAATTATTATTACCATTATAAATATTTAAAACTTAATTATTTGACAATGAATTATTTTTCATTTCTGTACTTTTATCAAGATTATTATTGTTGTTAGTGGTGGTATCATATCTGCTGTTACTATCATAGTTATTATTATTTGCGACAGTGAAATTAACAGTATTACTATTATTAATAATATTGATATTGCCATGTTTTACCGTTACCTGACTTTTGCTTCCACTGTCATAAATAATAATGTCATTATCTATGACATTATTATTTTGTTTCAATTATTATTATTACCATTATTATTATTATCATCATCATTATTATTATTATAATTATTATTATTATTATTATTACTGTTTTCATCTTTATTACTATTATTATCATCATTATAACTACTACTACTATTTGTACTGTTCTATTATTGTTTATCAATTTTTCACTATCATTATGACTATTGTTAAAATTACTGGGATTACCACTCTGATTACTGCTGTCGGTAAAACCACTATTATTACTATTTTAATATAATCAGCATTATTGCAACCATTAACCCATATCACAATATAGACAAACATTATCTTATTATTAACTATTATTATAATTATAACTACCTCCTAGTATTTCTAATATTTCTTAATTATTCTATTTCTTTCCTAAACCATTATTTTTTTTAATAAATTCTTAAATATTATTGACCACCATTATCGTTGTTGTCGTCGCTGTTATTATAATTACTATTATTATTATTATTATTATTATTATTATTATTATTATTATTATTATTATTATTATTATTATTATTATTATTATTATTATTATAAATAACGCCAGCATTTTCTAGTTATTCTTTAGTTATATTTTTTAGTACTTTAAAATTAAACTAAACTATTATCATTTTTATTATCATTCATTATTATTTTCATTATTTCATCTCAATTAGTGTGGGTGTTTATTATTATTACTATTATTATTACTACTACTAATCCTGTTATACTTAACAAATATATTTAATCGATTTATTAATGGTAAGCTAATAAACTCCAAACAAAATATAAAGATAATATAAATTCTGAATTAGCGACACATTTGATTACCACCCCACCACCACACCAATTACACGCGTCTTATCGGTTTGTCCGCACGCTCGCATACACACATATACACACTATTATAGTTCACTTGAAAAATACATTTATCCGCTCCGCTTGAAAATAACTGTCGTTTTTTTGACACTTGAATCGTGCATGTCCACCTCTCCCTCCTATTTTCTATTTCCTATCTCTTATCTCTCGGTCTGAATCAACAGACGTTTTCTTTTCCTTTTTCTTCTCCTTCTTTTCCTTTATGTGTCTACTTCCTATCACTTTTCCCTTCATTATATGCCTCTCTTTCTACCTTATTTTTTATTTATTTATTTATTTATTTATTTATTTGTCCTAAAAAATCTAAAATCTAAAATCTTAAACAGATTTTAGATTTTAGATTTTTTAGATTTTTTTGTTTTTTGTTTTTAGATTTTTTAGATTTTTAATTTTTAACGGCCCCAATTTTGGTAATGTTAAATTACTTTTCTGCTTCTTCTCTTTCTTTATCTCTCCACTTCATTCTCTCCAAATATGACCTGAGGTTAAGATCGGATTCTAACTCTGCCTGATGAGATCTCAGTTTATAGTAACTGTTGATCGATAACATCGACATGCCAGTGTGCAGATTTTGTACATGTCTGTGTAAATAAAATTATCATATATATATATATATATATATATATATATATATATATATATATATATATATATATATATATATATGCACACATTGTTAAAAAAGGATGATTCGACGAAGAATAAAAACCGTTCGTGAAACCTATGGAACATTTATATTATCTTTTTATTTTAATACAAAAAAGGCCATCAGAAAAGTTGAAAAAATAAATGAGTATAATTAAACAGACGAATTCCGTTATTTTTAACAATGTTTGCATAAATGCAAAAATGCTTCCTAAATACACACACAATATATATGTATATATATATATATATATATATATATATATATATATATATATATATATATAAATATATATATATATATATATATATATATATATATATACACACATATTATAACTACAAAAACAAGAAAACAACGTATGTAGATAAAACCAATATTTATAATTGTTTGTCGCCCCCCCCCAAAAAAAAAAATCTAGGATGGGCTCTGTAGTGAGTAGTATTTACACCGCCGTCATCGTGGCTTCAATGCATGTTCCTTTTAGTAGTCGAACACTTTGACGACGGCATCCTTTAAATAGGTTTATATCTCTCGCTGATTTACCAGGTTGCTGATAGCGGACGTGTGGGTTAAGCCGCTAGAATTTGAGTTTAGAACATGACGTTGTCCAGTGTTCGAGCCGACGACCGGTATGAATAATATTCTCTACAATTCCTGAAAGGATGATACGTATACGTATGTTGATAAAAACAAATATTTATAATCATATATATATATATATATATATATATATATATATATATATATATATATATATATATATATATATATCTGGTTGAACAGGAGTGCCAACTTCTATTTGTTCCTTTTTTGATCCAATCTTTCTATTCGTCGGATGATAGATCTTGTGCTTTTAATAATGGAGTGTAAGAAATCTCCATATTTAACGCGAACGTTTTCGATCATCATTGGTCGTCTTCAGGCGGATGATTGATAAATGCAAAATAAAATTGGTGAATTTATTTAAGAGGACTTTTCCATGTGATTAAAAACATAAAAGCATCCAACAGCATTTCAAAACGCCTTCGTACCTCTCATAATGAGCATGGTTAATGTTGGGCTTTTTTAATTGAATGAACAACGCTTCCATTATATATATATATATATATATATATATATATATATATATATATATATATATATATATATATATAGGCAGACGTTATTAAATAACACGGAGTGTGTTTGCTTGATAACACTTTTTTAAATTAAATTTTCCGAATGGTTCATTTAGTTTTTCGGTCAAATTGCTGTATGTAAGTTTTGTGGGTTTCTTGTTCCATTTTCTTTCCTTTTCGCGAGTATTTTCGATGTGATTCGTCAAATCATCTTCAGGCGGTGTTAGTCTTGATTTCGTAAAAAATATGTCATTACGGTTGAGTTGTTTTATTATAACGGTCAGTAATTTACAAGGTAAAAAAACGTATATATTATTTAGATGTTACACGAAAGCGTGATTACGTTCTAAGATGCAAGATTCAAAGGTTTGATTGCTTAATCGTGTAAAATTTGCTTACGTTCTAAGCGCGTTCAAGATTCAAGCGTATAATTGCTTAATGGCTTAGAATTTGGTAACGTTTATTACTATGCTAGACATTTTAATATGTTGTGACTAGTTTCATAATTCACATTAGTGATTGTGGGATGTTTAGTTTTTATGTAGAGGGCTTTAAGAATTGTTAATCTTTTGGTGTTTTTATCGTGGTGTATTATTTTAGTATTGTTAACTAGTATGTGTCTATATTAAGAAGGGAGCAGTCATGTTTCTTTAGGAGTTGGCAAATGGGGCTAGTATCGAAGAGATGTAAGATTAGTCTTCGGGAAAGTGTTGTGGTATTGAAACTGATGTAAGAATTAGGTTTATTAAAATTGTCTGAGATACATACTCCTATGGGCATGTTAACTGCTATATTATATAAGTTCTTTCGAATATATTTTGGGTATGAGAAGTGTTATTTTAAACTACATGGTTCTATGCTTTCATTTTTTTTGTTATAAATGATGAATCTCATTTTATTGATGAGGGATATGTAGCGATGTATTATATTTTTAATGGCTGTTTCATCCAATGTAAAGTTCAGATGCATTTGTATGCAGTAGAATAGGTTTATGTAGTGGGAATTATTTAGCTGAGTATTATTAGTATTGTCTAAGTTTCTAATTATTAATGATTAAAAACTTAGACACTACTATACTGGCGGGTTTCATAATAATTACACTGTTAGCTATAGAGAAAGAGGGAGTGGTTGGCTAAGGAGTGGGAGTGAGAGGAGAGGTACGGTTCCTTAATATAATGTAATAGAGGCAAAATTTAAGCGTGTTTTACCGAGTTGTTTTGTGATTACTGACCTTGAAAGTCCCATTATTTTCCTTATTCTTCCTATCTTTTTTTTCACCGCTACCTGGCGCCAGTTTCAAAGTTGATTTTCACTTTGGTTTTTCAACAGTCTTGGTTAGATGTATAAAATAAACACGTGGATTTATTAGCGTCGACGCTTCCAGTGATTATTTAATTTTATCAATGCTCTACTCGTTATTGAGCACTTTAGAAAATATATTACTTTAATGTTCATTTAGTCAATATGTTTGAACTTGATTAATTTATATATATATATATATATATATATATATATATATATCGACTGCTTGCTGGATATCCGCCGTGTTTTCTATTTAGATGTTAATTTACTTCCCATTTCTTGACACTGCTCATTGGAGCATTAATACGAACTTTGACTACTGAGTCAAACATGATTTTCGTATCGGCTTTCGAACCGTGTGACCGGCAGGAATTGTCTCCTCTCATACTCACGATTGCAGGTTTGGAATTTAACACATGTGTATATGGGTTTATTTTTAAAATAATATTTATTTATAAACAATTATATATATATATATATATATATATATATATATAAGACATATTATTTTTGGTTTAGAATGCATTGTTTATAGGGTTATAGGAGTTATTAAAAATAATAATGAGCAATTAGAACGCCATACTATGTTTTAGTTTTATTAACTCTTATTCTTTTCAATTTAATTTTCGAAGGCACATCAGAATTTGAAATAAATATAATTTAAAAAACTTGTTTTCCTTTTCTTCATCGTGTTCAAAAAATTAAATAAATTAAAGTTACTAAAACTAAAATGCATTGCATGACGTTCAAATTGTTGATTGTTATTTTTAATAATTAATATTACCATATAAACAATGCTTTCTAAACCTAGAACAACATTTCTTATTCAATTTGCGCTGCCACGTGCCGCGTCTTTGACTTAAGAGACTCCTATCTCATATAGTAATTCATATATTTTTATTTTTGGAGACAACGTTAGTTCGATTAGATGTGTAACTATTTGATTCACATTTTAATTAGTTTCTCCATGAATTACGCATTCTTTCTTTTCAATATATCAGTGATTACTTCACATGCATCTATTATTATGGAGTTTTTATATCTGTCCGTCTGAAGCCGAAACTATACTATTACTTCTATTAACCATCTTTTATGCCCAAATAATGTTATAATACTATTTCAGATGATTGTACTATTTTTTAATGCTCAATTTAGGGATGAAGTGTAGTATATGTTATGTTATAAAACCATCCTCCCAGGCATTACCTCATCCTCTTAGGTTGTGTAGTATATGTTCGTTCATAATGATACCGTCCTCCAGACAATCCCTCATCTTTTTTGGTCGTGGGTGTAGTGTAGTATCTGGTCTGTTTCCATGATCTCAACCTCCCAAGGATTATCTTCTTTTATGGGGGAAGGGTAGTTATATACTATCATAATTATGCGACCAAACATCGAATTATTGCTATTTCGAATAACAATGACTAATTTGAGTGTTTTATTTCAAACTAAAATAAAATGTTCATTCCTTCAATCTTTTTAAAATGTACTCTGTAGAATATCAAGCGGAAATGTCAGCGATATTGTCTGAAACATAAAAGGTCAGGGAACGCACAAAAGTCAAGAATTAATGAACTTCACGACTTTAAAATACCAACATAAGTTTATTATGTGAGAGACGAGAACACACAAGCTACAACTAAGGAATCGATAAAATAAAGCAAATTCATAAATAAACATAGCTTAGTTCTAGAAGAGCTAATACTAAATCCGTTACTGGTGCGTGGTATTCGAAGAACTTCCGCTGCGGCGAATATCCATAGGTTTCATCGTAATACCAGGTCATATATCAAGGTATGCTGCCTTTATTAAAATACTGACATGGCTACCCGGCGATGCCTGGAGTCATGGACAACTAAATAGAAGAGTGAAAATGTTTGTAACATCTTTCTTTTAAACATTGTATCTTTACCTCTCTCTTTGACTGCCCTATCTCTCTATAGCAATAGCACTGAGAAGGCCGTATGTGAGGTCGTCAAATCTCAATCGTAAACCAATGTAGTTCCAGAAAAGAGCTTAACAATTTATATTCCAGGACGAAAGAATTAGCGTCCCAGGTGAAATTGTATTTACGTTAAACATGTTAAAAAATAATTTCTAATTGCATACGTAGTGCTATGTATTGTTGGTTGCGGGGTTTTAATAAAGACAGCTTCAAGTGTTTTTCATTTAAAAACATTTTTTTTCGGAATGTAATATTTCCTTGGTTTAACTGTAATTTGTTTAAAATCAGAAGGGATGGTCATTTTTTAAATGCTGGTGAATTGAACGATAATTTACCAGACAACTGGTTCAATATAATAGAAATAAATACAAAAAGTTGGCTGACTGTTTAATCTAGTTTCAGTGGCTTTGATAAACCTACTAGAAATAATGAATAAAAGTAATATTAAACTTTCTTCCACTAATTTTGTTCGTAGTGGCTCCAAATAGATGCATATTACAGTATTTATTTTATCGTATTCAGGTATATATATATATATATATATATATATATATATATATATATATATATATATATATATATATATATATAAGCTCTTTGTAAATAAACAAATGAAGAACTGTTAGCGTGGCTGATAATGTTTATAAAAAATACTGAAATATCACTTACTAGCAACGCCTACCTCGTAGTTCAGTGTTGAAAATCGTCGACTATCAACTATATGGTTGTAGGTCTGAAGATCATATAATATAAGCCGTCTAACTTAAGCTAAAATGCAAATTCCTGTTGATGTGTTGAAAATTGTTAAGACCACTGACTATGTTCTCCGCCTGAATTGACATAAATAGGGCTTATTTCTCTACTTATCGCATAATGGTTTTAATTGGTCTCATCGGTTAGAGCGCTCGGATTTCAATTAAAGATGACTCGTGTTACGGGGTTCGAATCGTGTGACCGGTTTGAACAGTTATCTGCACATTGAGGATTTCGTTAGGATCAAACGTATACGTATGTGGATAATAATTAAATACGTATTATTAAATTATATATATATATATATATATATATATATATATATATATTAGTTTATATAAAGTAGGTCATATATACCAATAATGTAATAACTAAATGATACCGTATTATTAAATTTAACTGTTTAATTCATGTTTAAACAATAATAATTTGCTAAATAAAGCGAACGCGACACACAAATGAATGTAAAATGATTCTTGGCAACGCCGCACAGGGACAGCTTATTTATTACATAGAGTTCACTATGATTTACTTCTACAAAAAAAAAACAAATCTATCTATTTACCATACTATTTTATCTCTGAATCTCTTTTTAACCGAGTTATAATCAAACTGTACATCTTCGTATACACATTTCTATGATCAGGGACATCTACATGTACTCGGTGATGAATTCGAATTGAGTTTTGAGTGGATACTGCTGAATGAGCCTCTGTAGTGAATTAAGGATTTGTTGATATTGGTTGATATACGAATGTTAACCACTATTATACAGCGTCATCTACACGAACCACTAATAATCTTTACAAAATAAACTATTATATAACGTATCTACAATAATGTTTACAAAGATAAACTAAGTTTAATATAAAAAATACAATTATGAATTAATTAATTTTGAAGACATTAAGGATATTTCTTTTATCATATAATGTAATGTTATTCATTACCTTTGGGCTTAGAAAGATTAATTATGACAGTTATCTCTTTAATAAATTGTGGTTTTGAATATAAAGGCAAATTATCGGCTGATCTCATCGTTGCAAAAGAGAAGACGTGCCGTCGATGATTAAGGCTAGGAAAAGAAAACTAGGTTCAAGATACTTACAACGCAAGTATCTTTTTTTATTCCTTGTCTATTATAACCAATAGACATTCTCGTTTGGGATATAGACTACTGTGGTTTTCTTGTTGGAGCAGGATTGCATTTTCTGTGAGGAGAGTGAGGGCACGTCATTAGAAAGTTGAATCTTTTTATTTGAATCATTTTTATCAACCTGATCTGATAATACAATTACATAAATATATTGTCGTTTCAAACTAATATTACAAAGTGGCATCCTTTCAATATAGGGATTCAATTAATACCTACTGTAAGGGTGCATGTGTGCCGATTGTATATAAGAAGCAGCATAATTACATTGACCCAGTGGCAAGGAGAAGTCCAGGACGATTGAAAACATTGGAATAATAAGCAGAGAAATTGTGCTGTTATTTCTTTTTTGTTCTAAGTTAGTCTTTTGGCGAATATCAACGTGTAGTAGATGTTCTGGGGCTGCACTTCATCTTTCATGTCCTCGCTCGATGTGCGAGGGCCCCTTCTTGACTGAATCAATTTTAGTTTTTATCGCAATACAGAGTGCTCCTTTTTAGGTGAGCTAGATTTTTTCAACATAAAAAAACCGTCCTCGTGTCTAAGTTTGACCTCGTGAGAGAATAGACATAGGGACTAGTTGGGAAAACAAAGACAGATAGTTTTATCTATTTTACAATGTAATCTATGACTGAAGGGAGGATATATGCATTTTAGTGATGGGACACTTATTATATTTTACTGATTCTGTTCAAAATTAACGATTCCGATAAAATTACCAATTCCAATAACGACAGCGCATGTAATTACACAGCCACAACATAAAAAAGTAATCACTTGCACAACTACAGACCCACTTATCAAAAGAGTTAATTAAATGATGTTGACTGAAGGTCGTTTATATAGAAAAGTTTCTCATGTTTGAAGCTTTTCTATTTGCAATTGCTTTCCTAAAAAGAACAGCGTTAATTCATGAGGGTAAAATGTAAATATGGCAAAGTTATGTAAAACAATGCAACAATTTGTTTTCGTCAGATTTTTTAATATGATGCGCTGGAACAACATATAACACACAGATATGTTCATTTTTTTGTATCTCACCGATAAGTTATACTAAAAAGCAATACACATTGATAAACTTGTAGATAAATCAATTTCCTTTAGTATCATGCCATTTTATCGATTAATAACGATCTTATAAGTTTCTTTCCGACGTATTTTACTTCAAAGAATAATTCTACCCATCAAAATGTGCCTGAACCTATCATTTTTCCTTAACCCTGAGGGAATTTTTGGCCAGATATTTTTGTATGAAGTTTAAGGCAATTAATCAGATATCTGACACTGAATATGTTTATTATTGAAAAACAATTTATTTATATTTTTCGGCTATATAATGGAAAATATTTTTCTAGATTAAAAAAAATCATTAATTAATAATTAATAAATAAATATTTATTTTCCTTAAAAAAACATTTCTTCGTAAATTAATTTACTTAACTATTTTCAAAGGGTTCAGAAGCAAGAATATAATGCTTAAAATTTTAGATATTTGTTTGAAAAAAAAACTTTTACTTTAGTAAACATTAGGAAAACGTGTTTTTTTCTTTACAGTTTTGTTTTACGAACTTAACTCTAGCATACGTTTTAACAAAGAATGATATCTATATTATAGCGACAAAAATTACAGATTATTTTAGAGAAAAGTAGAGCCAACAAAATAAAATAAAAATACTTATTGGACATATTTTAGGTTAAAAGGAGAAAGACATATGTTCTTCAACAAATAACAGAACGTTTTCTTTCATTGCTGTCATTGGCGAGAATTTCCTTTGTACATAGAATTTTAACAAAACCAACATCCTTATACCTGATTTGTCAAAATGTGTTATATTTTTAGCAAATAAATAATTTACAATGTAGTATCTGTTCTGATACTACACTTTATATTTTCTGTCCTCGGTCAGTGAAGGAGAATTCTTTCTAGACTGAGGCAATTTTAGTTTGTGTCTCAATCCGGAGTGCCTCTTTCTGGAAAGCTGGATTCCCCACATAAAAAATACGATCCTGTGTCTAACTCTTCTCTCGGGGGAGATCAGGTAAAAATGTTCACACCTTCCTCCAAAATTAGATGACACTTTTTTTAGGTGATTACGTGTAGACATCCTGAAAAAATTGTCAGAAATAAGATAAAATACACAATTATTTCAGAATTTAAAGTTGAGGATCAGTTTCCTACATGAATTTAACGTAAAATAGTCTTCATTTCGGGTCGTTATAAAATTTTAGGGCTATTAATTAAATTATTTTAACCACAAACCCGAAGCTTAACTCGTATGGTCATAAAATCACACGTAATACCTTAAAACACTGCCCCCAACGTACAGAATTTATATCCCATAAGAATACTTTTTTTTGGTTTACTACCCTAAAACGCTTGAAAAAGTAAGTAATAGCGGATCATTTTACGTTATATTTACATGCGAAACTGGTCCCTCACTGTAAATTCTAAAATAATTGCTTTTTTGTTTTTCGTTTCTTCTCGCAAAGTTTTTACAGGGTGTTCACACCAAAAAGTAGAATCTCATTTTTGTTTTTTTTTCGTGAGAGGATTTTGCTAGTGAAGACAACTAGCAAAACCCCCTCACGAAATAAAACAAAAATGAGATTCTACAATAATTCTACCACAACAACAACAATAATAACAATATTAATAATAATTATTATTGTTATTATCATTATTATTATTATTATTATTATTATTATTATTATTATTATTATTATTATTATTATTATTATTATTATTATTATATATTTCAGACTGTGTGGAAGACACAAAAAAGTGCTGTAGAAATACAGAAATCAGAACACACAAAGGCTGAACACCGCAGCAAGAGACACTGCCCCAATGAACAACACAGGGAGCAAGGAAACCAGAGACACAAAGAAAAAAAGCAATAAGAAAAATAACTACATAGATGTTTCATCAGAATGACAAGAGAAGAGCCACACGAAAATAGCTGAGCATGGATAAGAAAAGGACACCTGAACAGAGAAACGGAATCCCTACTGACGGCTGCACAGAACAATGCGATTCGGACAAAGTACATTAGAGCTAAAATAAATAAAACCCAAGAAAAACAGTAAATGCCGACTGTGTACACAAGGAGACGAAACTGTTAATCACATAAGTGAATGCAGCCAACTAGTAAAAAAAACAAACAAGAGCAGACATGACTGCGCGGGAAAGTAGTACATTGGGAACTATGCAAACGACTGCATTTCGACACTTGGACAAATGTACAAGCATAAACCAGAGACAGCACTGGAAAACGAACATCATAAGATCCCCTGGGACTTTAGAGTGCAAACAAATAAACTCATACAGGCAAGGAGACCGGATGTCATAATAGCAACCAAAGGGAAAAATCCTACAAAACCGTAGATGCTGCCGTCCCAGCAGTCCTTAGAGTGAAGAGCAAGGAAACAGAAAATCGAAGCAAATACACTGAACTTGCCATGAAAAATATAATAATATAATACCTATAATAGTAGGAGTACTAGGAACAGTCCCAGATAACCTGGTAATAAAAAACTGGAAGAAATTTAAATCAAAGGGAAAACTAGGAGCATACAGGGAACGGCAATGATGAAAACGGCTGAAATTTTAAAAGAACTCCTTGAATGCGGAAACCAACCCACATAATATACGAAGACACATGCATATTGAAATAAGAAAAAAACACACAGAAAGAACACCACCACAAAAACCAAGGAACATAACCTGATAAATGTTTTTAAAAAATGCCCCCTACCACACAAACGTTATGGAAAAAGCCTCGGCTGATAGCACACACAGTAGTAGTAGAGGGTCAAAGAGCATGAGAAGACCGAAGAGTGAGAGCACTAAATAGACCTCTACTAAAAGAGTGCGGAGACTACTAGGACTTTACGGAAGCCCATTGACACCCGAACATCAGAGGAAACCAATGGTCCTTACCAGCAAGAAATCAATGATAAGCGGTTGTTGCGATACCACAAGGTCATTTGCGGTGGTTATCGAAAAGAGGTTCAGAGTACTGGACATCTTGGTCGGCTTGTTGTCACACAGACTCGAGGGAACAGCACCGGTTGTGATAAATCACTGACGATGACTTGTGTGATAACTCCTAGTGAGTACAAATAATAATATTAAACGTTATTCTATGATAAAATAATAAACTTTACTATTACAAAGAAAACAATTACAATTTTTACATTAAAATATACGTTTAAATATGAAACAAAATTATAAAAAACATGTTTGTAATTAACTTTTATTCATAAAGAACAATTAAAATTCTTTAAAATAGTTTTAAAAATATTTATATACACTTACATTTTATGTTGGAAATGTTTCACTGTCTTTTCAGTGGAAGTAAAATTGAACAACTGTAGAAATTCTTTTACAACAAGTTCACAGACATGGAATCTAAAAACCAAAAAAGAACGGGCGCCATAGTGTGTCCTCGCACAGATCCGTGGAAATCTTTAAATTCACATGTTAATTTATATCAAATTCAATTTCATACCAAGCTTTTTAAAATGGTCTGTTTTTTTCACTTTTTGGCCAACGCTGCGGGATTATACAAAAGTCTAGCGATAAAAGCCAAGCATATAAAAGAATTGAAAAAAACATTTTTTATATTTCACTTTTAATTCAATTATCAATGAGGTTTGCTAGTGTTTTGCTTGACAAAAATGTTAATTTTTAAACAATTTTCAACACTTTGTAAATACACTGCATTCTATTAGCGAATTTATGCAAAGTTTAATTTTTACACAAGTAAAATAAATTCACATCGTATTTTGATTTTATTATAATCTATACATTTTAGTTTTACTGGTAGTTAAACAACAACAAATAGTCATCATTTTATCATTAGTACCATCAAGTAATAAAAAAAATAAACAAAATCGTTTTTGGAATAAAAAATTAGGCTAACATCTTGCTGATACCGATACCGATCCCGATCCTCCAAAAAAGTTCCGATTTTTCTGATTCCCGAATCCGATTCGGACTAATCGTCACAACACTAATGTAGTCATACATTTTGCAAGCCTATTAGTGAAAGTGACGCAGTAGACCTGACGAAAATCGAACCCAACAAGACGAGTCTACGCTTATAATCACCACAACATGTTACTTCCCTAGATGATGATGGTTATCATTAAGTGAATATATCCTCTTATCTATTTAGTCAGATAGATGCGTTTGTAATACAATCCATGAGTGGGTGAGTTTATTATGTTCATATTAGGGTGAACTAGGGCATAAAAACATCTGTTTGGATTGAGTCTAATTCTTTTATGGAAATCGCTCCAGACAAGGAATGAAGTCAGTTGATGTAAGGAGCTAAAAATATACTAGTTCAAGATAAAAACAAACTTACCAACGATAAGTATTAGATGAATAGATTCCGACTCAGAAAACAGTAATTCTTCCCCTTTTGTCATAAACATCGTGCATCAAATGTAAGGACTAAAGGACAAAATAATGGAAGCGAGAGTTACGAGACTGCCGGAAGTAAACCTAAGGTTACTCCTCTTATTATTCGTATTTTATAATAGAGGGGGGATAAAATCTGCATAAAATTGTGTTCTATTTATGTATGTATAAAGTGAGCCTCTGTATGAATTAATAATTAGATGATATTGGTTGATATACCAATAGTAGCCACCATTACACAGGGTTTACTAGCATGAACTAAATATAAAATAAACAAATAAAAATGAACGAATTAATTTTGAAGAGATAAAGAATACTTTTCTTAATATATAATAAAATGGTATACTTTACATTTAGACTAAGTCGAGTAGAATCTTTATCTATTTTTATAATGAATTTTTAGATAATTATCACTTTAATTGATATACTGCCCTTTTCAACTAATACAAATGAGTGGCCACTTTTTAGAGTTGAGAGACAATGAATACTTAATGTATCAGGTTGGAAAGAAAGTAATGTCGTATGTTTTACTTCATCACTTTGCAGCCTCCTTAGTTGTATACACTTCTATATTATTTGGTGAATCTGTGTCTTAATACCTTGCTTTGCTTTTCAGATATAGTAATAAGTTCGAAAATATTAAGTTTAACGGTCTCAGCCGTCCACAAATGGATATTAGTGAGCAGCATCTGAGACATTGCATACTCTATGAATTCAAAAAAGGAAACTCAGCTGCAGAAGCTACAAGGAATATTAGAACTGTCTATAGGATAAATGTTCTGAATGATCGAAAATGTCAACGGCTGTTTTAAAAATGTTCTTCTGGAGACTTTAATCTGTCAGATCGGCGACGTTCGGGAAGGTCAAAATCAATTGATAAAGACGCCATTAAAGACGCTGTGGAGGCCAACCAAAAGTTAATCAGCAGAGAATGAGCGCAACAATTCAATACAACCCATACCATAATTATTTCATGCCTACACAAGTTAGAAAAAGTTTTAAAACTTATACTCTGGGTTCCCCATGATTTGACTGACGATCAACGAAATCAAAGATTGACTGTTTGCACATCTTTGCTTTCCAGGAATCCTCGAGAACCATTTTTGCAAAGAATTATGACTGGAGATCAGAAATGTTTTTTTACAAGAATACCGAACACAAAAGCAATGGTTAGACCGACACCAAAGTCCACAGCCTGTTTCAAAACAAGGACTACACGCAAAGAAGGTTATGCTCTCTTTATGGTGGGACATGAGAGGACTGATTCATTATGAGTTACTGGAGCCTAATCAAACAATCACAGCAATAGGAAGGGTGTAGTGCTTCAGCATGATAACGTCAAACCTCACACAGCAAAACTCACTAAGGAAAATATCATGAGTTTCAATTGGGAAGTTTTGCCTCATCCGCCTTATTCACCTGACATTGGTCCATCCGACTATCATCTTTTCCGGTCGTTGCAGCATCACTTAAACAATAACATTCATGAAAAGGAGGACCAACTAAAAAATGAGCTGAATTTGTTTTTCTCTAAAAAATCAGATACATTTTTTGAAGAAGGCATCAATAAGCTAGTTGATCGTTGGACAGAGCTCATAGACATTAAGGGAAAATATTGTAAAGATTAAACATGTCCTAATGTGAATGTTTCAGATAAATGTGTTGGACAAAAACGACATTACTTTCTTTTAAACCTGATAAAAGTAACTATGTAGAGAGTCTGTAGGTTAGCAAGGGTTGCGCAATTAAAACCGTCACTCCCATGAACCGACTTGGCTGGTCTAGTGGTAATAGAAGTCCAGAACGACTAGAAACAATGCCCGGGTAAACAGAACAAAACTGATGTAATTTCGGAGTGTTTCGTTCTCATAGACTAGTTGCACAAACCAGGCTTTAGATTCTTGTCTACTCTACTATGTTATCTATAGCTGGAGGAAGGATATTTGTATTCAAACTTTTAACAAGTGTATTAGATATAATAACGCAGTAGCGCCGACAGAAATCGAACCTTGCATGCCGAGTCGGCACCTATAATCACTACATAGCGCCGCTTCTATAGATAATAATGCTAACAATTATGTGACTCTATTTTATTAGGTTCATGCGTTTTAGGACACAGCATGAGTTGGTGAGTTTATTATATACAGATTACGGTGAACTGGGTCATAGTACAACTTATTTTGCCCGGGTTTAATTATTTGTATTTGATTATCCGGATGGGGGAATAACATCTGCTTACAAATGTATTCCATTTATATATATATACCAAGTGATTACAGCCGTAAAGGTCCGAAACATCTGATTACGAGGGCCATTTCAATAACGTACATAAAAATCGATACCCATGCTGTGATAACGGTAAATTGGCGCCATAGACGATTCTTCGTCCCACACACAGACAAGCATTAGTTTGCTATGTTTACGTTTAAATATTTCTATCACAAAAGTTATACACAAAGCGGCTGCCTTTATGTATTGATATAAAACAAGACAATTATACATGCATATTATCTAATTGAAAAAAATATTACGTAAATTAGACATCCCGTTTCGTCTGACAAGCGTCACATACTATTATATTTTTGCAATTTAAAATAAATTACATCAATATATAATAACAGCAACACTACCTGTCCCAGTAAGATCTTTATGAAGGTGACAAGATTAAAATATTCGGGTTAGGGTTAGAATTCTATATAAGGAAACTAGAAGAACATGCGTCCCAGGACGGGTAAATTAATTCCTCGAACAAAACAGTGTTGCACCAGTTTTATGTACCCTTACGATGATTGAACTCAAAATATAATGACACCCAACCTATGTATAGAATCATTTTTCTAATTTTGATCGAAAACTATTACATCATTTTTATTGTAAAAGATCATTTTAATTTACGGCTTAAGCTTAAGGGGTCTTAAGAGGAAAGTAAAATTAAGGGAACCTTGCTTAATTAGTGTCTAATGACTATGGATGAAATTTAATGCAAATCTGAAACATTTAAATTTTAATGAGAGATTGTGCTCATATTATGTTCCTCTAAAAACTCTTTAAATACTTTAAAGAAACTGAACTTTGGAGAATATTTATTAGTAAATGTTCTAATAACCATTGTAAAAATATCACGAAACTCGGAGGTATCTGAATTTTCACGAATTGTTTCCACTTCCATTGTTTGCCTTTTGCATCAATATAAATTAAGTAAAATACAATCCACATTACCCACATTTACACTTATCAGTTATGTTGCAAAATTCATATGATCGGTTAATTAGTAAAGGAGTAAATCATGTACCATTTATTTTTTTTTGCTACAGATGGTTCTCTACTAACGAAAGCCAGCATCACTCAAGGTTTAGTTAAATTTTCAGTTGGATGATTGAACAGTACGATTAAAGGATTGAGCACTATGATTTCACAGGGAAGCTCAACAAATATCTATTGACATGGAAGTTCCGTTTGATTTTAGGAGTTCTTGCTGGAATGGTCTAAAGAAGGAGAGGCATAGCTTGAAGAACGGCATTGGAAATGCCTACTGAGTAGGGAAAGTCTATCAACGTCGTTTCTATTAAAAAAAGGCTGCAGGTAAGAGAAGAAAAGAAAGGAGATCATTTCCCAGTAGATTGCAAAGTAGAGTGTGTACTCTCTCAAAACAAGAAAGGATGCTCTGGGCAGCACCACCCCATATGTGGCAGCAATACACTATCTTGTGCCGAATTTGACTCTTATACAAGTAAATGATTGCATGAGCAATCAGGTACCATCTAAAGCGGTAGAATGATCCGACAATTTTTCCAGCAATTTTAGTAATGGATTAGATGTAAGTCTTTCATTTCAGTTCTGGGGTGAAAATCAGTTCTAGGAGCTTGTCACAGCAAGGGGCTTCCTCAAAGAGAGTGACATTCATTTTCACTGAGGCAAAACAAAGATTCGAGCGTTGGTGGTGAAAGGAGATAAGCTTGGCCTTGGAAGTGTTAAAGGTAATAAGCCCCTTCCCCGATTTCACCACGTGCTCCAGATCAAAAGAGATGTCATATACAAGGTTTTTATCACGAGTGATCTTCGAAATTCTGTTGTAAAAAAGTTGCTACGCCTGCAGGATGTCAACAAATACTCTCAGAATAGGATTAGAAAGATCATTGATTAAGGCCAGGAAGATGGTAAAGCCCAGAATGGACTCTTGAAGCATGTCAATATTGATGTCATATAGTTCAGAGTTCATCCCGTTAACAATTATTTCCATAGACCTATCAGAGAGAACGGATTTGATAGCTGAGAAGATATTTTGTAATATTTTTATAGCTATAAAGCTTGTGAAACACACTTTGTCCCAGACTAATTCTAAAGCTTTTATCATAAGCGATGTCGTCCTAGAGACGAATCTCGATTCGATAGGTTCACTGATTCATTGTGATATTACAGTCAGTCCATCAGCTGTTGATCTTCCCAGGCGAAGTCAATATTTCTTTGTCACTAAACAGATTGCATTTGCTGATGTTATAAACCACGTCTTCAAAAATATATGAGCATATACACATACCTTACCTTATATTAATATGAATGCAATTAATTCCGGGCTATCGCTTTGCAATTTAATTCCTATTGACTATTTGAAATAATAGAAAAACCCAATCAATAAGAAAAAATAAGATAGAACAAATCGATAGTATAACAACGCTAAATGTATATTTTGGAATTCACGTAAGATAATTTGTATTATTTAGATTATACATGGATATTAACTTAAGTGCTGATAAAAATACGTTGTTAGGATTCGAAATGTTTCTGAATAAAACACTTTGAGAAGATGACGATATCTTTTAGAAATGTGATATATTTTCGTAACAACTTCAGGGTGCGTAAGATATTTGAAGAATTATTATTTAGCTTCATAATTTATTAAGATTATCAACAGCCACTTCTATAATTACAAAACAAATTGAGAAACGAACAGCGTGTCAATAAACACTAAACATATTTTTTTCGTTTTCTAAAATAAGGACATCTTAAGACCTCCATTCCAATCATCATCATTTGACCAGACGTGATCTCCTTAGCCTGTGATGAAGCCAAGATCTTCGCGAAAGACTTTGCATCACTTTCTATCTTGCGATCAGGGCTGCTTATCTCCTGAATTTCCCCCTATATCTGTAAAACGTTTTAGCGACATTTATATATCTGTATGAGATATAGCAAAACTGGTTCGAACAACATTCCAATCGGAGTGCTTCAGAAGTTGCAATCGTAACTATTTCCTATTCTTACAAAGCTGTTCATTTCTTGGTTAAACGAGAATGCTTACCATCACCTTGGAAAACTTCATCAGTTCACACAGTATTTAAAAATACTGGAGATCAGTGTTCTGCATCTCTGTACAGAGCTATCAATCTCCTATGCGTCATGAGTAAGTTGTTTGAATATGTGATAAATTAAGATGTCGTCACTTACAACAGCATAAATAATCTACTGGCTGTAAAGCAATATAGATTTCGTTCTGCAAGATAAACAGTCGACGCGTGCTGACTGTAATATAACACTTAATCATCGACTCTATTGACGGAACCTTCGTTTCTAGAGAAATAACTCTTGACATATCAAAAGCCTTGACACAAATATTTGCTTCACAGGCGTGATGAGTATTGAAATATTTAAAAAAGGTTTTCTCACTCATTAAATCCTTTCTCTCTGATAGGTTTATAAAAGTAGTTGTTGATGATCAAAAGTGTGAATCACATTATATCGACGTCGGCGTGCCTCAAAGATCAATACTGCACACAACCCGATTCCTAATATTCACCAATGGTCTTCAAAATCACATTCTAAGATAATCCGTTGACATCTATGCTAATGACACTACCAGCTATGGCAGCACTTAGGACAGAGTACAGATCGACGCCCACATCTAGTGGGTAATGTGCTCTTCTCGTACCTACTGTCTTTTTGTCATAAAACAGACGTTGCTAGTCTCTTTCTACTTCATCATTATTTTCATAGTAGATGCTCGACTGAACTTCAGAATCTAATTCCCTATTGTAAAAAATATCAGATCACAAATTCGTCTAGCTTAAAAACTATAAAACAATTTCCTTTATTCATCTGTGTACCTGCAGCTACACAGAACTTTCATTAGCAGAGTTTCTTTGCAAGAACTGTCAGCCTTTGGAAGGCAATACGACGAGCCTGCTTCCCAGCTTACTGCAGTATGATTGTTTTCATGTTCAATGTTAACAAACGTTTGTGAATCTGTTTTCTTAATGAATCAAATTCTGTCCGGATCCAACCATCGACTGAGCTCTGAAGGTGTTCGTCTCACCATCCACTTGACACAAACAATTAACCCCTATCCTAAAGTGACCTTTAGGTCTTAGTAAGCGATGACCTGTTATTAAGAAAAAGTTGAAATATATCAACATAATCTAACGGTAGGAGACGTTCTAGAGTAAAAGATAGAATTAGAGCACTTGGATGTATTATGTAAGTACAGAACATCGTTTGTCGTCATTCTAGAATTGCAAAAGAATACAATTTGTATATTTTGGACCATTATCGTCCGTTAAAATAATCGAGAAAAATTACGAAAATAGATTAATGAATGATATACAAGACGACAGCTGGAGTCAAATAAAATATGGCAACATGCACTTCACCAGGTTCTAATCTATGGCAATCGACAAGCCGGTCTAAAAACTACATGTTCTGTGGCGGCATCTCAAAATACATTTCAACATCGTAAGAGTGAAAAGTGAAAATGGTCAGATGGTACTATGACAACGTCTGAACTACCTTGTCCATCAGGTGGGTTAGTTTTCGGCTCACGTAATGGGATCTACAGCTATAATTAATATACGAGACCTGTCTAAAAAGTATCCGACCTTACGCCAGAAAAATATTTCAAATACCCTACGGGGTTGAACCCCTAATCCTCTTAGGCTCCTTGTGCTTGCACACACTTAGCTCACCGATCCATCCACTGCAGGAAACACCTCTAGAAATCTTCTTTTTGAATTGTGATTAAATCTGCATTCGCGTTCCACATTATCTCTTATCTAGTCTCAAAACGGGAACATTACAGTGGCGTCTTCAGTTTTCGAAATAACAAGAAGTCGCAAGGAGCCATGTCTGGAGAGTAGGGAGGTTTGAAAACGACTGGAATTCGATGTTTGTCCAAGAAACGTTGGCGCAATTGGGATGTGCGGAGGCGTTGTCGTAATACAGTTGCCAGTTTTTCGCTATCCACATGCTTTTTTGCGCCGAACTGCGTCACGCAGACGCCGGAGAACATCCTGATAGTACTCCCTGTTTGTCCCCCCGGTGCTTATTCGTGATGCACAATTCCACGGATATCAAAGAATACAGTCAGAATCACCTTAATTTTGCTTCGAACCTGGCGCGCTGTTTTTGGCCTTGGAGACTCACGATTCTTCCATTGCAACGATTATCTTTTTGTTTCTGATCGTACACGTACACCAATGACTTATCTGTAGTTATCACGGTGTTCAGAAACCTAGGGTGAGTGTTGGCGGTTTCCAGAAGGTCCTGTGCTACTAGAAAACGGAGGTCGCTTTGTTCCTGCGACAACAACCTTGGCATAAATTTCGCAGCCACTCTCTGCATGTTCAAATCCTCACGCAAAATTGCATGTGCGGAATCTTTACTCACTCCGACCTCTTGGGCGATCTCTCGCACGGTTTAACGACGGTCTTCCATCACCAAATTCTGCACCCTCTCAGCAACAGCTGCACTTCGAATAGTTTGAGGCCTGCCAGAACGCTGGTTACTCTTTGATGATGTGCGGCCATTTTTAATCGGTTGAAGCACTCCTTAATTTGTGTTACACCCCTCGCATCTGCTCAAAACACCTGCTGAATTTAACAAATTGGTTTGCTTTGAGAATCACCAAGATTTTGAAAAAAGTTAATGCAGTACATATTCTCAACACGTTCAGTCATCTTGAGAGAATCGGTAATCCGATGAACACGTTGTGTAGCACCTTACTCAGCGACCAACAGGCATCGG
Source organism: Sepiola atlantica (assembly GCA_963556195.1). NCBI lineage: Eukaryota > Metazoa > Mollusca > Cephalopoda > Sepiida > Sepiolidae > Sepiola > Sepiola atlantica. Next base: position 33,960,477 of record OY744540.1, read on the forward strand.
CTAACGCGCAGGAAGGTAGTGATAAAATTCACACATACGTATGAAGGTGTCTTCCTTTACTGTGTAGAGCGGCGCCGTCCTATCGTCTTTATTCTGCACAGAACAAATATAGGTCGAATACTTTTTAGACAAGCCTCGTATATATAATGGGATATACAGCTATAACATTAATCTCTCTCTCTCTCTCTCTCTCTCTCTCTCTCTCTCTATATATATATATATATATATATATATATATATATATATGCTGATACCCCCTGAAAGTAACCTTAACAAGCCCTTTTCCATCCGAAAACCCTTGTATTTTATCATTGCGCATCCAGAAAAACGGGGAAAAAGAAATAGAAAAAATATATATAATTATTTATAGTCTAAGTAAGTGTTATATACAAAATGCCAAATGCAAACTATTTGCGGATAGTATTGAATTTATACTTTTGGATTTCAGCCCTAAATGATATAAATGTTTGTGGCCTAATGCATAATTTAAATACATTTGGAACGATTTTATTCTTGATGGATTGATTTAGAACGAAAGCCAAATGGAAGAAGTAAATAAGTAACATAAATTCTGAATTCGATCTATTATTGTCTAAGACTCTCTGTTTTTGTGTATTTATATCTCTCCCACACCGGAAAGATTAGACACAAGGTCAGGAAAGTGAGATTTGAAAATCCAGCGCCATAGAGGAAGAGCACTCTGGCCGAACAAAAATCTCGACGGCATTCCCATGAAGAGGCGCTTCCCCCGACTAGCAATAAATTGACCCTTTCTTAAAGAGCGAGAAGACAAAGCCTGTGAAGGTTGACCTCTTAGAACTGCACAGGACCATACCTCACACCGACCAAGAACAAGCCATCCTCAAAAAATGGCATAGACTCTGCCGGTCTGATTTTGGTGTTACTTGTATTTATATTTTGGTACGGTCCTCAGAGTGCAAGTGCACTAGTTTTCCAAACAGAAACTGTTATTCCCAAATGGTCGCCTATCTTAGTACATGGTTACAACATAGAACCATACCAGACGTAATCGGAAGTACAGCACACATCATACTTTATCCTGTTATCCAAGCTAAATCAAATCGTCTCACATTTTCGTAGACATGTGTAGTATTTAGTTTTTAGATCCGCAATTCTCATTATAATACCATTATATATATATATATATATATATATATATATATATATATATATATATACATATATATATATATATATACATATATATATATATATATATAATAATACTAATAATAATAATAATAATAATAATAATAATAATAATAATAATAATAATAATAATAATAATAATAATAATAATAATAATAATCCAGGTAAAACATTCACAGGGTAGTAATCCAAAGAATTTCAACCGGGTTTATAAAAAAGTGCTCACTATTAAATAGAGCTTTTATATCTGATTATTTTTATTTTCACAGACATGTACAAAATCTGCGACACTCGCATGTCGATGTTATCGCTCAACAACTATTATAAACTGAGATCTCATCTTGCAGAGTTAGAATCCGATCTTAACCGTAGATCATATTTGGAAAGAATGAAATGGAGAAAAAGAAAAGAAATTTTAAATTTCACAATTTAGGAAGTCACGTGGTTGGGACCGTTAATCATATATATATATATGTATATATATATATATATATATATATATATATATATATATATATATATATATATATATATATAGTAATAATAATTCTCCGTGTCTGGCTTCTTCAATTTCTGATGAATGTATCTATGTCTAAAATCAAAACATGAACGTAACTCATTAAAAAAAATGTTGAGACAACAAACTTTCGATAAAGACATAATTTACAACCAAACACAAACAATCAATGGAAACAGACTTTACATATGCATTCTTCCCAACTATATAAGATACATCTTATCGCGTCAAAACGAAAATAACTTATACATTAGATAGACGATAAAATATAAATTACCATCGGATAAACACTATGGATTACATAGTAAGTTGTATTAAGTGGGTAGTTTCCAAGAGGCATTGGGTTCTGTCAGTGAATAACTATTGTAACACAAATATCAGTGTTAAATGTACGTGGTTATCATAACTAGTATAAATTATATTTGTTCATGTGTAGCAAGCCTATGCTGTTAACATTATGTGCTCTAGATAGTGATCACGAATATGTTTCAGAGTTAACATTGTATAAACTTTGTTAGAATGAAAAATGGTAGACATTAGTCGAAAATGACGTCAAATATACGTTTGAAAAGATAGCGGTTACCGTTTGTCGTCAGTTGGGAGGTAACGACTGTGCGAGAGAAACATATCACAAACGTAAAATAATTAAGTCATGCGCTTATAAAATAAGGATCTCTCTCTTTTTATCACTTACACTCCACATTTTTTTACTTTCAAGCCTAATGGAAGACCAATTGCAGTTGATAAGAATAAATGATTCCTTTTCTACAAGATCCCGGGTTGAATTACTTAATTATAATTGATTTGATGAGCAGTAGATGGTCTTGAGAGAAGCTAACGAACTGGCATCAGTCTTTGTGAGAGCAGTATGTGCGCATAATGGAACGCCGAAGTACGCTTATAAATAACATTTTAAAAGTAAATGAGTGCATAAAGGTCAGCACAGAGACGATCCATGCGGCTGTGTAACATAAAGGTCAACAGAGAAAATAATTGGGGAAACACCAAACAAATATTGAGAATAAAAAAACTAGACGAAAGATACAAGGTGATCAGAGTAATTAAGCTATCGTCAGTTTAGCTAGCAAGTCCACGTATATCTTACTCGTTCTCGTTTGTTTTATAAGAACATCAAACGATTCTATTATCTTTATTTATGAAAATATATGAGAATAAACTGAAACGGGTTGATATCCTATCAAACAGATAAACCAAACTTACATTGTGTTTATTATTTGTGTAAATTTTTAAGAAACCGTCCAAGAATGCCCGACTAATTCACGAACTGTCAATACTAATTAGCATTAGAATAAAACTAAACTTTAATTCTTGAATAGTTATTAGATTTTGGCATTGGAAGCTAATGTATCAAATTATGTGTATTTAATTAAAACAATCACTATTATCAGTCACACCACTTTTGTGTCAGAGAAGTTTAATATTGTTGTTTGACGTTTATTATAATCAGAAATATTTTAGAATATAATGTTAAGCACTATAGCCACTAATGGGACGTCTGTGGATATAAAGTATTACATTTTGGTTTGTAATGCTTGATCTTAATCGGGAAGTACTGTCTATCAGTAGTGTTTGCTCAAAACACACCAAAAGTTAGGATTAATGGTTATTGATATGAAACGAATACTAGTATATGGATAAAGTGTCCTGTGTATAATATCAATATACACGCCAGTTCTCGGAATCCACGTGTGTTGTGTTTCTCCTATATAGATATTTACTCAATATTACGCACAGCCAAGAGAGAGAAATATAACTAACCAATATTGATAGCTAGTTAAAGAGAGAATTAGGCACATAGCTACCAGAATCACTACATGACGTATACTCGGAGCGAGCTATCGTTGTACAAGTTTGTTCTTTGTTAAATCAATCGGAAAACGAGCTCACATTACCCTCTGACAGTAATTACGATACCCTTCGACGGATGCTACACCCTCACCTCAAGCTTTCTAATCACACAGCGACCTAATCATACATACTGGCACCCTTTTAAATACTCCGTATTATTCAATTCATGAATGGCAGACTTTAGCTCAAATTCTGCAACGGTGGTTATCAAAAGAAAACTGTTCTTTCTGGGGAAGACTGAGAAATGCTGACCTCCAATTGACAAAACTCACGCCTTTTCATGAATATTTAAAAGTACAGCCATTCATTTTTTACCCCAAATCTAAATAGATGTATGAATAATGGATGTTTACATTATTTAAGTGGAAAATAAAACAAGGTGGTCAGGCATGCTTAACTTTTGTTTTTTCTTGGTAAAAGAGATAGATGAAAAGAAAAAGAGAGACGAAAAGAGAAAGAGAGAGAGAGAAGGAGAGAGAGAAAGAAAGTGTGAGAGAGAGAGAGAGAGAGAGAGAGAAGGCGGTTTATTACTTTATCCCAACAGAAAAATAGGATCGAATTTTTTGCTTCTGTGTTTCATCAATAGATGTTTTGGCGCTTATTATAGTCGTTTTGTCAGTCTATGTTGTATTTGGCATTTTATTTTATTTTTGTACATTTTGTATTATTCGAGAAGAAAGATATTTAGTAAGACAGATATACAGGTATATAGATTTCATAGCGAGGGGTAGATATATAGAGAGAGATAAAGAGAGAGAGATAAAGAGAGAGAGAGAGATGGAAAGATAGAGCGATATATACATAAAAAAGAGAAAAAAAGAGCTACAGAGAGTTAGAAAGAAAGGAACGGCAAGAGCTCGAAAGAGAAAGGAAGAGCTCGAAAGAGAGAGATTGACAGAAAGGAAGAACAACGAGATAATGAGAGAGAGAACAATGAGAGAGAGAGAGAGAGAGAGAGAGAGAGAGAGGGTAATGTTTTTAAAAAAAATATTTATTCGCCCCAAACGAAATTAGGGTCGAATTAGGCCAATCTGTTTTTCGTCATTTCTTTAGAAATGCCAAACTGGATAAAACCGATATAACAATAAGATAAAACTCTGTGTCCCTTTTTATGTTTTCTGATTGTGTTAATTCTTCCTTATTGAATTGCTGTATTCTGCTGTTTAAACAGATAACCAGCTCACTTAATGCATTTTTATCAATATTTGAACGCGGCGCTCACTAAATTTGAGACGCGTACAGCATTGCTCTGATAAATACAAGACTGGAAACTGACAGTGACATCAACTTCCACGTATGTATATATATATATATATATATTCACACAGACATATATAGATATTCACACAGACACACACCCACACACCCACACACACACACAGACATATATATATATATATATATATATATATATATATATATATATATATATATATATATATATATATATATATATATATTCCCGGAAAAGGATAAAAAACATATGTATACGGATAAGAAATTAAATAAAATATATTTATCATAATATTTTTTATAGCTCCCTCAATGCAAGGGCGGGCCCTTTAATAGAATAATAATTAGGCTTTCAAATTGAATGCGTAATGCGAAATTCCGTCCAACCGCGTCACACAACACTGTTTATGACAGCTTTCTAGTTATACCTGCTTGTAAAGACATATATTCTGTTCCTTTCACCGTGATAGTAATGTTCCCCGCATGGTTGTAGGGCTTTAAACAGACTTTAAAATGTTGACTAAGGGCTGAGGTCCGAATTGTGTAACCGGAAGAACTATCATTCTCCACACTGATGTTTCTCAGATAAGAATATATATATATATATATATATATATATATATATTCATTTTAGTTATATTCCAATGACCAAAGGAAGAATCAATCCATTATGATATTTTTTATTTTTCATTTTTTTCTCAATTTCCTTAGTTTCCGACTTCGGCGAATCCCGTTATTTTTCCTTCGTGACCCCCCACCCCCCTACACACACGCACACACGCATATATATATATATATATATATATATATATATATATATATATATATTATCCTCACGTAGGATTCTGCAAGGATGAAACATATATGTCTGTGGATAATAATAAAACATATTTATTATCAAAATAATTATTTAATAACCCCCTTTGACAGCTGCACTCTTTAAGAGAAATAAAAATAAACCTTTGAATTAAAGCTGAATGCGAGTTCCGTCACTTTGGATGTGTTCCGTCACTTTGTTCCGTCACTTTTGTTCCGTCACTTTTGTTCCGTTACTTTGTTCCGTTACACCTGTTCCGTCACTTTTGTTCCGTTACTTTGTTCCGTCACTTTTGTTCCGTCACTTTTGTTCCGTCACTTTTGTTTCATCACTTTGAATTTGTCTAAAACTATATGGCGTTTTACTATATGTTCGGTTGATAAACCCTAATAGACTTCATTTTGTTTTCGTTCTCCATATAAATGCAATGAAGATGTTCGAATTTGAGTTAAAAGGTGACCCAGGTCCGGAGTTCGAATACTCCGACCGGTGGAAGAGTTATCTGCACACTTAGGAATCGGTAAGGATGAAACATATATGTTTGTGGATAAGAATTAACAATATTAATTTTAAATATATATATATATATATATATATATATATATATATATATACTAGACTGAAAAATGCAAACGCATGTGTATAAATATTCTTAAATACAAACATTGAAAAGTACAAAATAAGTAGAATGAACTCTTAAAATATTGAAACTTTAATTGAGATTTGAAGAATTAAATGGACACTTTATCACACTTAATCACAAGGTTGCTAAAATGGCAGACACATATAATCATTTTTCTTAGCTATTTCTTGGATATTGGTATTTTGATTAACACAAGAAAGTACATAAATCGTCCAAATATGTGTTCTTTAATTATACAGTAGAGTTCGTCTTAATAGTCACCTCAAGTAAACAGAGAAAGTGATGACTTAGCCAAATTAACAAGTTAGGCTAATTGATTTGTGACTTGATTTCGTTACTCAAAGATTTAGTGACTTAATCACTAAACTTGTTATCACTTGATAACTGTATAACTGATTTTTAACATTTTCTTTTTGAAATAAAGTTGGAATTTATTTTTGAAAATTTTGAAATTTAAAACAAGGTGTTGCAGCAAAATCCGACACTTAACAAAAATAAAACGAAATAGTCAATAAAGCAAATGTTTTTTATGCAGAAATACGACAGTTTAATTAGCAACACTTACAATTACATACTACACTTTTTTTCAATGTACCCGCACCCGGCCGAGATGACTATCTCCTAGAGAGCACGAAAGGAGTTACACGCTTCGGCGACTATGCCCTTGTCTATATGTAATTTGCATAGCCATGTAGGTTTCGGGGAAATATCATACCTAATAGTAATATTGTTATTTTACCTCTATTAAAATGTATTTTATTTTTCTAATTCAGGGATCGCGTATTCCTATGTAAATGCTATGTGTGCTCGTATTTTCTTGTTAAGAGATGTGTGTGTTTTTGTGTAGTTGCTGATTACATTAATGAGTGATATATGTACCTCTCTACCCTTTTTAGCGTGTCAACCAAGCAACATTCATTGAATACTGACATATTTTGAATACAGCACGCTAGATAGCAATGATTTCATGTTATCTTGCTTAATCTCAATTTGACAGTAATCGAGATTAAAATTTAAATATTATTGAGGGAAATTATGATTTAATGGTGAGTATGATTACACATGTTTTGAATGTAGTTACGTGACCTTCAAAGATCGAATTTTCATCATTCCCCAAAATGAAAGCATAAATAATGATATGCTGGCTCGACGATATCAGGCTTATTGAAGCTGTTTTTAAATATGTAGCTAAATTATGGTTGCATAGATAACACCTTTTATTACAAATATACATAATTATGTTTGTGTGTGTTTTTTTTTGTGAGTGGTAATATCTACTCACATGGGTAGATCAGCAGCTTTTGACAATAAAGCTGTCTATCTACTTCTAATATATATATATATATATATATATATATATATATATATATATATATATATATATATATATATATATATATATATATATATATATATATAAGCCATAGCAATGCTACCAGATTAAGCTGTGGGAAGATACCAGCTTCCTGACTTAAAATGCACTCAACATTGATGGTATTGTTTTTTCGTTTTTCTTTGATAAACTCAATCATGTTCTGAAAAGCCAAAAACTAAAACAAAATGTTTCCTCTACAAAACAAGAAAACCAAACACCATGAATACATTTTTTAAGACATTAAGAACTTGAAGCATCAACACTTTTAATAAAATGACCGTTCTCGGCATTAAAAAGAACGCAAAAAATTGATGTGCTGTAAAACAAAGCAATCAAACCAAACACCATGAATAAATATTTGAAGATATTAAGAACTTGAAGCGTAAACACTTTTACCAAAATGACCGTACTCGGCATGAAAAAACTCTAAAAGAGTTGATATGCCGTAAAGCAAGGCAATCAAACGAAACACCAGGACTTCTGAGATATAAAGTATTTGAAGCATAACACTTTTGCTAAAATGACCGAATTCGCATGAAATGACTCGAAACAGTTTGATATGTCTTAAAACAAAACAACCAAACACCAGAATAAATATTTGAAGATATTAAGAACTTGAAGCATAAACACTTTTTACCAAAATGACCAGATCGGCATTTAATTACACAAAAATGTTGATATGCCATAAAACAAAACAACCAAACCAAATTATATCAATGCTTCTATTGAAAATAAAACTTTATGTCAAAAGATTAAGTGGTCATTATTATATCTTTAAAATGTATTCTTTGTAATAACCCTTTTTATCAAGTGATATAAAACAGATAATTTCGTCGTTTTCTTCTTCATTTCTTCTGCATATTTCGTTTTTTGATATTTGGTTATAATTACGCGTTTTTAAGTTGAACATTTTCCGTTGTAGAAATAATTATTGTAAAACTACAGTAAACAGTATAGATACTAAAAGGTTATTGTTTATTAAAAGACAATCGCCATAGTTTTATTTTCTGAAAGATATAGCAATGCATATATTGAAAATATATCCCGAGACAAGATGTAAGGTTGTAATTCTTCATAATTAAAGTCACGGTCTTCATTTATTTTATTCTTTATTCCCCGGAAACTATACTACGTATGTAGTGAAAATGTATGTATATAAGTTATTCGTATCATTTGAATTATTCAAACGACTATTATGATCTTGAATATTATTCTCACAACGTTTCGGCTGATGTAACCTTTCTTTATGTGCCTCTTGTCGAAGTTGGCAGTCTTTATGTTGAACTCATGAATGAATTTCGAATTGAATCCTTTATTTAACCCACGGGGTAGATTATTCTCATTCCATCAGCCATAACTTGGTAAAAATCTTAAGTAATTGTTGTGACCTTGGAAGGCCGATAATAAATAGGACAACACGGTTGTATATTCACAAAAGTGTGCATTTACAAGAAGTACATAACAGTATGTTACAGAAAGACTTCCGCGAGACTGCTGCGTCCTTCGTCGTAGGCCCCTCTATACATAGTGTCTAAAAGCGTTCATATAGTCACAAAATATGGTGTATCACCATCACACCATAACACCCCTCTTTTTAGCCTAGCTCCGTATAGAGTCAGCACTTTTTCCGTTTAAGGTTTATGACAATCACGCACGTAATCTTATGTTTTCTCTTTGATCCTCGCTGCTCAGAACTTGTTTGCAGGATTAGTATTTCAAATGTGCCGAACACGACATTCTTTAGTCCGTCTTCTGGTTTATTATTCTCGACAGCATCTGGTTCATGTGTCTTGTGTTGGTTACCATGTAAATCATGTTTCAAATCTGTTCATCCACTATCACATTTTCCCAGTAGGATTTATTGTTTTTGAACATTCAAACAAACCTTTTTCCCCAACTTTGAAGCGTCCCTGCGTGGTATGTTTTTAATATCCTGGTTTCGTATGGGTAGGAAATAATCTATCATAAAATATTTGTATCTTTTTTCTTAAACATTGCTTCTACTAGCGTCATAGAAGATGGATCATTTGGGGAGGTCATCCTATATACCTGCAAACTATTTTGAATGGCCTTTTCGGTATTTTATTACTCGCTTTCTTATGTGCAATTTTGAATATATCCACGAACCGTTCTGCCTGATCATTGCTTCTCGCATGGTACGGCGGGATCGTGATATGGTTCACTACAAAAGTTTGACAGAATAGTTTAGATTCGGTGGATGTGAATTACGTCTGATTTTTTGTCAATTATTCCGAACTGAGCGAATAAATTATGTAAACAATTACTGGTAACTCGGTGATAGGTTACATATATCGTAATATTTCCGACCATTTTAAGAAACATTCCACCACTATTATGTAATAGAAACCATCCAGTGAGTCATCAACTTCTATGTGAATCCTAGACCACGGTCGATGAGTTTTTGACCAGGCTCTGAATTTATAGAAGGTGTCTTCGCATAGTTCACTGCATTTCTAATAAATCCGGAGATTCTCATTCTCGAAATGCCTGGGTGACTGAGATAACATTATTTTAATATTATTTTCTGTAATGCTGCAGGGATAACCACTCGATCGCCGTACATAACTATATCTGTAGCAGCCATCATGCGGGTCAACGAGCAATAAAGAATAAGAGTCGCACCGTGTGTCGTCCATCGAGGACTGAACCCAGAGAGTTCCACTTACAAAAATGAATCTTGTTATTTTTGTCGATAACGAGAAAGCACGTATGCTAATGAGCATTGTTTTTCATAGGCAAATTTTCGTTGAGATAAAAAGGGTAGAACCTTTCATCCCCGGGCGAACGTAAAGTTGACGGGGCAAGTTGGGACCACGTCGAATGTTCAGCGAGAGAAAAAGAGAAAAGATTGATTTGGCGTCGATCGTGTCAGGTTATTCCGTCTACGAGATTCGTGTGTTTTGGAAAATCGTTAATGCAACTCAACAGTAGGACCTTTTTTGTGCGCGTTTTCAACTTACCCTACTGCACGCTGTTTTTCTGCATTTCCCCTGCTGTTTATTTTTGACATAATGAGACGCCTTGCGTGTTGAAAATCTAGCACAGCGTTTAACTTTTCGCTTTTAATAGTTTTTCGAGCTCACAACCTAAGTTGTTTTTGAAAATCCAACTTCGCCAGTTGTAGTAATGGTTATGATGTATCCGACATAAGTCCAAGTTTTTGTTGCCAGTGTTGTGTTCAACAAAAGTCCGAGTTATAGTGTGTCTGAATAAGTCAGACCCCTCGCTGCCAGTGCTGTGACATTGAAAGCCTGATAATAAATAAGACAACAGGGTAGTATATTTCCAAGAGCGTGTATTTGCAAAAGTACAAAATAGAATGTAATACAAAGAATGTCCCGAGACTGCTCCGTCTTTCGTCGTAGGTTCCTTTATACATAGTGTCTACAAGTGTCCAGATAGTAACAGAATAGGGTAACATTAATGTTATCCAATTCTTGTTAGCATTTTCTGTAGTGACTTCAATTTCCAGAATACTGTTACTTATAACTGATTGTAACTTAACTCTTTTATCCGTTGCGCCACGTGTTCGATACATATAAATACTCTCAATCCTGAATACATGCGATACTAACTTACTTAATTACGCGATCATAGCTGACGGAAGGGGAACAATATAATGGATTAAATAAAGTTAGGCATTCCGCATAGATTCCCGAGTCCGATATTAATATTCAGGAGTTCGATAATATGCACCCGAAGAAGATCGCGGGTTACATCGGTCGAAACGTTGTGAAAATTATATCTAAGATTAGGATAGTAGGCCAAATAATACAGGTAATCAATCTTCATCTAAAATTCCGAAACATTTATAGTAGATTTATTTTTTCTTTTGTTTATTTACATCAGTTCAAAGGTGCACTAGAGAGGCACACAACGGGCGATATATATTAAATCCGGTGACTTAGTAGACTGCACGGCTTACTTAAAGCACTCATATTGTATGGCGTTTTACTAGCTATTTTTTCCGTCCACGTAGTTTTTATCACATTGTCCTTTTTGTTTCAAAATCAGCCTCAAATGGCATGCGTCAATTCGTTACAAATATGTTCAGAATTATTATTATTGACATCTATAGGATTGCGTTCAGAGAGCGAATAATTGAAAAGTTAACATGAAGCTGAAAGAAATTTAAAAAAGAGGGAAATATAGTCTCTCGCCACTGGAACTCTGTTACGTGTATACTTTTCTCCCGTAATACAGTATTCAATGCAGAAACGTGTTTGTCAATAAATTATTATCGCGTAGTAGACTTTTCTTTACCAACACCGTTTTCAATACTGATCTCGGAAACAACATGTTAATCATTAGAATTTCGTTAAGTGGTATATTTCTCTCCAACAACACCGTTTTCAATACTGATCTCGGAAACAACATGTTAATCATTAGAATTTCGTTAAGTGGTATATTTCTCTCCAACAACACCGTTTTCAATACTGATCTCTATCATTCAATAATTTTAGCCCTTTGAGTGCTAAGATACCTTCTATCGACAATCTGTCTTTTATGGATAGCAACGCACGCCGGTCACGTGATCGATACATATAAATACTCTCATTCCAGCGTGTACACGCTCTTTCTCAGATCAAGTATTAAAACGCTAAAAAAACGGGATCTTTTATGGCAGCGATAAGGTAAGTCAAGACTATTTCTACAACTCGATCCAGGTTCTGCCCGATCATGTCTGCGACAGAAGTGTAAAGTGCTACCCATGCAGCAGGATACTTTTCCGTGGATGCACTTGTTAATAAAAAATTCAAACATTGATATATATACTTCCACCGACGTTGAAAGAGTTGCAAGAACGTTACTCTATACACCCTTAAACTGTCTTTAGATGCGGATCTTACCTTTGTGTCGGCTTTCAAAAACTGGTGTATAGCCACAAGGAAGCGGAAGTTTGAGATCCAATTTTTCTTTCTCTGGGATGAGCTGTCTTCTCAGACTGATGATTTAACTACCAAAATACCAGGGTGTTAGGAGCCACGTAAACCGCTTTCAGCTCTTCTCATTTCAGCCGTAGCAGTTGTTCGTTGCGTTTGTAGCCAAGCCAAACGAGTAGACCTGTAAACATACCCAATTATACTTGTTTAGTTGAGTACATAAATGAATGCAACAAGCGACAGAACTCCAGCAAGAAAACATATTTAGAGAAGAGAACACCAATAAATAGTTTAGTCTCTTTGAAAAAGATGGCATCATAAAAACGAGGGTTCCTGTCGAGTATGCAAACCACTTGAGACTTTGCTGAAGTTATGACCACTTCAGCTGATAGACTCCATAGTCAGTTAGTTTTTTATGTCCAGTGATTAAACAACTGTTTATTTTCAAATGCTGTATGTTTGTGTAGTGGGCACAGGACTGTCATTTGACGTATACATACCTAACTCAAACTACTAGTAGTAAAACCACACTCTTCACTGTAGAAGTAGCTGGATAACGAAGTAGTTTACACTCTAAGAGCTTCTCTCCTTATACAACTTGCATTTGGAATTCCCTCCTCGCTCAATGTTTCCCCGACAGTACAGACATGCAGAAAATTCAATGTAATGTGAAAAAATTATATTGCTAAACTTCCCACCCAGTTGCCATCATAAAGCTGGATCCTATCACAGTAGCTACTTACTATCCAGTGGCAACATATCTTGTTTCTAGGGTTTAATAATAGATAGCAGTGAAATGAAATTATTTTATTATTGTCGGGGATATTTTGTTATCAATTGTCTATTGGGATTCAAAATTAGTTGATTCTAAACCATACCATTAAAATGCCAAAAAAACATATCTGTTTACAATTATTTACATGCCAATAATGATAACCGCGAACTTTTCTAAAAATATATATGATTTTTTTGTTGTCAAATATATTAGATCATCCGTGACCCGATGGATCACAGGCACCAACACTATTCATTTGATTTTGATGTATCTCTTAAGATAGTTGTTTGGCATAATCAACATACAAAACCCATTTAGTTCCTGGTGATACCAGATCAGGCTGCCCTGTGGCTCCCTGAGACGAAATTCACCTACATTGACGTTTTTTTTTTTTTTTTTTTTTTTTTTTTTTTTTTTGTAAAACTTAATTATGTTCTACAATACCAAAAACAAAAACAACAGCCCCTCTCCCTTTCTCCCTCCCCTTTTTTATTTTATTTTTAGAACTTGAAGCATAAATCTTTTACTATAATTACCAGATTCGGCATTAAATAACCCAAAATGGGTTGATATGCCGTAAAACAAAACTACCAAACCAAAAACGATGATTAAACATTTGAAGATATAAAGAACTTGAAGCATAAAAACTTTTACTATAATGACCAGATTCGGCATTAAATAACCCAAAAAGGGTTGATATGCCGTAAAACAAAACTACCAAACCAAACCATTTAGTTCTACATTATCCTTCTGGATAATAATTCTATTATCACGTCATGAATACATATATCAGATTACCCGTAACCCGATGGGTCACAACCATTCACGCTATTTATTTCACTTTGATTTAATTTCCTTATAGATAATATACAAGTGAAAATGCTTATTATTTTACTATCTAAATAACATATGCCTTTAGATGTGTACGAACACACTATGTAAATTAAATGTAAAAATAGATCAGTTAACGAGCCATCCGACAAAAGAGGAATCTTTTTTCTAAATGCACAAACGGACATTAGAATATTTTAAAACGGTTGAATAAACATAAAGTGAAAGTGAAATAAATAGTTAGGTAAGTAAACTGTTCAAACATAAACCAATCTCAAAACTAAAGAATATTTCAATATGTATTTTGTGTTATTAATATATATATATATATATATATATAATTATTTATAAATATTATTTTCAAATTAACCCATATACACATGTGTTTCATGCCAAACCTGCAATCACCAACATGGGAGGAGACAATCCCTGCTGGTGACACGGTTTGAACCCCGATACAAAAGTCACATTTGACTCATTAGTTGGAGCGCGTACCGAAATATCACCTACGCATTGCCTATAAATGGGAGAATGAATTAAAGTCTAAATGGCAAATTCAGCGGTAATATCAGCAAGCCGTCAAGATAACTCAATAGGCGGGTAATAGAGTATCGCATCGCGCTATAAATAACGGCATGTTTTTAACTTATTTAAAGTGCTCAATCTGTTACGTTGTCGTTTATTAAAACCAGTACGTTTTAAAAATAAATCGTCACTTACTGCAGTGTTCTCAATATAATGATCTCTTTTTATATACTGCCGCCCGATGTTGTCATCATCAACATCATCGTCGAGTGTCTCTAATCAAAACGTTTTGTGCACAGAGAGATAAAAGGCGAAACCGACGAAGAATTTAAACTTGGTCTTTATTTGCTAGATATTTTCAATTACTTAATTACATGGAAAGGAGGAAGAGTGGGCAGGCCAGTCACTATCAACTCTTTTAGGAATTACATTCGAATTTTCTTTTTTTTAATTACATCTCGCATTCAAATCTGCTCATCATGGCTTCCAAAACAGACTCTAAAAACGTGTTTCTTTCGTTCACACGATATCGTGATGTCACTGTTCAACGGAACAGAATTTGGCATAATACATTTATGTTTGACCCCTCCTTGACCTCCAAACCTGAGTTTAGGCTTCTTTAGTCTTCAAGTCCGAGAGCGAACTTTTTTTTCAGATTGTTGTGTCAAGTTATCTGGTACTGGTCCACCTACATACTAAATCCATCCATCCATTATGTAACAAATCTAACGAGGAAAAGCCTTTAGGAAACACGTTGATTTATCTAGCTTTAGTGTAATAATATATGGCTTGTATTTCTTCATACCCACATTCTCTCTCATTTTCTATCGATCTCATCTCTGCTTTCTGCTTTCTGCTTTCCATCTCAGTTTGTTTTTCTTTTGATGTTTAATTATTAATAGTTATTTTAATAGATCAAACTAAGACTAAATTATATTTACCACTCATGACAAATCTCGTAAACGTGCGGTTTTTAATCATTCTATGATATATCTCTATCTATATAAAGTTAGATACGTTGAAATGTTTATATATTTGATTCAATTTGTTCAACTAATTTACTAATCATCATGAATTCTTTAAAACGGCATAAAGGGTTCAGATGTGTGCTATACTTAGACCAATGTAGTTTTTGACAACAGCCTTTCATGAAAATTCAGATACCTCTGATTTTTGTTATTTAAAAAAATAGTTATTAGATATTAAATAATACATAAT
The DNA here is from genome assembly GCA_963556195.1 of Sepiola atlantica. Taxonomy (NCBI): domain Eukaryota; kingdom Metazoa; phylum Mollusca; class Cephalopoda; order Sepiida; family Sepiolidae; genus Sepiola; species Sepiola atlantica. The sequence continues at coordinate 33,976,354 of OY744540.1, forward strand.
CATCAAATATCAGCTCTGTAGAGGTATTTCAAATGGTTTCTCGGGAGCATAATGTAAGCAGCACGTATCGATTTAAAAATCAGATACATCTGATATGTATGGAATTTGATCTATAGTCACTAGACACAGTTAAGCAAGCTTGGTGAATTTTCCATTTCTTCTCAAGACCCGTTAAACTTAAGCCATATATTTTAGATATTTTCTAAAATCAAAATCATGTAATGGATTTTGATCATAATTTAAAATAAGTATTCTAGACATTAGGTTAATATCATTAAATCTTGATTTTTTTCTTTGTAAAAAGAAAGGAATAGTTGCGTTAAACTGTTCTGTTCGGTGGAATAATTTTACACGTCCTCAAAGTTAAGCTTCTATTATATATATATAAATATATATATACATATATATATATATATATATATATATATATATATATATATATATATATATATATATATATATATATATAATAGCAACATTTAATAGACATATTATCATTAATAACAAAGATTCTTGTCAGATTATCTTGGTCGATAAAGAAGAAGTGATATTTATTATTTTCTATCTTTGGCGAAGTGGATAATCACTCGATTAACAGTATATTATGGACTCCCAGAATTTGCGGTAATTTATGTTAACTAATTCCAAATTCAGATTGACTCACAAAATGAATATGGAACTTTTTCACTTTCGATGTTGCCTTCGTTTACAACTTAAATGATGATTAATGATAGATATAATAATATCTGAAACGTAGAAAATGTTAATTAGTATTTATTTGTTTGAAACTATCAATTATAGTTTATCGACTGCCAATATAATTCTCTTGTGTCGGTGTATCTTAATTATTTGGAATACTGTTGAGTAACAACACTTTTATTTGATTATATAAATAGATTTAAAAAAATATAAAGGTTAATTCTTAGAAGGGGTTCGCTTGCAATGTAAACTTGAGGTAAATGGGACATCCTTTGGCCATTTTAATTTTCATTTTCAAATGGAAAGTTGGAAGGCTACTTGTAAAGGCTAAGCGCTACTCGAGGATAAGGGTTAATTATTACAAGCGGACATTATTACTAAGCGAAAGATTTGGAATACTATTGAATTACACACATTTATCTATAGCATTAACTAATTATTCGTTATGATATTGTTCATGACAATATTTCATTAACATTAGATGTGAAGTCGACCCAGTTGTAATTAGCACAGAAGCAGCCTCGGGTAATACCATTCTCAGACGGGAATCCCTTGTAAAAAAAGGTCTGACTATGAACAAAAAAATAAAAATAAGTAAGCAATAAAATACTTTTAAAACTGACTATACTTTTTTATATACATAAATTATTTACTATACTGAGCAACATTATACAATAAGGGCAGTAATTTACGAAAAGACGATCAACAAACATCTAATGCAAATTAGATGTTCAATTACGTCATAATTTATAAAAGTGTTTTAATAATAATATATAAACAATGTTTCATTTAAATCTAGTGTTATCGTGAGTTTAGTCTCATATTATTAGTCTGATTGTGTCTGTTCTTATTTACACATTGATATGTAAGTATTCGCACGAAATCGCATTTATTCATTATCAAGATGTAGTAAAAATGTAGTAAAAATTGAAGACCATGAGATTTTACTCATTTAATTATTTTAATTATAAATTATCTGCATATAGAGGATCGACCGTTGCTGTTTTAAATATAGACAGAACAACCATATTGAATATATTCTATAAGCCAGTAGAGAAGGTATTGAAAACTAAATAATTTCTCTCACAGCTTCTATTAGGGGACTTAGTGATAAAAATATTGAGTATACTATTAAGTGGACAATATTAGTTAATGTTTATAAATATTAGTTGAATGTACATAAAATATGTAATTTATGTCTAACTAAATCAGTGAAAATGCTAATTTATAGAGGAAATATTATAAATAAGGAACTGATTTTATATGTTGTTGTTTGCAGAAAAGTATATACAAATATAACTATTATAGTATAAGCATAAGTAAATTTCAATATTATATATAAATGAGGTCGTTTTGACTAGAAATCAATTACACACTAAAAAAAGTATTTTTAACAGATAAATAAATTACATAAATACATAGTTCTATATAAATACGTGTGCTATTTTAAAATATATAATGCTTGATTAAAGATTAGTGATGGTAATAAATGTTAAAGGATATGCCAACATATATATAAAGATCATCTTCATTTTACACTCTTATTGCAACATCAACAAAGACATGACAAAAGTAAATAGACACCATAATTATTAACGAAGACCCCTGTCAGCTGCTGCTTATTGACCTGTGGTAGCTGATATTTATTCCTTTCTTTCTCATGTGAATTAAACAATTATTAGATTAAGATTGGGTAATGGAATACCGAGATTTGCATATCCGTTTGAAGACCGAATCTGTACGGAATTTCGAACAGAACTTGTAATTACATCCACAAGGTTACCTGTTCACATTCAGTCAGCCAACACCACCTTGTTGAAGTCTTTACTAATTCTGTATGTTATTTTTAGTATCACCCATACAATTAAGTATTAATTAAAACTTCTATCCGGTCATGGTAGACGAAACGAGAACAATCTTCCCCCCGTGGATTTAATAAAATGATCCGTTTGAGATTCCGTACATATTTAAACTTCGATCTTACTTATGTGCGTATTGATGACTTCTGGAATTGTTATGTCAAACTCGGGAATCTATACGGAATTTAGAACTAAACGCTTTATTGAATCCACCGGGGTAGATTGTTCATATCCCGTCAGCCATGATTGGATAGAAATCTTAAATAATGTTTATTTTATTCCTAGTATCGCATGCAGTGAGGATTGAACCTTCAACATCCTGAAGACTGTCACTTGGAACTGATTATCACTTAACACTTTTAACATCGCACCATGCATCTCAAGTTTGACATGAACATTCTTAAGTTCGGCAAGACGCACCAAAAAAGTCGGATTTAATATATGCCGAAACTGTTGTAATATTAACATCCAAAATGAGAACAGTAGTCAGAATAATCCAAATAATATGAATTATTAATCCTCATCACAAAAATTCCGAAAATGATAGCATTATTATTCTTATACACACCTGATGAAACCTGTCATGTTTGACAGGTTTCGTCAGTGCTTGTGATTCTCTGTATAGACTGAACGCTTCACGGTGTAACTTCCAATACTTTATAATTGAATCGCCCTTTATGAATACACGATGAAATATAGAAATGGGTTAAAGCCGGGCAGATATGCTTTGCTTTGTTTCTACTTCATGGGAAACACAATTGAATAAACTCGAAGGATATTTTTGTCATCTTGGATTCCACCTGGTTAAGTACTTGACGTCATCGCAAAGATTCGTTATAATATACTCTGAAGAACGTAAAAAAATATCAAAAAGGTAACACACTGCAATTGCATTTTAGAAATATTTCTTCAAAGAATTCAAAATTACCAGTTTCAATTCGCTGAGAAATAGAATTTTTAAGCGAGCCGGATTTTTATGGACGATTCTCACTTGCTACAAACGAAAGATAATTATAGATTGTATGGAAAGGAGAAGAAGGAAAATTCCGAACATAATTGGATAAGAAACGAATAAATGAGATTTTAGCAACAGAACTAAAACAATAATTATAGTGCGCTAAGTTTTGTAAAAATACCATAGAATGAAAATTAGGATGAAAAAATAAAACTTTGTAAAGTAAAAATAAAAAAACAAAACAACTTCTCAAATGTGTGTATATTTACAAAACTTGCAAAAATCGGCTACACCTTTTCAAAAGAGTATTTAACACTTTCTACATTGATTTTTGTATGTTTTTGGAATTATTAAAACAAGAATAGATGTAAGTCGTGAGACTTCATACTTCCGTTTGACAACGTTAGGATGGGCCAGAGTCTTATATATGTCTTACTTCTTCATATTGTACGAAGTATACCAAGTCAGCGCCTTCGGGTCTTGATTTACGCCGGTCTATCGGTTGTCCGTCCTGTGCAGTTCTAGGGGGTGCACCCTCCCAGGCTTTACCTTCTCACCATTTGAGAGGGGGTTAGTTTATTGCTAATCGCCTGAGGCGCCCCTACCGGGGAATGCCGACAGGGCTGCCCAGGCAATTTTTAAATAGCCAGAGTGCTCAAATTCTCGAGCGCTGGGTTTTTCCCACTTTCCCGACCTTGTGTCACATCTTACCTTGTGGGAGGAAGATAAATAGTACCAGATGTTTTATCATGGAAACGTTAATTATCAAGCTGAAATTTTGCATGATTGTTTCTGTTATATAAAAAACATCATTTTTATACATCAAATCAAAATAAAATCGAAGTTGAAATTCCGTCACAATATAAGATGTGGGTAATAAGTAGCTACAATATGGGCCAAGTAGCGAGTCCTTACGATTAACAGGAGCGAAATTATCGTTAATAGAGTGATGTTCACCTTTTCTAAGACATTGCCTTTGCCCTTTGAGCTAGATATCCCAACATTAAATCAGTTGTATGTTTGACCATGACCGATATTTCGACCAGATGTGGTGACGATTTGACAAGCGATGTGGAAGCTAAGCCGAACACAAACAAACATAGTGACAAACAAACAAACAAACAAACATAGTGACAAACACACAAACAAACATAGTGACAAACCAACAAAGCAACTCGACTTCAAACATAACCTCCATCGTGGAGGTTAAGATAAAACAAATACAATATATGTGTGTTTAAAGAATGTTCATGTCTCAATAGAACTGAAAGAAATCGATGTTTACGTTTTTCGTCCATAAAATGAAAAAAATAGTGACATTTTTTTGTAAATTAAATTCGTCAAAACACCAGATGGAGAGTAGAAAGCCGACGTTTACTTTTCTATCGTTCTCCGTATGTTGTCATTCAGTCCTAACATTCAATGAACGATGATTCTGACAAAGTTGAGTCAAATTGCAGATTTCTGGGTCGGCTTTTATTTGAGTTAGTGGAGTGTAGATGTTTTCAATCGTCTCATAATATTCATCATTATATAACTGTAGATATACCTACCTTATCCTTCGAATGAGGTTAGCGTTAATAAGTGATGACTATAAAAACACACACAAAACAAAAAAACAGCGTAATTAAAGGTCTTCCTAAAATGAAAAAAAAAAAATAAGATGATAAATTACAATTCTGTAAATATATTTAATTTATTTATAGAGTTTTAGATTAATACTTTTTTCAGGGGTTTATGAATATTCGGTTAAAATATATTAAAAATAAAAAGCTGTGCAGAACCAAACAATATGAAATAGACATGCATGCTTTTTTTAATAATGTAAAAAAAAATGTTTGAAAAAACAAATATGTCAAATAAGTTCTGCCGATTAATAACATTGTAACTAATGACTATTAGTGGGATGTCTCTATCGCCTGTTCATCTAGTGACTATTTCTTCGTCCTCGTTGAATTAATCATCGATGCTGTGTACTAAAAGAAATGAAGATGTATTTTGGGGCTGGACAAAACACATCAAGTCGTTGTTAATTTCACTTAAGAAACACGGACGATTATAAAAACAACCGCATTTTCTTTATTTTAAAATTTTCTGTTATATCACTTACATCGATATAAAGAAAAGAAAATAATACACATTTTTTTCTACCGGCAGTAGTAGAAGTGGACAGGGACACAACCCCAAAACGTCTTCCGACTTCATCAGTGACACATGTTTCCTATATCCGTTTTTCTGTTCTCACATATGCCAATTTTTACTTTGATGACACATATCATCTGGCTACATTTTTAGATCAAACTCACCAGCAAGCATACAATACAATGGCTAAAGTATTGTTACAAAGTTACACATTCTTTCATAAATTTTCAAACCATAACATTTATTATAAAAATGAAGCGTAGCGAGAGGGTTTTTTTGAGATATGAATAAGGGAATTATTAAGCGATAATGAGCTCAATTCTCAGACGATAGTGTGTCATATCTTAAGAATTATCTTGTATGTTGATGTTTCTCGTGTCAACGTAACTTGGATAAATGCACATTGAATTATGTTTTATTTACTATTAATAGAATGTATATTTAAATAAAAAAATGCAATAGTGTAAAAATAATACGAAATTCTATTTTTCAAATAATTTGATTATGGATTTAAACATAGAAGAAATAATAACTTAGTTTATTCCTAAACAACTTAGCCAATTTAACTTTTTTATAATTAAAAAAGATTGCATTTAATTTTAAAAAAATGTTATTCATCCCAAACAAGACATATTGTTACTGAAGGGTAATGAGCTATTGTGATTAGGAGCCAAATTTATACTGTCTATCCGAGGTGAGTAGTTTCGCAGTAGGATGCTTGTTTACATTTAACTTTCTGCGTGTTAGTACAGCCAGGGAAACATGGAGCAGGGATATAATTCCAAGATCAAGCCGTCCGAGTGAAGGACCTATTAAAGTAGAACGTTTTCCGGCATCTGGAGACCTCTGTAGTTAAATGGTAGGGATTTTGCTGCTAGTCGGGGTGGTCGTTGAAGGGGTTAAAGTACGAAGCACATTCCGAAGAAATACTTGTAAAACCCGCACAAAGTTTAATTATGAAATAGTTTGGAACATTTAAATTTTAGAATAGAAATTCATGTAAGCTTGCTTTTACTTTCTGAGCAAATGTCCATGGATAAAATAACATGAATTTTGGAAGCTATTTCATCCAATAATTTAATAAATAAAGATTAAGACAAAAGTAATTATAGTTTTATAACAATTTGGTTTAAATAATAATGTAATGACCCAAGGAATCAGAAAAAAAACATTAATTTAAGTTTCAAAATGTGTTTTAAAAAATATAATTTGTTAAAAAAAATTAACAGCATCTTCTAATAAAAAAAAGCTCGAATATATTTACGGGACTTCAATTTCAAAATTCTATATGACATCCAATGGATTTAATTGTAAAACCGATATTAAAAAGTAAGAAAGTACATATTTTCCTTTATTGAATTATTTTAGCAAGAATATAAATATTTTCTCATGAGAAATTAATTAAGAATAAATCAAAGGAAGAGGTGTAATGTGTGATAGACAAATCTGAGCTTTGGTAACAGCACGATACAAATTTGAAAGGTCAATCTCGTGGAATAGAATGACATTAAAAAAGCAAAATTATCTACTGAATAATGAATGATCATTAATAATAAATGTACATGAAAGAGGAAAGCCAGGCCGTGGACTGGAGCCCAGTTTTCGATTGGGTAGGCTTCATCGTCCCAAATCCACATTTCAATTTGGTACCGTGCTACTACCAGACCTCCACAAAATGAATGTAAAATAAACCTCCCGGGCAACGCCGGGAAGATACAACTATTTAAAAGTAAATCAAATAAATAAGCAATGCAGCGATGTTGCATTTTAAAACATTATTTTTGGTACTACTCCAGATGAAGCGCCTAATTTCCGTGACTGCTCAGCGGCAACGATCGGGCAGGTCGCGGAAGCGTCCGAGAGCTGCCGAGACGAAAACAAGGCTGAAGCAGAGCTGACCGATCAGGTTGCTGCCAATCACCTGCGCTCAGCACAACCAAACAAGCGGTAGGAAGACCGTTCGAACCGGCCGCAAACGTATCCGTAAACCCTGCCTCTCGACGAGAAAATATATGTAATTCCCCACCCCCCAAGAAAAATATACAAAAAAACTTGCCTAAATATCCTAAGAAAAATAACATCATTCTTTGTTTTATGTAAAAAAAAAAGACAAAAAAGAACTTGCCTACATATCGTAAAAAAAAATAGCATCTACTTCTTTGATAAAAAAAAAAAAAAAAAAGACAAAAAAAAATTAAATTGGTTCATTTGGCGCACGGAAAAAACATTAAAAAAAGCTTATTTATAGCTTCTAAGCTATGGTTTGTTCATTTTGTTTTACATTTATTTCAAATATATGTATTTTTCTTTTGTATTCTTCGTCTTATATTGTCGTCTGCCACTCTTCCATTTGTACGACTTCCAGTTTTGATTCAGCCTCGTTTTCGTCTCGGCAGCTCTCGTGCGCTTCCGCGACCTGCCCGATTGTTGCCGCCGGACAGTCACGGAAATTAGGCGCTTCATCTGGAGTAGTATCTTATTTTTGATTAACTTTAAAATAGGCATTGCGTAGCAATTTAGAAGAATACAGCGAGAAAAATTATTTTCTGTTATTTCATTCTGCTTCTTACTAGTGTACACACTCCGTCAGAAATTACAGACAAAACAAAATTATTCTTCGTTAGTGTTTGCATTCATATTTTATGTAGATATATTACTAGAATATACACATGATATCATAGAATTAAATGAATTTTCATATATAACTTACTATTATCATATTTGATGATCGAACAAAATAATAATATTATAAAGTAAAGATTTTTTTCACAATTCATTTCAGGGGGCGGGGTAAGTCGAAGGTGGTTGGTTAACTTGATGTCTGCTTTCTCGCTTCCATTAACCACTTGAAATCATTTTGTTCAGTGTGGGAGGGGGCTAGAAAAAAAGAACCTGTTTTAATCGCTTATCTTGCGTGACGGGATAGAAGCACATATATTTATTTGACTTGACTTGGTCCCTTAACCCCCTCCTGGGTCGTAGGGGCGCTGCACCAATGAACTCCACACCAGCTGTCTCCACTTCTGACGGTCATGGGCAATGGACTGGGTTGTAGCGAAGTTGTAGCCCGTCCACTCTTTGATGTTGTCCGTCCATCTTTTGTGTTGTCTACCTCTCTTGGATGATCACGTGGGCACAGTCAGCATTGGTGGACGAACCATCACAAACCTCAGATTCGCCGATGACATTGATGGACTTGCCGGAAATCAAACAGAACTTTCTAATCTAGTGAGCCGCCTCGACAGAACATCCACGAGGTACGGAATGGAGATCAATGCTGAAAAAACGAAGCTGATGACGAATAGTGGACAACCATTATCAACAACGATAACAGCCAACGGCCAAGAACTGGAAACCGTAAACCAGTTCAAATACCTTGGCGCTATACTCAGCAACAAAGGATCCAAGACTGAAATCCTGGCAAGAGCAGCACAAACGGCAGCAGCACTTGCAAAACTGAAATCAATCTGGAAAGACGGAAACATTAGTCTCCGTTGCAAACTGAAGCTGCTGCATACACTAGTATTATCCATCTTTTTGTATGCATGCGAGTCATGGACCTTGACAGCCGAGCTCCAAAGAAAAATCCAAACGGTAGAAATGAGATGCTACAGAAGAGTGCTTGGCATCTCGTACTCAGACCGTGTCACAAACGAAGAAGTTCGCGCGCTCATCAACGCAAATCTGAACAACTACGAAGATTTGCTGACAACTGTAAAAAAAAGAAAGCTTGGATGGTATGGTCACGTGACAAGGGGCAGTGGTCTCTCCAAAACCATCCTGCAGGGAGCAGTGCAAGGCAAGAGAAGGAGAGGTAGACAACATATTTATTTATGTACAAATAAATACACGTTAACCGTTATTATAAGGTTGTGAATTCTGTTACTCGTTTTCTTGATCAACATTATCTGATAATTTTTCTGGAATTCAGTTTATTGGAACTCATTACGAATATAGAAAAAAGATGTGTATATGTTGCGTATTTTAAGAGTGAAAACAATTGTAACAGAGCGGGTCGTTTATTTTTATCTCCATGGATCTTCCGTCGATTTCTGCTTCGACAGAAACAACCGTTTGTCTCTTGGACTTACACGTAGTTGGCTCATCAAATAGTAACGTTTTGTTTTTGTGTCTGCAATAATGTTACGAAATAACAGACAAAGCTAACACATTTTCAGTAAATGGCGTTATGGCCTTTGATGTTAATTTCTTTGCATATTGCGTTAGTTTCCTATCGCTTGTTCGCCGAAGACGCGAATGAAGATAGAGCTGCGAGGAAAAAAGCGTCCGAATACTGTTCGAAATTATGTATAAGTTTCTGAGGTTGACTGACAGATTTCTAAGTTTAGAGAGATGCGCCGGAAGAAGGCTGGAGGTTACATCGGCTGAAACGTTGTAAAAATAAAAGCCAGGTGAGAACAGTAGTTCGAATAATTAAAATAATACAATCCAGATCTCAAAACTCCGAAATAATTATTTGTTTATTAAAAAAAAGCATCTAATAAGTTATTCTATAAATTCTCTAATTATCACTTTCGCACACATGAGAAAGATAATTTTCGTAGAATATTCAAGATAATCCTTAAACTATAAAGCAAGAGATTATTTTGTTCGGATTATTTCTTAAGCTAATTTGGGAAAGTTTAGTGTTTCTACGAATATTATTCTTATTATTATTTTGTGCATTAGAAAAAGCGCAAATGTGAAGACGTGTTCCCTACTTCACTACGACAGATGCGGTCATACGCCCTTTTTTAATTCACCACAGTTAAGACAGATTCTTAATTCAGTCCCGTCTCAGTTTAGTTTTACCCAGTACTAGAAATCCTCAAATATGCCCACTCATCGAACTGAGTTGCCCTCTGCAACCCGAATGATGTTTATCTTGGTAGGGCATTATTCATTAAAACCCCAGCCGTATTTCTTGTCTCATTGCGTAAACCACTACTCCCACTTAA